>JBAIZL010000001.1:327825806-328345806 GCA_036971475.1 Prosapia bicincta
TTTGTTTTTGGCCCCAGTAGGAATTGGCTTTAAAATTTGTTTTGTCATATTACTTATTTTTATAACAAAAGTTATTTTACTTTAATGTATTTTGTCAGCACTACATATTGCTAAAATACTTCTGAAACAGTTGCATTTCGCTATGAGATATTTAGATTCTCTCTAATTTAAAAATGCATTTCACTTTAAATATAACAATATGCAAGTAAATATGTCCCAGAACAAGTAATATAAACTAATATTTTTTAAAGTCAATTGCTACTTAGGTCAACAAGAAAAAAAAATTAATTTTAGTTACTTAATATATTAAACAGTTACAATTATTATATACATAAACTAACCTATGCGTTAAAAGACATAACTTTACACATAACGCATAACACATGCATTCTTTCACACAACCTATAGGCAGAGCATAAGCTGAAACGCAGGCGGCGCAGCACACGCAAGCCACGTTTTACGGTCCAGCACACGCAACACACGAATCTTTTACCAGCGCATGTTGAGACGTAGCACACGGCACACGCATGCCATTTTTGCCTTAAAAATGGAAGATACCGGTACCAACTCATTTGAATTCGATATGAAAATTGAGGAATTGGTTCTGTGACAGAGTGAATAAATGAAAAAAACGAAACATACACATGGCAGTGTTGGCCCACAAAGAGCCTTTATACGTTTTTTTGCTATAACTTCCACGACTCGCATCGTATAGTACATGTAACTCACACAGAGTTATTAGAGATTTTAAAAATGTAAGAGCTAAGTACAATATGTAAACTACGGTTCAGTGTTTGTCTATTACCGACTATATCAACCTATATCGACCATATATGTTGAAACGTGTGGCATTAAAGATTTTAAAAATATGAGAGTTAAGTACAATATGTAAACTACTGTTGAGTATTTATCCATTACTGAATAAGACAAATTAATTGTCAAAACATGTGTGGCATTAAAGGTTTTAAAAATACAAGATTTAGGTACAATACGTGAGCTACTGTTGACTGTTTGTCCATCACCAGCTGAATGAAACTGTCATTTAACGACATCTTGGATCCCTAGTTGCGTGGCGTGTGTCGTCAAATCTGTGTCTGTGCTACAGTGACATACCGGCCCACGTGTACCAGACACAAACATACATGCGTCACAGCTTACGCCGCGCCGTTAGGAAATATGGCGGAACAGTTTTCTGCCGTGTGTTGCGTTGCGTAAGCTGCGCCGCCTGCGTCTCAGCTTACGTCCTGCCATAAACAGCTGTTTTATGAAATCATATGTTAAAATTCATTTTGAACAGCTGTTTTAACCATAGGCTATGTTACATTATTTATATTATTTTTTAATAAAATTTAATTAAAATAAAAAAACGCCTTTGACTCAAGTAACGATTGACTTTACAAAGTTTTGTTAACATTACTTGTTTATATTTGTATGTAAGCCGGAATTGGTGTCGCTGGTTTTCAACAATACGAAAAAAAAACATGTAAAGTGTACTTTCACTTATCAGCTGTTTGAAAGACAGCGACATTAATAAGATTAGTTTTGTAAAACATAAGCATGGGAAGGTCAAGCAGCGACGCTTTCACATGGCACAGTCACAGAAGAGATAGCAAGATTGTTATTGTTTTGAGAGATGTGTTTGAGTGTGCTATTTCCGATTGTTACAACTAATCTTAAAAACAGGCGTCTCTAGACCGGAATCAGGATCTCTTCTACGCCACATCATTGCTCTTTTGGCGTTTAAAACATAAAATGGTTTTAAGTGTTTGTTTTACAGAGTTTACCATGACCAGGGTAAGACACAGGTTAATCGTTCTATTTAAATTAAAATTGGCTTGTACTGTCAGCTCCGACTTATTTCACCTTCACACGTTACTTAAGATACATTTTAAACAAGAAAAAAGTGGTTTTAAGTGTCTCAAATCATTAAATCTGTTAAAAACTACATTAATTATCTACATTCATAAGCTCCTCTTTCTCTCTTATAATTCTTTCCTCTTATAATTTCCGCTATTAGTTCACACTCTCCTTATATGTGTATATATATATATATATATATATATATATATATATATATATATATATATATATATATATATATATATATATAGCCTAATTCAAATTTTCAATCCATTTCAATTTAATAAAATACTTTCTATTCATTCACTCAAGTTCAAATAGTTTTTTTTTTTAAACTTGTAGTTAATGACTGCTAATCGAGTTTATTAAATATTAATTCGTTAATTGAATTTAATGGATTAATTTTATTTTCATATGGGGGAAAACCTTTCACAAAATTTTCAAGGTATGCAATATAGTTATTTCGTCCCATTTTGCTTACAATAAGTGATAATATACGATTTCATAAAACAGCTGATTTTATGTTATAAGTTATGTGATAGAACAGCTGTTTTAACGCACAGGTTATGTTATTTTATTTATAATAATTGTAATTATTTAATAAAAATTAACTCAAACAAAATTTGTCTTTGTTAACCTAAGTAGAAATTGAGTTTAAAAATTGTGTGTGTATATATATATAGCTTCAATATAGACAGTTTGTTTTATCATTCTTAGTATTGTAACTCCTGAGGATGTTGGTAATGTAAACCAACGAAAAGCTTTGAGTTTATTATTCAATAAATTAAATATTCCTGTATTTGTGTATATTATTTGATCTTAAAAATATTCTAACAGGAAAACACATTTGATATTATATATATATATATATATATATATATATATATATATATATATATATACATATATATATATATACATATATATATATGTATATATATGTATATACATGTATATACATACATACATATATATATATATATATATATATATATATATAGTCTGTCTTTTGACTTTTGTATCTGCCTTTTGTTGCCTTAGAACACAATTAGGAAGTCTATTTATCTTCGAAAGTATATTATTTTGGGCGTATTTGTTATTGTATATCATATGCATTTCTTAAAGGTAATGTTTGACTACTTCAGACAGGATGTTTGTAGATTAGTAATCTCATAAGCAGGGCTTTGTTTTGTGTGTAGTGTTTATTGTTTAATGAGAACTAATTTTGGGAGGTAAGAGATTCCCTTAGACTTTTTTTTCTTCGGTCGCTCTGTAATGCATTTGTTTTAGTGTATTTAGTACTTCTATAATTGGTATGTCAGTTATGTCGAATCATTCTAGTTCAGAAGTATGTGCTACGTTCTTTGACTTTTGATTATTTAGAACTATGTTAGATCTATGTTTGTTTAGGTATGTGATATTAATGTCACATTATTAGGCATGTCTTCTTAAATGTGGTATTATTTCTTATTATTTTGTATAAGTGTTTGCAAATTGTTCTCGTGTAAACCATTTATTGGTAAGATTGTCTTTCTTGGAGCACTCTAGTAGGTATGATTTCATCTGTGATTTACCATTTTAAAAAATACCTGTGAGAGTATAATATGGAAGCCTATATTATTCAAACATGTCCACGCTTCTGATACAGGACAGACTGTCATGGCAACGAGAGTTTGGAACCGCTTCTAGGTTTTACAAACGCACAACTTTACAACTTACAGATAAAACATTGAAACAGGAAGTGTAAAAGCTGCAAGTAATAAACTTGTTATAAACTAAAGTCTTACTTATCTAAACAGGCCGGATATCACTACAGACCAGTCAAGCAGACTTAAATTGTAAGACGTAGATTGTTTAGTCTAATTTTGTAATCTTACACTCAAAAGATACTTAAATTTTATAATACCTGGCAATGATAGATTACCATTCAAAAACGTGGCACCATGCAGAAGCACTAGTGTTTATCGAAGTCACGCGAGACCGGGCCTACTTTTGTAATTTTCTTCCTTCTAATACAATAGTATTTATCGATTGGTATTTATAAGTCGTGCAAAAATATAGAAGGCCTATATTTTATCGAAATCACGCACGACTGTTCTGTACTTAAAATAGATAACTCGACACAGCCATCGAGGGAATTGGGGACAATTTAATCCTCGTAATTCTGCGGTTTATTTCGAATTGGGAATAATTATTTCTTACTAATCAGTAAGAACACACACGCAGGCGCGCGCGCACACTGCAACCGTCAAACTACGTCGATCAGAACAGAAGTATACAAATTGTTCTATTCTCAAAAAGGCTTTTATAATTTTCCAGCAAACTTCAAGGACAGATAGAAGAAGAAAACCAGTTTGGAGGAAGTGATAGACCAGAGACGCAGTGTTATGTCGGGTTGCGCGACTCTGACCAGACGAGTGACGTCAGTTGACCTTCATCTTGTGGACGTCACTTGGCCTATTCTCTGACCCTAGTATACTGATGCAGCGGGTTGAATCCCAGGAGGAGGTTTTGCGGTAGTTGCTTCCAAATAAAAATTCTCTTACACAATGTTGTTGCTATAGTTGTTTAGTTTCCAGAAGGAAAATAGTATTGCATTGCTTTAGTTAACAGAAGATAACAAAAAAAAACAAAAACAAAAAAATATATATATAATATAATATATATATATATATATATATATATATATATATATATATATATATATATATAATATATTTGTAGCCTTGCAATACTGTTTTCTTGTATTCACTTATCACTTTCACTATATGTACTTAAACAAGAATCTTAACATTTGTTGATTCCATCTTCAGGTGAGCTACTAGTAATCACTAAACAATTTTAAATGTTTTAAACTTGCCTATGGTAGCACTTACTTTGCTTGTTGAGGACGGCCGTTCCGGGAGATGTGTCCCTTTGTCAACTCAGACCGTAATTGTCTATTAGGTTGGATAGAGTATTAGGTTGTCTATAGGTATTCAACCTAATAGACAATATTAACCCCAAAACAAACTTAAAAGACTCGCACAATGCAGTGAATCCGAAAATAGAACATGACGGTACACCACGTGACAACGGGAATTCCACACAGCCGCAGTCTACTACAACCCCCGCTCAGTATGCCCGATGATGGAGACAAGACCAGTCTTTGAAAGTTAACTCGCATAAATACCAAGTAAGATTCTTGTTTAAGTACATATAGTGAAAAGACATCACTGATTTTATATCATTTTACCAATTTTTTTTCAAAATACGCCACATTTTCGAAAACCCAACACGGCGAAAGTTGGAGCTAACAACAGGTTTCGTCTTCGCTTAGGGGTTATTAGGAGGTTATGATTAAATCACTTTCAATTTTCCTATACACTCAGAACTATACCAACTGCATGTAACACTTCTCTTTTTATTTATTCCTGAAAACTGTAACAATCAGTTAATTACGCTTTAGCTTATAAAATTTGAATGACAGAAGCGCATTACCTTAACAGATCTCTTCCAGCACTGGTGATAACACAACTTTAGGAGGTTAATCTATTTATAACTAGGAAAATCGGATATCTCAGTTAGGACAACACAGTTACTCCGAATATCTTGCCTGAGGGAGTCGCCGGTAATGGGATGGTATCGAAATTTAATCTTGGTATTGTTTCAGTAAAATCAAAACGTACACTTTGCTGCGCGATATTTTGACGAGTTCTCAGTCCGAATCTGTAACACTCACTGAGGAGACGCTCCAATAAAATCTCTCCTAAGCGAACCAATCATACGTCCAGGATTATCTGTAAACTATTAGCTAAACTGATCGCGCTAATTTCCGAGTTAATTCCAGCGTCTTTCCACGGTCTGCCTTCTCGCTGCGTACTGTCTATGCAAACTGACTCGGCATATGGATAAACCTCTCAAGTTCTGGACTTGAGTCAGTCAACTGACGTCATCCGACCTGTAAGAAACTGGCGTCGTGTTACCATGGCAACAAAAACACTATACAAACATAGAACATCAGAATACGACTCTTGGGATCCAAATATTATATTAACCATGTAAGGAAAGATTTAATCTCATCAAGTAAAAAAGTCTAAAAAACATAAACGAAAGGAAAAACTTCTACGGTGAATTATTCATTGCATAAACAAATTCTAGTTAAAAAAACTAAGCAATTTTAAACAAATTTTATAAAAATAAAGCAGATATATAAATAAAGACCAACTAAAAACTATGTAGTAAGTAGTGAAAACGAATATATTTTACAAAAACAAAATTAAATGAAAAAGGGCTTTAATAAAGAAATTATATTTATGAAAAGGTTAACACAACCATTTTTCATAACGAAAACTTCAAGATTTACATAAATACATAAACTTAAATATTGGAAAAATTGCGTGTGCGTGTGTGCGCGCGTTTGTGTGTGTGTGTGTGTGTGTGTGTGTGTGTGTGTGTGTGCGCGCGCGCGCGTCCGTGCGTCCCTGCGTGCGTGTGCGCGCGCGCGTTTGTGCGTCCCTGCGTGTGTGTATGTGTGTGTGTGTGTGTGTGTGTGTGTGTGCGTTCGTGCGTGCGTACGTGCGCGCGCGCGTATGTGTGTGTGTGTGTTTGTGTGTGCGTGTGTGTACAATTCACGACATTTATATTATATTGTATGTTGACAACTTACAATATAAGTGGTCGTTTGACGTCAAACGTTTTCGGTTTTAATTTTAAAACTTTTGGGTATACTAGACACAGAGAAAAGGGGAATAACTAGAGGAAGTTAAATACTTTCTACCTGTTTGTGTTACCTACGAGAAATGAATCGTCTTTCAGTAATTTCAGCGTGGACAAGTAGCCTAACATATCTACAGATCGGAGTTAATCCTTCTTCAATGCTCATGTTTGATTATAAGAACACGGCAAATTTTTAAACAAATTAAAATATCTATAAATAAAAGTTTGATAGTGTAGAGAAGAGGTGATAGAAGCAATAAAATTACTGAACTACAAAGTTCTGTTGCTTCGACCAGATCGGGCCAATTAGTAGCAGGATAACACAAGCCAAACACTGCCACTGACGTCACACAAATGATTAAAAAAGTCAAAAAATAACTTTGGGTTTTTTTTCATCGCACGTAGTCGTTTTGCGTTTTACAGTCTGGGCCGCAACACATTCGCCGAGTGCTAATCAGAATTAGATTAGAGCGAATCTTACAAAAAACCGGGGCGTCGTTCATAATGTAATAATCTGTAGATTAACGTGTCTGCTGCGTATCTGTGGCACGCTCAGGCGGCTGACTGCGCACAGCACACGCGACCGGCGTGCTACTGATAACAGCCTTGTAGATCTCGGAAAGTCGCTGATTAGCAGTATATAACAAGCATTGTGTCTTCAAACTTGGGGCACAAACACGCACGAACGTTCACAAAAGACATTTTTTTGTTTATTATAAATTTTTGCAATTCTGAATCAGTATCTCTGTTATTTGTCTTTATAATTACTTTTTGTTCCATACTTCAAAAAGTGATAAAAAAAATTCTATTTAAATCCCTAATAGTATGTATAAGTCTGGGTTGAGCCATTGACCCTGGCCTACCCCGACTCGGGGCCCACTCAAAGCTGTTTCGCCAAGAGTTACCCCTACTATTAGTTCCCTATCTATAAGGATGTAGTTTTTTTACAAAGTTAGTTTCATCAATTATTTTAAACCTACTAAAGACCTCCTACAATTGAAGTGCAATCTTGTTCACTCCAGAAGGGGTTTACTGGGCGAGTAATTTCCACAGGAATAATAGTAAAGCTACAAAAGGTCTGAAGAAGGTAGCAAGTTAGCTGTCAAAACGTCGCAGTATGGGTGAAATCCATGTTAGTTGACTCATATATCAAGCGCAATGTCACAACTTGCGAGAGTATACAGAGATTTTTTTTGTTGTTTTGGGGTATTTATTTGTCGCTTTTATGAATTCCACAGACAGTCTACAGTCTAGAGAATAGTTATTTTTTCCACAAATTTGTAATTTTTAAATGAACCAGTAAATCTTCTAGAGTTCAAATCAAAATTTTAATTTAGAGGTGATTTTTTGTTTTAAATATATCGTTTTTTAAATATACACACAGATTGGACAAAACTGTGAAAAACTAGGTTTAGACATCTTTCGAAATGTATATTTAAACTTTAAAAAAATTAATTTTACAATTTAACAAAATAATATTTTCTTGTAATCGTTACTCGAAAAGGGGTTGTGTGTCCAATGAGAACACTCACGCACACTCGCGCGCGCGCGCGCTTTTATAGTGCATTTATAGTGAAATGGGAGTGAGGAAGAAGGAAGCTATTGGCTACTGTGTCTAGAACACTAGCTAGATGAGCTCTGTGACTTGGGAAGTGAGTCGAATCAGTGAGCCCTAATATAGAGACAGAAAGATGAGAGTTTTAAGTAGTGAAGGAATTAAGAATTGCTGGAATGGTTGTTCCACGCCAGATTTTTGCCGTTTAGGTACGAATATAGACGTTGATAAAGAAGGCGCTGAGTTTTACAAAGTGCTACCAGAATGGACTATACACACTATTAACTGGTACTGTGGAACCTTTATATCTAATGAACACGGCCAATCCATACCTCAGAGAGAATAATAATCATTTATTACTCAAGATATGTTGCTAATTTGTTCTCAAGTTAGGCCCTCAAGGACCAAGTCCCTAGTCTGAGGGTCCAGGTAAGTAAGGCTATGCGAGAGTAGATAAAGCTCCGAGTACACTACTTGGACCGAATCATTCAGATGAGGTAATGAAGATACTGAAAACCTGGTGGTTCGGTAGGATCTACTAGTTTCTGAAAACCGAAGTGTCCTCTCCGAGTATGATTTCGTCGTAAGGGAGGGCTGGTTTCAGTAAGGCCTTCGGGGTCTAACTGACCTGTAACACGGGTCGTCCCACCAACCCTTCCCGTCTCTGAGCCTGACGCTAGTCACCCGATCGAGAGTAATGAGTTTGAGGGGGAACTCGTGACATGCTGCACTGTAGATTCTTTTAACATTTGCTCCTATCTTTGTGTTCTCTCAACGAAGGGGCAGGCCTATGAGCAAGAGCCTAGGTCTCATTCGATAACTTTCTTCATTATCACCCTCTTTATTCTTCTCAAACTTTGGCCAGTGCTCAAGCGAAACAAAACGTACTCAGGACATCCCAGCAAACTTCGAGAGGTCTACCGGAAAAGTCTGACTTTGCCCAGCATCGCCACAACTAGTCCAACACCACGACCCAAACTCGTTCACCAAGCACGTTTGCAAGTAGTCCAAGTGTCGGCCCCAAATATGGACACTCTCCAAATACGAGTCTCCACTCCTGCACTCATCACAAGAAAGGAGTTAGACAAATTCACAAATGTTTTACACATAAAATTCCTTCAAATAAATTACTTGTATATTTCCAATAGCGTCAGCATATGCTAACGTCTAGCCTTGAGTTGTCAAGTTGTATTAACATAACATAGATAATACACTTTTCAGAATTATCACTTCTATGATTATTCACGACCACTGCAAAGACATTAGGCTTGTTGACATGCGCATGCAAAGACAATGACAGAATACATGAAGTGATTATGCCACTTGCATTACCATAAAGTACTTGAGATTTCAGTCAAGTACTGAAAGTCGTTGCATGATGTTTGAAATGTTCAGAGGTGTGTGTGTGTGCGTGTGTGTGTGTGTGTGTGTGTGTGTGTGTGTGTGTGTGTGTGTGTGTGTGTGTGTGTGTGTGTGTGTGTGCGCTCACTTGTCACACAACTCTTCTCCGTTAAGGATTCAAAGAGGCTAAACTTTTTTTTAAAAAAACTTGACTATAAAGTTGCATTACGAAAATTGTCCAAACTTATTTGCTGCACCTTTCCTCAAATCTAGCTTAAGTTGAATCATTAAGTCCCTTTGTACCTAGTTTTATTTTGGCAAATTAGTTTGCTATTTGTTAGAATATATTACGTTAAAGTAGTAGTATTGGGTCACATGTAGGCCCTACTCTAGTTCTTAGTCTCCTTGTTAGCTCTTAGTTCTTTCTAATTAGACATCTAAGACAGTCAGTCATGTCCTTATTAAGTTAAATGAACCTTGTCTGTCCCATCCAACAGAAAGCCCTTCCCCTGGGAAATGCTCCTCCTGAATCTTAGCCCTTAACCCTATAATCCTACCCACAGCCATTGTCACGTGACAGATGTTGGATAACCTGTGGAGCCACGAATTACCTCTTTCGCTTGTCTGATTACTATATTCTTTCGTGCAGTGCATTCTGGTAGCAATTTCTGAAAAGCGTTTTCCTCTTTATTAGTTTCTAAAGTTTTTTTCTGAAATGCCTAGGAGCTTTAGAAGTCCTGAATACACCGTGAAATTAAAACGAATTTAAGAACATAAAATATTTAATCTATAAATTCTGTGAATATATTTCAATGTAAATACTATTTTTACATCGACTCCAGTGTTTTTTAATTCAAGTGGGCCAAGGAAATGACTTGACTAGAAATAAATACCGTTTCACATTCATTTATTTAAATAATTGCAATTTATTTTACAATTTTCAATACCATAAAATAATTAGATAGGCGATTATAAATTACGTTTTTTAGGACCTTGAATTATAAAAGGCATGCGAGAATTTCTCAACGTAAAAACAAAGTTATTAAAACCTCATATTATCAGGCTAATATAAAAGAAAGACTTATGTGACAGTAAAAGGTAAAGATAAATAAGACAAAGTAAGTTTCTTATAAATATCTTTACTCTGTAATTCCTTTGCATACTTTGTATCAACGTTTTATCTGAAGAACATTTAAAAACTAATTTTTTAATACATTTACTTAATATTATTGTAACAGGTAGGGCCTCTTCCGTGATTTATGGCATGCGGCTTGACAATTACATGTTCTTTCACGTTTCAGCTGACCCAACAGTACACCGTTTTGTAAATGTTAGAACCTTCAAGAAGTAAGCGGATAGAAATTACCTGATGCGGCATGTCACTATTTACTATTGCATTATTTTAGGTTAGAAAAATATATATGAACTAAATACAAAAAAATATTATAAATAAACACTTTAAAAGGAATAAAATTGCTCATATTTCATTATATTCGACTAATGTTATTATAAATTGAAATGTTTTCAACAGTTTTATTAACATTTTTAGAGTAAACGTTAATCAAGTCGGAGCAGAACTTTGAATTATGGAGCTAGTCAATGTTTTTCCTCGAGCCATTGGTCTTCTATTTTCAGCAGATGGGAGAGAATAGTAGTTTTCCACTTCATTATCGTTTTTTTGTACTAATAAACCGTTGTCTTTTCCTTATTGCTCGGAATATTTCCCGTATTTGGCATGCTGAAGAACTTTTGGGTAAATACTGAGATCCAGGTTATTGAATCCATTGTTCAAGGGTACACAGGTCACGTGGTATACACAGTACGTGTAAGTACTGGTGTTACCAAATTCATCCAAGGTCGTTCCTTTATCATGCGTGTGCGAGTCAATGAACGCACTGACACAAATATTGTGACGCGTTGCGATGGGACACACGGGGCCCCGTTCACATTAACTAACGTGACCTAACTATGCTTTAAAAAGTGTATGCGGAGAAAACGTTGAATGGCCTTCTGTCCCTTCCGTTCTTATTCAACTTGTTTTTACAAGTGTATGCGGAGGAAACGTTGAATGGCCTTCTGCCCCTTCCGTTCTTATTCAACTTGTTTTTACTTTATTGTGCTCTGCGTTTTAACAATTGTAGATCGAAATGCAGTTTAGTTTATAAAATTATATCCGTTTTAAACTGGCAACGAAAGACTTATATAATTTTGTTTTATTTTTAATGTTAGAACAATACTTTAAAGTTCAGAAACACTTTGAAAGTCTACGTTTCGTGATGGGATTCAAATTACTTTACAATTTTCGGACTCGTCCGTACTGTTTATACAATTTTTTTCTGAAATTTTTCTAAAACATTCGTCCGTTATATTTGTCAGCATTATTCTTCATTACCAGAACAATTCCACTTTAAGTGTTTTGTACGCTTTGTATTGCATATATTGTAATTTTGTATATGTCACTTTTCTAAACATGAGGTCATTTGGGGGTTATGGCACTATTATGTAGATAAAACCGTTGAAGTGGTTGGCATTTTTATGTAGATTAAGACAGAATGTAAATTGTGTGTCTTAACGACTTAAAAAGGAGTCGGTTTCTCTGGATCATTCTGATTTTCAACCGACTCCACACACAAAATATTGAATGGGACTACCTACTTTCTAACACACCACTACCACCTCCACACCTTCCGGATTGGCTATGGTGGATCCTCACGAACCCGTGGTACCAGTATGGCCGAGACCCCTAGAGATCCGATCTATAGGGCAATGACTGATCTGCTCGTCGACTACCCTGTAGATTAAGACATTTGGAGGGGATTGCATTTTTCTTTAGATGAGGACAGTTTGGGGTTAAGGCAATTGATGAAGGAAGACAGTTGAACTTTATGGCATTTTTCTGTAGATGCTGACGGTTAGAGGTGAAGCCATTTTTATATAGATGAAGACAGTTGAACTTTATGGCATTTTTCTGTAGATGCTGACGGTTAGAGGTGGAGCCATTTTTATATAGATGAAGACAGTTGGGTTTTATGGCATTTTTCTGTAGTTCCGGACAGTTTAAGGTGGCGTCATTTTTCCGTAGATGATAATAACAGTAGGGCCTACTAAATGGAATGGTGAGAAAATTTTCCATATCAATATTTTTAAATTTTATAAAGTTTTACAAAAACCAAATTGATTTAATTTAATTCTGTTTATTTTCAATTGTAGTTTTAGTGTTAGTTTCATTCGTTAATTCACAGTTTTAGTTTCTTAACTATTGATCTTTTTAAAGGTTTTCATAACCTTATACACACTTTTCCAGTAGTTTAATGTCTAGCCTTTTCGACTTTCCTCTTATAAATTGGGTAAGTTTAATAGAGCGTCACAGAACTGAAAACATGGTATTTAGTTGTAACATATTATGTAACTGCGAAGTAAAATACATTTTAAATATAACATTCTTTGGATTTTTTAGGTCTAGCAAATTCTCTTAGTGGAAAACTGTTTAGTGCATACAACTATTCTTTGAGCTTAGCTTGTGAGGTTATGTTAAAACAAAAACATACACAAAACTTACAAATTAATCATTTGTTTACTCATACGCGTTTCGATGACAAAGCCATCATCATCATCAGTGAGCGTTGCTACTACAAACTGTAACTTACAACCCTTTTAACAAGTTGTAAGTTAGAGTTTGTAGTAGTAACACTCAGTGATGATAATGACTTTGTCATTGAAACGCGTATGAGTAAATAAAGGATTAATTTGTGAGTTTTTTGTATGTTTTTATTTAATTTGTTTAGTAGATATCTCACAATTGTTTTTGAAAATAGACAATTTGAAAACGTTAAACTTAAAGGATTTTAAGCATTATGAAATTAAAAATTCATTAAATTTGACTTGTTATATTCAATATACAATTATTTGTTTTTTAACTATAAAATTTAAGTTAATTTTTCAATTTTAAATTTTGGTAAAAGTATACAATAAAAATATTCCGGGACAGTGCTGGCTCCAGCAGGTAGACCCAGACCTACTTAACTTTTTATATTTATTTTATACTTATTTAATATATATTTATTATATTATAATATATATTATTTTATACTTTATTTTATATTTATAAAATACTTCCTACTTGTCAATAATTTAAAAAGATAAATGATAAGATTTAAGAAAATTCTCCTAATATTGTAACGAAATTTAGAATGCAGCAAGCAACAATAAAATAGCAAATAATCACTCTTTTGCTTGACTGATTGTATTTATTTACCGAGAGAGTAAAAATCCCTTCAAATACACCTTTTAAATACTAAACAATTTCTGAGGTAGGTTGCTAGACCTTACCCCCCTCCCTTGTTCCAGGACTATAGAGTTCATTAAACAAAAATTATATTAACAAAAACACATAATTTAAAAAACTGCTAGTTTTGCACCACAGCGGCTTTATCAGGTCTACGTGCCTGGTTAGGCGTTCTTGGGTTGAACTTTCTCACTTTCTGATAATGCAATTAGCCCAACTTTTTGTTTTTAACATCGCTTCTCTTTGATGGTGATAACCTTAATTAGAGGAGTTAGAAAATATCTTCGTAAATAATGCTAAATCAAGTAGGCAATTTGTCAAGGTCGGGAAGTTATCTGTTATCTCGCGCTTTCAGGAACTGCTTCACCATCACCGTTACTAATAAACAAGTCAATGGTGTCATCAACTATCATAGATTCCTTTATCTGAATGATGTAACCTTCTTCTGTGTCGGTTGGCTATCTGGATGTCTCTTATCACTCGCAGAAGCTCCCCACTAGGTAAATAATTGTCTTACCCTAATCATAATTTCTATCGAATTACATAAAATTATAAAAAAGTACGATACCAACTACAACATAATTGTTATAAAACAAGCACTACAGGCTTAACATTACCTGCGGTAAATATTCTTTATTAATTACTTATTTTAAAACACAATATCAAGAGCACAGTGGTACAATATATTACAATAAAAATATTGAAAAGAACCCCAATACCACAAAAATAATCAAAAATAACAAATAAGACAAGTTACTTAAGATAAACCCTTATGTACATTTCGATGACCATGTCATCATCATCAGAGGGTCTAGTTACAAAACACAATCTAGCACACAAGAAGTTACAAACTAGAATGATACCAATCGTTCTCCGCGGTCTCTATATATAGGCGTGAGGTAAGCTCCGCCCCCTCTCCGCCCTCGACCGACAAATAACGATCGGCCATCAGGAACCAAATAGGTTATGTCAAAAATTACATTATAATAATACATATGTAATAAAAACTACAGCAATAACAATTAATAAACTAAAAGTAATTAGATTAAAACATCGTAATTTGAAGAAAGCTATTTAAGTAAAGTATATAATGGTGAGTAAGGAATAGGTCCTTTATCTGCATTCATTAATTTACAATTTGATTTGACTATAAAAACACTTTCATAACTATTAAGTAACTTTTTTGAGTTTATACATTTAGCTAAAATAACATTTTTATCTAAATCATGTTGATTACTAAGGACATGTTCTGCTACACTTGATTTTTCAGGTCTTTCATATTTAATATGGGCAAGATGTTCTTTAAATCTGGTTACAATTTTTCTTTTAGTTTGACCTATATACATCTCGTTACAAGTACTACAAATTATCTTATAAATACCTGATTTTTCCAACATTGGAATTTTATCTTTCGGGTTACACAATAAATGCTTGAGTTTATTTTGAGTTTTATAGGCTATCTTAACATTTACCTTTTTAAAAATAGAGTCTAACCCTTTTGTTAAAATATTATCGAAAGGTAAACTAATAAAAGTACATTTTTTAACTTCTTTTTGAAGAGTGGTAGTTGTGTTCAAAACATATTTTAATCTTTGTTTTCTAACAATATTATCTATAATTTTAGCATCAAAATCGTTATATCACGATTGATATAACGATTTTGATGCTAAAATTATAGATAATATTGTTAGAAAACAAAGATTAAAATATGTTTTGAACACAACTACCACTCTTCAAAAAGAAGTTAAAAAATGTACTTTTATTAGTTTACCTTTCGATAATATTTTAACAAAAGGGTTAGACTCTATTTTTAAAAAGGTAAATGTTAAGATAGCCTATAAAACTCAAGCATTTATTGTGTAACCCGAAAGATAAAATTCCAATGTTGGAAAAATCAGGTATTTATAAGATAATTTGTAGTACTTGTAACGAGATGTATATAGGTCAAACTAAAAGAAAAATTGTAACCAGATTTAAAGAACATCTTGCCCATATTAAATATGAAAGACCTGAAAAATCAAGTGTAGCAGAACATGTCCTTAGTAATCAACATGATTTAGATAAAAATGTTATTTTAGCTAAATGTATAAACTCAAAAAAGTTACTTAATAGTTATGAAAGTGTTTTTATAGTCAAATCAAATTGTAAATTAATGAATGCAGATAAAGGACCTATTCCTTACTCACCATTATATACTTTACTTAAATAGCTTTCTTCAAATTACGATGTTTTAATCTAATTACTTTTAGTTTATTAATTGTTATTGCTGTAGTTTTTATTACATATGTATTATTATAATGTAATTTTTGACATAACCTATTTGGTTCCTGATGGCCGATCGTTATTTGTCGGTCGAGGGCGGAGAGGGGGCGGAGCTTACCTCACGCCTATATATAGAGACCGCGGAGAACGATTGGTATCATTCTAGTTTGTAACTTCTTGTGTGCTAGATTGTGTTTTGTAACTAGACCCTCTGATGATGATGACATGGTCATCGAAATGTACATAAGGGTTTATCTTAAGTAACTTGTCTTATTTGTTATTTTTGATTATTTTTGTGGTATTGGGGTTCTTTTCAATATTTTTATTGTAACTTATTTTAAAAGTAACGAATTTCAGAAATACAACTTTTGCTGGACATAATTATGGTACCTCTACTTGGATCTCGAACTCACGTTGCAAATATGTTTCCGAGAAGTGGGTATATAAATAATTACAGTTACCAGAGGTTAGATTAATGATATTAAACACGACGTCATTGTGTGAAAAATAATAATAAATAACTACCACAGCCAGTTTATTTTATATTTTAGCAACACGATTAGAAATCAACGCAAAATCAAAAACCTTTAAGACGTTTGGCTTACTTCATAACATTCCTTAATGGAAAAACATAAAACTTTGTCAAAACAGTGAAGTGTTATGTATTTGTTTTCAAATGCGTGTTAGTTATTAGTGGTTCTAAAATTTTTTAAAAATTGTTTCCCAGCACTACGGAGACTAAGAAATCTCCTTGAAACCCATATATTAGAATGACTTTCGTAAAAAATATTTTAACATTTATTTAATACACAAATTTTGAACACACCATAACGTACAACTGCATACATTGGCTACAAAATGACAAATATGTTGTGTTATAAAAACATTTGTAAGAGCAACAACAATAAAAAAAAGAGCTAAAACTGTTCTACGAGTTTTCGTTACGAATGTTTTGTAGTTTCAGGCAGGACTAAGGAAATGGGATACTGATCACCTTATATTGGGAATACGGTGTTACGTCCTGCCTTGCATATGTTATTATGGATTGCATATATTGTTATGTATTGAAAAGTTAACTTTGTATTAACTGACAGTATAATAATTCTATATTTAGTATTTTTCCATTGTAATAAGAATCCAGGCTACATGAGTAGCTTAACGTAAATGAATGTTTAATATGAGTCAATCCGATGGACTTTTCTATTAGTTTAGAGATGTCATTAATTATTTTCTGTATGACACGTAGCCTTATTCTTCTAGAACATTCGATGTAATCATCTGTTCAATGTACAAGTAAACTGAAAGGTTATATATACACCCTTACGCGGGAAGCACGCTGGATCGTCTCATCGCCGTCCTGGTCCTTGTCTTGTCCTCAGCTTTCTCTTGTCTTGTTACGTAATATTTTATTCATAATATTATTCAAATCTTAAGTCTTCTTAAATCTCATCTCCGTGCAAATAGCATTCAGTATATTTATTGCGACAATTTGTATATTTCCTACAGAAATAAACTCTTATTTCTGTCAGTATCTACAAGTGCGAGTTTTATTTGGCCGCACCCCTTGAAAACACAGGGACACGACATTTAAGGAGGGTTGGACGGAATCAGGTGTGGCTAAAGAAAAGAGATAATGTTTCCCTAGTACTAGGAATATGCGACACATTCAGTAGGGGACACTTGCGCCCAAGGTGAAATGTGCGACAGTTGCGCCCAACTTGTCCCAAATATACCTGTGTTTGGGAGACCCTCATTATTTCCTGTGTTTTGTACCTAAATTTTATCAATTATTTTTATTTTTGTGTTGAACTTAATACTATTTACAAATATTATCATAATTTTTAATTATCAGTTTGAACCTAGTCTGATTTTTATAAGTACTTCAGAGTGCAAAGACAAGTTTTCATTTCACTAGTTGCTTCGTGCTTCTTGATATTTTTATTCATTCTCTCGGCCAGTTTCATACATGTGGATTTTCTCCTCTTTTTTTCAAGGATTAATTGTATCCTCATGTATACGCAGGCTGTATTTCCGCTTCAGTTTTGAAACAACTAATCAATTCTTTGATTCTAGGATTAGGTCTCCGAAGGGTGTTGTTCAATTTGTTGTTCCATCCTTCATCAGCAAATGTCGCATGACGCAAATACCGCCTTGCGCAAATGTTGCTGAACGCAAATATCGCTGGGTGCAAATGTCGCTAGACGCAAGTGTCACTGGGTGCAACTGACGCGACACCAAGAATAGGAGAAATTTATGTCATCGCTTCAGCAAGTGTCGCTTAACTGAAGTGGACCTCTGTCACAGGGGTAAAGAAGAGTGTCTGCCAGTTTACCCTTCACCGTATGTGTGGTAAGTGAAAGATCATAATTTCAGAAATTTGAATACATCACGGTATCGTTCATCATTAAACAGATAATTATCATTTACATTCAGAAGGCAGTTGTAAATTCAATGGAAAAGCCAGTTTATTAGAAGGGCGGGGCCAACGCATTCCAAAACACGGAAGTAGACAAGAAGAAACACGTAAAAATGTAACGAAGTATTTATTCCTTCATTCTAACCATGGCTCAACAGCGAACCCGCTGGGATGGCGACTGATTACGTCACTACTAAGTAGTTGTGAGCATCAGTATATTCGAACTACTTCTTTGTCTGTACACAACGTAACTGGCTGAATAAATTATATCTTCTATTTTAATATGATGGTAAATATTTTAATAAATTTTAATGAGTATAACTTTATTATTTATAAGTAATATGACCAATGAGACTTTACTATTGAAACATGTCTAATTAAATAGAAAGGTCAAACTAAAAGAACTATAAAACTTGGAGCAAAAGCACATTTTTCTAATTTATAGTATATCAGGTCAGACAAATCAGTTATGGGTAAGCACATTAGGGTCTCTTGGTCACCACTCATACAACTACTCGATTATATAGATCTAAATTGAAGTACAATGAGAGTTAAACGCAGTAAAAACTCCAGTGCAAGAGTGGCTTCCATTTTCTCCGAAACAAAATTATCTGTTTCTTATGTTAGTAATTGGTCATCCCCATGTCTTTAAAAACGAGACATTCGGTAGAGCGTTTTGCGGATTAGTGTAGGAGAAAAAAAGTTAGAACAGAGAAGAACGGTTACAAGGAGTGCCTGTTTTTCGATTCCATCTCCTTCTCAAAGAATACAAAGATAGATCATTATGTGGAATAGCCTTTTTTTATACATATGAAACAACTAACCCCACGAATCCAACCTCAAACTCAGGACTCTTGTCCGGATGACTAGCACCAGGCTCGATACTGGGGGGGGGGGGTTAATCTTGCGACCTTTCTGTAAGGCCTGGTCTGGTCCCTGGGATGAGACGAACTCCAACCAGACCTCTACGGCTTTGACCGCTTTTCCAGAACTCGTCGGGACCAGCAAAACCTTCCGAACGGCCAGAACCTTAAAACCCCGTCTAATTAGTTCTACCCAGGTGTGCAATCGGACCTTATCCACTTTCGGTTATCCAAGGGCTGAACCCTCAGGCTCGGGACTTAGTCCTGGTGGAGATAAACCCAACACGTTAGAAATTAAAACCTCTCAAAACGAGCCAATGAAGATCACTTGTCTCTCACGCTAGTGATCAGTCAAACCCAAACCTCTCAAAACGAGCCAATGAAGATCACTTGTCTCTCACGCTAGTGATCAGTCAAACCCAAGCTTCTCAAAACGAGCCAATGAGGATCACTTGTCTCTCACGCTAGTGATCAGTCAAACCCAAACCTCTCAAAACGAGCCAATGAAGATCACTTGTCTCTCACGCTAGTGATCAGTCAAACCCAAGCTTCTCAAAACGAGCCAATGAGGATCACTTGTCTCTCACGCTAGTGATCAGTCAAACCCAAACCTCTCAAAACGAGCCAATGAAGATCACTTGTCTTTCACGCTAGTGATCAGTCAAACCCAAGCTTCTCAAAACGAGCCAACGAGGATCACTTGCCTCTCACGCTAGTGATCAGTCAAACTCAAGCTTCTCAAAACGAGCCAATGAGGATCACTTGTCTCTCACGCTAGTGATCAGTCAAACCCAAACCTCTAAAAACGAGCCAATGAAGATCACTTGTCTCTCACGCTAGTGATCAGTCAAACCCAAGCTTCTCAAAACGAGCCAATGAGGATCACTTGTCTCTCACGCTAGTGATCAGTCAAACCCAAACCTCTCAAAACGAGCCAATGAAGATCACTTGTCTCTCATGCTAGTGATCAGTCAAACCCAAGGCTCTCAAAACGAGCCAATGAAGATCACTTGTCTCTCACGCTAGTGATCAGTCAAACCCAAACCACTCAAAACGAGCCAATGAAGATCACTTGTCTCTCACGCTAGTGATCAGTCAAACCCAAGCTTCTCAAAACGAGCCAATGAGGATCACTTGTCTCTCACGCTAGTGATCAGTCAAACCCAAACCTCTCAAAACGAGCCAATGAAGATCACTTGTCTCTCACGCTAGTGATCAGTCAAACCCAAGGCTCTCAAAACGAGCCAATGAAGATCACTTCTCTCTCACGCTAGTGATAAGTCAAACCCAAGCTTCTCAAAACGAGCCAATGAAGATCACTTGTCTCTTAGGCTAGTGATCAGTCAAAACCAAACCTCTCAAAACGAGCCAATGAAGATCACTTGTCTCTCACGCTAGTGATCGGTCAAACCCAAGCTTCTCAAAACGAGCCAATGAAGATCACTTGTCTCTTAGGCTAGTGATCAGTCTAACCCAAACCTCTCAAAACGAGCCAATGAAGATCACTTTTCTCTCACGCTAGTGATCGGTCAAACCCAAGCTTCTCAAAACGAGCCAATGAGGATCACTTGTCTCTCACGCTAGTGATCAGTCAAACCCAAACCTCTCAAAACGAGCCAATGAAGATCACTTGTCTCTCACGCTAGTGATCAGTCAAACCCAAGCTTCTCAAAACGAGCCAATGAGGATCACTTGTCTCTCACGCTAGTGATCAGTCAAACCCAAACCTCTCAAAACGAGCCAATGAAGATCACTTGTCTCTCACGCTAGTGATCAGTCAAACCCAAGCTTCTCAAAACGAGCCAATGAGGATCACTTGTCTCTCACGCTAGTGATCAGTCAAACCCAAACCTCTCAAAACGAGCCAATGAAGATCACTTGTCTCTCACGCTAGTGATCAGTCAAACCCAAGGCTCTCAAAACGAGCCAATGAAGATCACTTATCTCTCACGCTAGTGATAAGTCAAACCCAAGCTTCTCAAAACGAGCCAATGAAGATCACTTGTCTCTTAGGCTAGTGATCAGTCAAACCCAAACCTCTCAAAACGAGCCAATGAAGATCACTTGTCTCTCACGCTAGTGATCGGTCAAACCCAAGCTTCTCAAAACGAGCCAATGAAGATCACTTGTCTCTTAGGCTAGTGATCAGTCTAACCCAAACCTCTCAAAACGAGCCAATGAAGATCACTTTTCTCTCACGCTAGTGATCGGTCAAACCCAAGCTTCTCAAAACGAGCCAATGAAGATCACTTGTCTCTTAGGCTAGTGATCAGTCAAACCCAAACCTCTCAAAACGAGCCAATGAAGATCACTTGTCTCTCACGCTAGTGATCGGTCAAACCCAAGCTTCTCAAAACGAGCCAATGAAGATCACTTGTCTCTTAGGCTAGTGATCAGTTAAACCCAAGCTTCTCAAAACGAGCCAATGAAGATCACTTGTCTCTTACGCTAGTGATCAGTCTAACCCAAGCTTCTCAAAACGAGCCAATGAAGATCACTTGTCTCTTAGGCTAGTGATCAGTCAAACCCAAGCCTCACAAAACAAGCCAATGAAGATCACTTGTCTCTTATTCTAGTGATCAGTCAAACCCAAACCTCTCAAAACAAGCCAATGAAGATCACTTGTCTCTCACGCTAGTGATCAGTCAAACCCAAGGCTCTCAAAACGATTAGGACGTAAGCTAATCTGTCATAATCTGCTTTCTTGTATACAGTTTATTAACACATACATTTAAATGTTAAAGACTGGACGAGAAATTAATTATTTACAATAGATCTAGCTAAAAATATAAATAATCTCTGAAGATTTTCAAACCAGTATAGCCCCGCGTTCCGGCATTCATCTTCACCTAGTCTAACTTTACCAGACACTGATATCTGCACATACTTCAACCTAGTTTGTTAGTAAAGCAAGGCCGTTATGTTAAGGAAGTCGTATAATCTAACCTTGTTATACTGGCCTACTAACTGCAGAACTTTACACTTCTGTGTAATGTTTAAACAGTTAAGTTACAATTTTAATTAACATTATCTCCAAAACTAGACAAGTTCTTTATACATGCATTGTTAAAATCCAATTATCTTTTATTTTTAAATGAATTTGTTCTACATTGTAGTTTGCTCTATGGATAGAACTTCATACATTTAATATCCCCAATGGAAAAAAAACTGGCAAAAACTGAATTTACAAAAGGTAACAATATTTTATTTCAGCCTTGCTTCCCTTATTCTGAGTGGAAAAATCTTTTACAAAAACAGAAAAAAAAGGATTTGCCTGATCTCTATATGATTGCAAAGACAGGTCTCGTAAGGGAAAAGAGACGCTAGACCTGGAGCTCAGATGTAGGGAATGAAAGTTTCCGGTAAAAAGCTGGAACCAGGTATCCTTAAATGTGAAATGTGTATTTTAAAGACCTAGCATAATTAAACCGTAAAAAACTGCTTTTTGTATCTATTATTTTGTACTGGTACTTTATTTACTTAGTGATAAAAGATCAGTAGTTGTATTTTTTGTGTTATTTATTTTTTTTAAAACTTTACTGGGCATTGTTTTATCTGTGGCCTAGATAATATCCCGCCTCTCCGTTGGCTCCAGTAGCGCTCTCGTCACCCCCACCTACCTATATATATTAGTACAACTACTACAACGTTGAATTTGGTGTGGAGGGAAGTAGGGGAGTGTTTTCTTGGCATTGACGCTATAAGAATTCTCGGAAGTACTTATGGTCTCAGCTTTTACACAGAGAAGTCCGTTCATAGGAATTGCTGCCGAAGTCAAGCAAATTGCATCTCATTCAAAATACGAGACATCAAATGCATCTCGTAAAAACCTTACACTCTTTCTTCGAAAGTTTATTTGTCTTTCTAAATACGAGTATAATTACATCCTAAAACTAAAGCTCACTGCTACTAGTTATACCGTATGCGCCAAAATAAACAGTACTGAATCAGCTGTAGTTGCCTTCTCGATCAGCTGTACCGACTTCGATTATTGACGCGTATTCGTGTTTGAGTTTTGTTTTTGCTGACATGGTGCTAACCACTGCAGAGAGAACTTTTACCGTAGAGCATTATTTTCGCTCATTTGGTATTGGACTTGCGGGTGAGCCAAGTTTGCCACTGCATTGCGTTTTCAGTAACAGTTTCACAAAGATAACTGTAACGCTGTGATTTTAGTATTGTTGAAACATTTCGAAGATCAGGTAGTGTTTTGACTCAGCGGAAGGACTGCACCCAGTGTTACCGAAATGAAACCTAAACCGAACACCTTTGAAACTGGATCTAAGCAATACGTCGGTGAGAAGAATGTTCTAAGACATTGGTGGTTTTCCCTACAAGATACAAACGTTTGAAGTGTATAAACTGACAGCCAGGAGTTCAGTAGTGCGCTTCGATGTTAGGGATGTGTTATGAAAAACCTGAGTTTTTAAGTGACAGATGGTTTTCGGAGAAATGTCATTTAGACCTTATACTTATCATGTTTCATGATAAATGAGAAGATTTACCGTGATAACCCAACGACCACCATCGTCTAACTACAGGAAAAAATAACCATGTGTAGGCCTATAACGACCATGACACAACCCTTATTCATCAAAATGACGCAAAACCTTCAAGATGCAAGTGTTGCCTCAGATTGAACGGAGGTAATATATAGAACATGTTTATACCCGAGTCTAACCGATTTAGTTTCTTTTTACTTGAACGTGTTTGTAAACTATGTAAATAAAATAAAATAAAATCTTACTACTGTTTCATTACTGTTTATTTGGGCGTATTCGGTATTTTTACTAAAATTCGTAAAAGTAGGTTTCTGTAATTGTTGAGAGCATGCGTGTCGTTCTGCCTATCTCCTGTTGCATTTAACCCAAATTATAAAAATAACAAATCTATAAACCGTTTAAAGTAGAACAATAAACTTTACTATTCCTTAGTTAACTTTAAAATTATAAATAGTTAGTACATAGTTTAGTTTAGTAAATCTAAAGGGCTATTTGTCAAATAATAAAATATCCTTACATATTTCTATGTGTTTATTTAAACAAACTTATTGTTGTACAGCATCAGTACAAACTCACATACTTTTCAAAATAAAGCGTACTCTAATCTTTAATAATACTGTATAGCTGCACTAAAGCGAAATTAACATCATAATTGACTTTTAAAAGTAATTAAAGTTTTTTCTAGCTAAAGAACATTTCAATCTATTGGTCAAAATTTTGTAGCTGATTTTAGTTTTTTCAGCTGACGCAACAAACTAGTGTTTACCAATTTCATTTTTCTTTTTTTGTAGTGCAAATATCGTTTGTTGCAATAACATTGTAGCTGTCACACCACGATTTTAAAGTGAAAAAATGTAAATGTGTAGAGATAAGTCTGCAAGGTGTCTTGAAGCAAGGGTTAGGCACGTGACCAGAACAATAGATGTCAGGTAGGGATCAACAGTGGGACCAAACATCTGTTGGCTGTGTAATCCACAAAAATTGTGTGCAGTTAAAAATTGAAACAATTTTAAATGTCCGTGCCTAGCTCAACTAGTTTAACAATTAGTTTAAAAACAAGTAGTAAAACAAACATTTTTAAAGACAATTCCTACTTAAGTGAACAAAAGAAAATTTTATTTTAGTTCCTTTTTATTAAATAATTACAAATAATATAAATAAAGTAACATAACTTATGGGTTAAAACAGCTGTTCTACCACATAACCTATAACATATAATCAGCTATTTTATAAAATCATGTTATCACTTATTTTAACCCAAATAGGACGAAATAACTATATTGCATACCTTGCCCCTTTTGTGAAAAGTTTTTCTCCCATATAAAACTAAAATTAATTTATTAAATTTAATAATGAATTATTACCTGAAAAAAAACTATTAACATCAAGTGTCATCCACTAAAGTTTTTAACAATTTATTTGAACTTGAGGGGATGGATAAAAAGTGTTTTAATAATGATTGAAAGTTTGAACAAGATATATATATATATATATATATATATATATATATATATATATATATATATATATATATGGAGAGTGTGAACTAATAAAAGGTACTGAATGAAAATGTAATTATATAGAGTGACAATATTTCTTAACAAAGAACATTTCAATAAACATCAGTAACAGGAAAAATTAACTGTAAGTGTCCCAGATAAACAACTATTTTAATCGGTAACTCCTGTTAAAATTGGCTCTTGTCAATGTGTGTTGGTATTATTACAGGAAAAATAAATTTGTAAAGTTTGGCATAATCGTTTATATGTCAAATAAATTTGACAGTTATATACGTCTTACTTACCACTTGTAATAAATTATAGGTTAGGATGCTTCTAACGGAACTAAATTTTGCAAATTCGTTCATTTGTGAATGGCTTAAAGTTTTGAATCTAACAATAACGCTGGTCTTCATGAATTTTGTAACACAAATAATTTTGGATTATCCTTTTGCATTTTTCAACGCTGAATTCAAATATAATTTTAGAATTTGACCCAAAGAGTTCACTCAATTATTTCTATTAGTTCACACTCTCGTTATATATATGACGAGATCTCTCGTTATATATATATATATCACTCTTGTTCAAATTTAGAATCGTTAATAAAATACCTTTTATTCGTCCACATAAGCTCTAATACATTTTTTTAAAACTTAATTAATAACTCTTCAATTGTGTGTCCATTACGTTTGGTGAAACTTATTTTATCACTTTAACAAAATATAAAGTTAAGATGGTCATAAACAATGAAAAAGGTATTAATTAATTAATAAATTAATAAATTAATTAGGTTTTAGTTTTATATGAGAGAAACCTATTTCACAAAAAAGGCAAGGTATGCAATATATGGTCTAAAATAAAGTGATAACATATGATTTCGTAAAAACAGCTGATTTTATATTAAAAACTATATGGTAGAACATCTGTTTTAACGCATAGGTTATGTTACTCTATTTATATTAGGTGTAATAATTTTAATAAAAAGTAACTAAAATGAAAATTGTCTTTGTTGACCTTAGTATGAATTGACTTTAAATTTTTTTTTTTTTTTATATTACCGGTTTAAATCGATGTTACACAAAAACCCTGATTCTAAGGGGAAATGGTTTGTAGATTTGAAATCAGTATGAAAAAATACTTCGATACGTCTAAATTAATCCATGTTACAGAAAAAAGTTATTTTTTTGTGGACCATTGTTATTTTCATACCCGAAAATTATCCTTGGGTTTTCACAGTAATGTGATTGAAAGTTTGAAACATTAATTACACACACTGTCAAGAAGTCTGATCGGTTTTATAACTGATCAAAATCACTGTAATAATAGTAATCACTGTGTACTTAATACAATAATCGATCGTTGTGTACTTAATCAAAATGTATTCCTAGTAATAGCTAAACTAGTTTAAAAAGTCTCTGTATGACATTTGTATTACATGATACTTATGTAAGTATTTCGTTTAAGTAATTGAAAGAATATACTGTAACAGAGAAAAGAGATGTGAAAACTTAACAACTTACGAGTAATTTTATGACTTACTCTAACGGTAATTTAACGTGTGATAGTATTTTAATATGGTTTGTTAATATTGAGCAACCCCCAAACCAGAGATCAATGCAAAAAAATTAATAAATTTACTTTTATTAATCATGTTTATACTCGCAGAGATTATCTTACGTTATTTTCGTTTTGAGGTTACCCATTTTAGAGATTTAGTAAGTAGTGTTTTAACTACAAGAAATTTTATTGTAGCTATATTTATTTGTGAGCTATTGTTATTATTGTAGGTAATTTTAATTGTATACTTATGTATTGTAGGCCTGAAGACGATAATGTACCCGTTATTGAAACGTTGCCTGTGTAAATAAATAGTTGTACCTGAATCGCAAGTCAACCGCTTTTATTTAACAATACATTTATTTAATATGTAAGAGTTATGCACATTGTTACGAGTGATTAATCATCATATAAAATGATTCTTATCATTATAAATAGTAATAAAAACGTCAGAACCACAGAGACCTTTCCCTCAGTCGCAGACAATCAAATTCGGCCTGGTTGCAGTGAAACCTGCAACACCCAGTGACGTCACTCCTAATGAAGGAAAAGCATTGGAAGGTCCAGACAGACTAATACAGCTAGGCAGCGTCGTACGGCTTCTTGAGGTGTATGGTTAAGATCTCTGCTCCGCTCCATGTTTGTTGATATTCATAGTTAAGAATGAATTGAGATGGGTTTGTTAGTAAATAAACCCATGACTCTAGATCCGGTCTCTTAAATAAGTAAAAATAAAATTTTAAAAAGTCACAATAGAATAAATAACAAAATATATAAGCAGTGTAACGCACTAGGTTACTTGGGAAATGAAAATATAAAGTTTTAAAATACAATGTTATACAATATATTAATCAGTGACAAATTACAGTAGAACAAAAGACAGCAATGTGTCGAGTAATTATCTTTTAATTACTGCTAATTATTCCATACATTTTAATTACTTATTAACCTTTAAAATTATATTTATCGAGAAGATAGTAACTTAAGTTTTTCGATTATATTTTTAGAAATGAATATTCAAAGGACAATTTCTACCGTTCATGTGTTAACCGTTTATCAATTAAAAATTCTTCAACTTAGTTAACATTAAAATACATTTTCTTTATTATCATCTAAAACGTACCTGGTTGTGCACATCACTTGTAAAACACTTTAAACACATCATTAATTATTGCACATCGATTTTGTACACTTAACACTCAACACATCGCTCTTGCAAATCAGCGCTCTTAAACAAAAATGATATAAACTTTTACTTATTTGGAACATATGAATAATCGCTTCTGACTTCTTCTTTAGTTACGTTAATAAAATTTGGTACCGGCCTTGACATCTTAAATTTTGAATACTGGAAGCTTACAAATTTCTAAATTATGTCCGAAAATGCCATTACGTCTGTTCTGTTCAAGAACCTCTGGAGAAGCGGGCCTTCTGCAAGGGCACGCCAACGGAATTTCCCACCCTTGGTTATTATTTTGAATTTTTTGATTGGCCCATCGGATCAGGCGATATCAGACCATGCTTACGTCACATGGGGTGATGTCAGTCTTTAACTTAAGCTACTAACTCGTACGATATTTTACATTTTTACCAGCTAGGGGTGCTACGAAACTTACCCTAGAATTACAATTGTACAAAGAAAACAAAAATTTTCTTTTATATTCGGACGATATAATTATTAAATATATAAATGAATTTATATGTAACACCTTATTTTTAAGAGTGTTACAGCAGTATCTATCTGTTTTCGCTATAACAGCCTTTAAATTTGTACTCGTAATTATGATTTCTCTGTCTTAAAAAGAACTAACACTTTGCTATCTGCAACCCTCATTCGTTTTAGGCACCAGTCGCCGCTGCTATATGGCAATCAATTTAAACACAAACTCTAACTAAAAGGTCATTTAAATTTTGTAAATTCTATATGAAAAATATAAACTAAAATTTGTAAAATAAAACTTTTCTGACATCCTGTGGCCACTGAAGTCTAGCTAGAT
Organism: Prosapia bicincta; assembly: GCA_036971475.1. NCBI lineage: Eukaryota > Metazoa > Arthropoda > Insecta > Hemiptera > Cercopidae > Prosapia > Prosapia bicincta. The sequence continues at coordinate 327,854,645 of JBAIZL010000001.1, forward strand.
GAAATAACATTCATGGTGAGTGACTTATGTTGAGTGTGGTTATTGGTTAAATTTGTGTGTGTTTAGTTAATATATAGTGCATTATATTATTGTTATAGATCATATACGTTTTCTAGTTGTAACTTTAAATCGAGTTTTTAAGATTAGAACGGCTGGATATTATGAAGACAAAATTAGGGATTAGGTTTTAAAGATTAATATATTGGGTGTTCCAAAAGTATGAGGGATTTAAATGGACGATACAGAAAGACTATTTAAGGTAACTAAGCGATTTAAACAACAATCTGAAGTTGAAATAGTAGGCCCTATGTTTTGTTTAACGTGTTTGCCCGTTCCATGCTCAATGAAATTGATGAAAATTTTCATTTTCATAAAAGAACGCTGTTCTCAAACGAAGCTTCTTTTCCACTTAAATGCTGTTGTTAATCATCACAATTGCCGGATATGGAGCTTAGAACATTGTGCTCGAACAATTAATGGCGTAATTAATCTTGTAATGCTGGAATATTTGTTTTCTCAAATTGAAGACATTGAATAACATAAACAGACGGGGAAAAAACGTCGATCTTTCCTCTTCAATTTTACATAAACATTATTTAGTTATCTTGAGGAGACTTTCAGTAACGCTCGTTCAAAATAAATGGCATTATTTTGGAGCACCCTGTATAAATATTTCATCTAGGATATCACGTTTATGTTTTAAGAAATATATTTATCGGGACCACATCTTCCCCAGAAACGAATTAATTATTTTTCGTATCAAAATATACTTACCACAAGGTCGTGACCTAGTTCCGAGATCCGGAACCAACTTCAAACAGACCCTGAAACGGTTGCTAACAATTTAAAAATAGATTTGTTATGATCAACGAGCGCTTCTATTACATCATGGAAGACGAGATTAAGCTAGCAAAGGTTTGTTTACAAAAATACCGAATGATGTCACGACCTCCATCGTTCAAACACCTGAACTGAAATGTCCCTAACCTCCAAACGTTTCCATCAGTATATGTAACGTAACCTCTCTATTCAAACAATGCTTCTTTAATAAAATATACAATAGCGTTTCTTAAATACAATAAAAATATTTGTAAAAGCCCCAATACCACAAAAATAACTAATATTACTAGTTACCTAAGATTAATCCCTTGAGTTTAAGGTTTAATATTTAGGTAATTTGTAATGTTAATTATTTTTTATTATTTTTGTGGTACTGGGGTTTTTGCCAACATTTTCACTGTAATATATTGTACCACTGTGCTCTTGATATTTTGTATTATCATAACTTTCTAGTCATTTGAGAAAAACCTTTTTAGTAAGTTAAGTTTACAAGTAAGATGGTAGGTATTAGTTTTTGTGAAAAAATGCCAACGTTTTAAAGTTTTTCTTAAATTTATAAATGTTTTCCGTATTAATCTAAATAATTTAAATACCATGATAGTTATCAAATTTGCGAAACTCAAATTAGAAATTAAATATTTCTAAAGTAAATTGGGTAATTTAGAATTAAAAATGTATAATCCACTTAATATTAGTTACTTCTTTTTACTTTTTAGGTGCTGTTCCCCAATACTTTTATTGTAATATATTGTACACCACTGTGCTCTTAGTTTTTTATAGCATTTCTCGAGTTATTGGTTCTTTTTAAGTTAAAAATTGTGTTTATTATATATGTATATATATATATATATATATATATATATATATATATATATATATATATATCAACGGCATTGTTTTGTGGAACGATTAGTAGCACTCCGAAGCGGTTCCATTACTTTGCAGAAGTACTGGGTAGTATCGGCATAACCATCCCTTCCGGAGGGGTTTTAACACATTAGAAGGTTAAGCGGTTCCATTACTTTGCAGAAGTACTGGGTAGTATCGGCATAACCATCCCTTCCGGAGGGGTTTTAACACATTAGAAGGTTAAGCGGTTCCATTACTTTGCAGAAGTACTGGGTAGTATCGGCATAACCATCCCTTCCGGAGGGGTTTTAACACATTAGAAGGTTAAGCGGTTCCATTACTTTGCAGAAGTACTGGGTAGTATCGGCATAACCATCCCTTCCGGAGGGGTTTTAACACATTAGAAGGTTTCAAGGGTAAAACGCAGAGAATTAAGTTACATTCTCTGCCATTAGCACAAACTCACAAAATTAGTGTAATAGATATTTTGTTACAGATATATTCGAAATGTAATCCTATATCAGCCCAGGCAATTTTTTATCGTCTCCAAAATCCGTATTACAGTGCCAGGAACAAAATTTATTGTTTCCGGACGTTCAAATTTAGATAAAAACTGTGATAATTTGTTTAAATGAAACAATTTATCCAACAATGAAAACTGAGATTTTAAACATTTATTTTTTGCATAATAAATTTATTTAAAACTCCATAAGATTTCCTGAATATTCCTGAGTATCATAAAGTCACTTGTGACGACAGCTGGGAAGCAATTTTCCAAATTTTCTTAGTTTAAAGTATTTTTAAAAAAAATACTTTTCGTATAAAACTCAATTTTTATTTTTAATTTATAATACATTCTCTGCACAACGAATATCTTGGAATTTTCATCAATTAATTTAAAGAAAAAATATGTTAATTTGAAAATAGATTATATTTTCATTTTTTTACACCTAGAAATCGAAAGTATTTTTTTGTTATTTTTCAAACTTTTCTTAAAGGGAAATGTTTTAGGTAAGTCTACATAAAATGAATGTATTTTTCTACAGAAAATACAGACAGGATATTAAATGGATAATTATTTTAATTTATTCTCTGGTTTTAATGATTTTGGACTAATGAGAAAGAACTTTATTTTATAAATTATTTTAAAAAATTAAAGTTTCTTGATGTAATCATCTTGTATTCACTGATTAAACTAATTAGAGTACAAGGTTAGCTTCGTAAAAGGAACGATCGTTTTGAAACGCGTCAGCAAGTAAGCAATTACGTATTCACTTAGTTAAGTAGTGTAAAATTAGTTAAAAAATTACTTTTCCACGTTTCTAAAATTCTTATATTTTTAAGTAAAGAGCTAAATTCTATTCTTACCCCGTGAAAAATTTACAGTGAAAACGATTATAATGCAGATTTACGTACTTTCAACGTTTGAAATTTTCGAAAATATATTATGGCTATTTACCAATAATAATAAGAACATTTAGGAAATATATTTATGTAATTATACGTATAAATAGTATGCGTTTATTAATTACGTTTTTGACCGTTCAATACAGTTATTACAAGAGCTTAAAACACCGTAACTGTGGAAGTTAAACTCCTTCTAGATACAGGCTTGAAAAATACACAATGAACATTAAATTTAAGTGCATAAACAAGGTAAACTTATTTAGGAAATCAACTAGTGAAGGGGGAAGAAATAACAGGGGCTTGAAAAATATTAAATTCTATATTAAAGTCTATAGAACATATTTAGGATCTCTTTAAAAGTTAAAAAAATGCCATTACAGAAAAAAAGAAGACTTTTTACAGCGAGTAAGTGAAACTAAAGACTCATCTGCTGAAATAAGACCTTTTATTTAGAGCAAATATCTGAAATTAAAAATTCATCAGCTCAAATAAAACTATTTACAACACAGATAAGCAGCAGTTAAATGTGAGGATGGCGGGAGTTCCCGTCTACAGTAGTAGCCTACGTGCACCCACCTTTAATATACCAGTCCGTGCCGTACCGGTTGTCCGTGCCGTGCCGTCCTAGTGCGCTCTTAGCTATACAGGACGTTGAAAAATCTTCGTTAAAGAAGAGCAATAACGTTAAAATGCCCCCCCCCCCCCCGACTATAGAGGTACAATTAAACGAGCTGAATAGATTATTGCAACAGCACGTGACACTTTCACGGTCTGTTAGGCGGATAGGGTATATAAAGTAAGTAAGTAGGGGTTATGTTGGGTAGGTTTGTAAAGTAAGTAATAAATCGAGAACGCCCCGATTAATGAGTGGTGCGGAGAAACTCTTTAAACACACTTAATTATACAGATTCTGTAATTGTTAATGTATAGTTTTTAACAATTACTTACTTAACATGTTTCAAATAAATAAAATAATATAATAAATATTTTATTTTAAATGTCTTTCAGTGGAAAATACTGATTACACAGACTTATCACAGTTGAAAAGTATTTGTTTGGAAACAAAATGATTGTAAGTAATAAAAACAACTGTGATAACATTAATTTGCAATTTGAACACTTTATCTATATCACATGTTGATTTTGAAACCTTCTTATAAACTTTATATTCAAGAATAATAAATACCTAATTTATCAATAAAACATTTATCTAGTACTTGAGTCTACATATATGTCGATAGCAGAGCCAAACTATCTTTAATGTCGGGTCTAGGCTTCGCCATACTGAAGCCATCCTCGATTTGTTAAAAATACTAGCCCATCTATAATATGGTAAAAATAAGGTAACAAACATTACGTGTAATAATATAGAGTTTCAAATTAAATTTATAAATTGTTTTAATATTTACACAATAACAAAATGTATTACTGGACAAGTAGGCCTACGATTAAGATTGAAAATAACACCAAACTGTACTTAGCATATTGTTAAGTACAGCATAGATAGCAAAAACCATTCCCTAAGGTAAATACTTAAAGGCTACACTTGCAATATCATTTATCAATAAACTATTTAAACATACTAGTTTCGGCTGTATGTTGCCTTCATCAGTAACGAGTTTACATTAAGTGCTTCACTCAAGGTAATATATATATATATATATATATATTGTTCAAAATTTCAATCGTTTTTATTCGTCCACTCAAGTTCAAATACATTTTTTTAAACTTGTTGATAGTACTTGATGTTAAATCAGTTTTTTCAAATGTTAATTCATTAATTAAATTTCAAATAAATTAATTTTAATTTTATATGGGAGAAAAACTTTTTACAAAAGAGAAGATATGCGATATGGTTATTTCGTCCATTTGGCTTAAAATAAGTGTTAACATATGATTTCATAAAACAGCTGATTTTATGGGTTTTATGGTACAACAGCTGTTTTAACGCATAGGTTATATTAATCTAATTATATAATTGTAATTATTTAATAAGGGGTAACTAAAATAAAATTTTTCTTTGCTCATCTAAGTAGGAATTGACTTATTTTTAAATGTGTTTATATTGTTATGATGGTTATCTCACTTAGAGACCGCGCTCCCACATCTGTGAGTCGATGCGCTTCTATATAGTCCTACAAGAATAAAAAGGTTTGATAAGGATTTTTCTGCAGTGTGTAGTGAGGCAGATTTTAGTTGGCTTGTTTCACTTTTTTTATACAAATTACAGGTTGTGACATTTATAATTGCATTATTTTTTTTTCTATGTGTCTTTGTGTTACATAAGGACACGACACTTGGAAAACAGAAATTTGGTTCTCTTTTTCTCGTTATTGTTTAACATAAATGGTATTTACAATGGTTGAAATAGCCCAAGCAACCAGTTCGGTCGTATTTGTTCTGCATACGCTTTGGCTTATTTGAAAGGGTCCGTGGTGTTTCTAACAACTCGTTAGTAGTATTTCATGCTTAAAATTAATTTAGTTTTACAAGGATTGTTTCAAACCAATGTCTGAAAGAAAAAACTGAAATGGACAAATGACCAGCAATAAATAAGGCTGAGACAACACCATTGAACCTAACGCACTCTAACAGGAACAACTATATACTAACAGTTCGGATTACAAAAAGCAGTGACCAAATAAACTCTGCAATTAAACAAAGTAAAATAATTAACGGAAATCAATTACGCCTTTTTGTGGTTTAAAACTCATCTTTACATGACACATGGATATCCATGAGACTTTTATTTGATAGTTTAAACAAATGTTAATTATTAAATATTGTAATTATGTTTGTATCACACACACACACACACACACACACACACACACACACACACACACACACATACACACACACACACACACACACACACACACACACACACACACACACACATACATACACACACAAACACACACACACACACACACACCCACACACACACACACATATATATATATATATATATATATATATATATATATATATATATATGCAACGTCGTTATTTATTATAGAAAACGGAGACTGATAGTAATTGTCGTTGAGTTCAGAGGCTCTTTCTTAGAGGCATAACAGCTACGAGGAGGAGCACACCATGCACGGCTCCTGGATAGAACCTCGGGATAAGATACTGACTCTTATAAGGAAAAAAAAGAAATTATAAAATCCATATTCCTGCAAGAGAGGCATGGGCAGAGTGTAGAACCAAAGATAGTGAAATATCTGGTTCACGGATGGGTCCAAGATGAAAGAAGGCGTGGGAACCGGCTTTAATGGACCGATACACCAAGACAGATTCTGTCTTCGCCTAGAAGTCTACAACTCTGTTGTAGATGAAATAATATGTGCTGAGGAAATCAAATTATGTGCTGAGGAAATAATAGGGTCTGGCAAGAGGGCCAAAACCATCTGGATTTGCTCGGACAGACAGTCACCTATAAAGGCTGTAGGTAGTTCCAGCTCTAAGCTGATGGCAGGAACTATAGGTTCTCTAGCAGAGCTGGGTAAGTATAATTCGCTCAACCTTATCTGGATTCCAGGACATTCTGGCTGGATAGTGAATGCGAGAGCGGACGCCTTAGCAAAACAAGGGTGTATAACTCAAAGACCGCTGATGAGGGCAGTGGACATGCCATCTGAGAGTGGGAGGGGTGCAAGAGGATCACGCACATATAGACAGGTTGTGCAGGAAAGAGTAGAATGCGACTTTGAGGTGCAACAAATCCAAGGTACTGTGGGGTTACTTGGGAGACTTGTAGAGCAAATAGCTACTCTTTTTAAGTAGACCTCAACTCAGAGTTACTGTAGAGCTGGTAACAAGCCATGGGAATCGCAGGGGGTTCCAATACAAAATTGGAGCTTCTAGGTCCCCTGTGTCCAAGAGTTGCAACGAGGACCAAGAGGAAAGCCCAATCCACGTGTCATGCATTCGGAGCTGCAAGTTCTTGGTTTGGCTGGCAGTACACCAGAGGATATCAGAAGATTTACCATCAGGAGGTACTTTGATTCTGCAAAGAGGTAGGTATCCAAATAAGGTAATCCTGTGGTAGGGATGGGAAAAGAGTATAAAGGTTATAGCTAAGTGCTCTACACTGGTCCCTCCGAGTTTCTAATAATATAAAAACATAAAGTCGTTGAGACAGTACAATTTTCTTAAAAATACTTTTAAAATTTCACTAAAGTTCAAAAGCCCAACTTTTATGAACTGTAGGCTACTTGTGCAAAATACATAGTTTTATCAATTATCTTGGTTTTTCAAATTTTAAAAATTATCTTGAAACTTCAGGGTTTGTACTAGGATAATATCTTAAGGTTTGCCTAAAACCAAAGAAATATTAGCAATGTGAGGGAAAAAATAAACCGAAAACTTCAAATGTAATACTTTATCTAGTTAAGTGTAATACGAACGCGGGCGTGAGTATGTGTAAATAACCTCGTAAACAGTCTCGGAATTATAACTCGGGTAAAGTGTACAGGTCATTCAAGGCAAACCGCTGTTACAGAATAGTTAGTTGACCATTTTCACACACATAATTTCGCAATTCCTCCCCGCCCTATTATTTGATTAAATCAAGTGCATGCAAGGCAGACTAACAAAATGGCGGATATCCTCAATAACATATGATTGATACACCTAATTTGCGGATGTAATCTCAGCCGAGACAATGGGATGATTGAGATTAGGTTTATGTAAACAAACAAACCTCCAGCTGGTCGCAACATGCATCGCTAATTTGACAGCCTATTGGCAATGTTCTCACAGCATGTATCACGGAAAGGTACTCGACCGTGAAACTTTGACACTATTGCGTCTAGTTACAAGTACTGCTTCAGGCAAGTGTGGACAGTAGATAAATTGAAAATCAGCAACGGAATATTGAAATGTGTGATTGCAAAGTGAATAAAAATTATATCCACAAATAAGTAGTTTCAACGGAAACATAGATTTGGGGGAGCAAAGTATATTAGCTACGCGCGCATGCTATTCTTGCAGTGCTGCCGAGAGAACGTAATTGTTGGCACTTGTCTAGAAAAGTGGAAATAACTCATTCAATAATTATTAGCTAGTCATACAACTACGACTAGTGATAATAACTTTCAAAAATCAGTGTATCTTCAACTTCCTGTAAAACCGCAACTTATAAAATGCTCATTAAGTCAACAACATCACTCCCGGGGGTGTCTATAGCCGCTAGAAGGCGCGTTCACAGGTGGCGGATCGACGAATGCCTCCATCTGTTTTTCGGATATGTGATGGGAGGAAAATAAAATACTTCCTGCGGACCAACAGGCAGTAGCCCCCTTCGAGTCTCAGTAGTCCAACCTTTTTGAGGTTCTGGTAAAACTTCTCGGAGCTGTTCCTTTCAGTCAAAAGGGACTTTCGATATGTTCTCAAACTCCATGGAGACCAAAACGACACATAATAGATCAATATATCTAGAGTAAGGTAGATTGACTTGTACAACTCTCCGCCAACAGAGCTGCCTTATATATATATATATATATATATATATATATATATATATATATATATATATATATATATATATATATATTAAAACAACATAGTATATTCAAATACAAGAATATTTATTAATTTATATCCACAGCTTTTCGTTGGTAAACAGTACCAACATCATCAGGAATATATATATATATATATATATATATATATATATATATATATATATATATATATATATATATATATATATATATGTAGTGAATTATGAAATTTTCCCTATTATTGTACGCCTAGTTGAAATGAGACAATTATAAAATTGTTTTGTTAAAGATAAATTAAAAAATAAACAATTATTGGACAGATTTAACTTTTACATAGCCAGACTGCTGCAAGGTTAAGACTGACTGGAGTCACAGCTGACGGCACTGTCTGATCTTAAAGTCAGTCATTCAGTCAGAGAAGGAGGGGGTTTGGTGGCAACCGACGTTATGCAGCGTCTGTCACGCGACAATGGCTGCGGGTAGGAATATGGGATCAGGGCTTTTTGGTTAGGGCTGGATCTGAGGAGAGGTTTCTGCACGGTAGGACGTTTTATTGGGTGGGACGGATCCTGATTTTATGCTGGGGGACAACGTTTATTTATTAGTTTGGAACTGGCTGACTGATATTGTTTTTCGTATTACATTTATATTGTTTTACATGCTGTAGACATGTGTGTAGTACGGATGTCGTGACATAAGAATGTAGTAATGTGTATAATAAACTAAAATAATGGGGTGAAGTGAAAAAGGGGAGAGGGCGTTAAAAATAGTGTTATGGGGGACCCAGGAGGATTTTGGGGCGAGGGCGGAAGTTGGGAGGGAGTCCAGACATATCGCTGATATTCCTGATGTGAGGGTAGTTGGAGCTTTCAGCAGTGCCGAAGAGTTTTGCGGAGAGGGAACGAATGAAGTCAGACAGGGTAGAAGCATGAAAGGGTTGACGAATATTTTGATTTGTGAGAAAGAAGGGGGAGTTTAAGATGAAACTCAGCGATCGTGCCTGGAAGGCTTCGAGACTTTTCTTGGATGTTTTGGTGCAAAGTGGCCATCAGACTGGTGTGGAGTAGGTGATGACAGAACGTACAAGCATGAGGTAAATAAGGTATTTCCCTTTTAAAGGTAGAGGACTCTGACGGGGCAGGAAGGGGAATAGCTTAAAGCGGATAGCTATCCCTTTGGATAGGACGGAGTTGACGTGGCGTGAGAAGGAAAGGCGCTTGTCGAGGATGACGCCAAGGTACTTGACTGAGGTCCTCCATGCAATAGACTCCCCGTCGAGAGTGAGGGCTCCGGTCTGCGATCGATGTTTTCTGGTAAAGCATATCGCTTCGACTTGCCAGCGTTGACCGCTGTTCTCCATTTGCGGAGCCATGGCGATAGGGTGTCTAGTTGCATTTGGATGGTCCTGATGGCTTTAGGTACGCTCCAGGAGCTGCAAAAGAACATGGCGTCATCCGCGAACAATGACCGGGATAAGCCAGGGAGGAGAGGAATATCGTTTGTATACAAGAGGTAAAGGAGGGGACTCAGTACAGATACCTGAGGCACGCCGGCAGAGATCGGCCTGGAGGAGGACATGTGGCCTTCGACAGAAACAGTGAAGTTCCTGTTTGAAAGGTAGGACCTGAGGAGGAAGACAATGAAAGGAGGAAGGGTGCTGGTGGCCAATTTGTATAGGAGTCAGGGATGCCAAACACGGTCGAAGGCCTTGCTGACATCGAGGAAGACTGCAATGGTGGACTGTCTCTTTGATCTTGAAGTGGTGTAGGGCGATCTATTTATAAGTTTATTTCTGACTGGATGCCACGACGTGCACTGGGCAGTATCATTGTTGTTATGGCAGAGTTCACCTTTCTGAGTCGTTTGTTACAACATGGATAAAATCATTTGGAGGACCCAAAAATATCTTGAAACATATTTTTGTCTCCTGGTTAAATAGCTTATTCGGATAATAGTAAAATTAGCTTTAGCGGTAAGGTTTGGCAAGTGCCTATGGGGGTAAGGTAGTTTGATGTATGGACATGTATATGTATTATGTAAGGATAAAATTAGAAGATTGTACACCATTGAGTAGGCAGAATCAAGATAAACTTAGCCTACATCTAGATAGTCTTGATGAGATTCTCTGACTGATTGATGAACAATGAGGAAAACTCGGAGAATTTTATGTTATTTTTACCTAATTAGAAGCAAAATATTTAAAATGATAAAGTCATTAGATACAAATTGGTTTTTAACGTTATTTTAAATGCATTTTAAATTCAAGTTCTGAGCTGGAAAATAATGACTGATTTCTAAAATCTCCACAAAACAAAACATTAAGCGCTGAGACAAAACAGTTGTTTCACCGGCAACGCAATAAATCAGCTGTATTAGAAGCAAGTAAAACAAATATGGTCTGTTTTCACAACACCCAACATTTGTAGTATTCTAGAACCTATAATATTAGTCTACGAACAATATTATTACAATAAGCTGGGTAAATAAAAGGTTAGGTTGCTTCTCTCGTGAGAGTGCCGACAGAAGTGAAAAACTGTTATAGCTACAAAGAAAAGCATTCCATTTTACGTAAAGAGAAATGACCTAAACATTTATTATTAACTGTAACAAGGAATGTTTACATTTCAAAATTTGGATTAAAAATACGTAACTTATTATTATCGTTATAGTGAATTATTTGTGTTCAGATTTATCAAAATTTTTAAAAAAATAACACATTTATTAACTATTTGAAACAAACTATTTAACAATAATCTTTTTCCTTAATAACATTCAATAAGTAATGTAACAACTTACTAGTAAAAACAGTTGTTTTACAGCATAACCTATAACATAAAGTCAGCTAATATGTGAAACCATATGTTATCATTCAATTCACTTTGAGAATACTCATTGTTTTACTTCTAAAAGTAACATTTACCATTATTAATTAGTAAAACCTAGCAACTCCCAAACTCTAACGGTAAAAGCCAGAATAATCATCTGTCATTTATAAAATCCTTTCATTAACCGCTCGTGTTGGTAAATCTTAATATTTGCCCAAATACATGCTTTTCAACAATTTGCTTTAGTTTCCTAAATCAGATTGATTTAAATTTACTTAATGAAAACTCCCTATCTTAGTATTAAACTGAAAATATTCAACTCCTAAGAACAAACTTATTTCACGAAAAATGAAAATAAGTATAAAAGTTGTAACATAACCTAAAAAACCTGTTTGGCTAGATAATTAAATTTTATAGTATGTTTAAGAAACAATTAAGAAATGTGTTTTTATGCCTTACCGATCTAGAATGTCTTGTAGTTTATAGGTTAAGGTACGTTTAATTAAACTCAAGGCTTTAACTAATCACTACATTGTAGTCTTACAAGGGATTTTTTGTCTTGAGTTTCGATAAAACCATCCAAACCTATGTTAAAATATCCATGTAACTTTTACACTTCATTAACAGTAGATATAGGTTATTATTATATCAACACAAACGCTCTCTAGCTGCGATGTCTTGATTATCAAAAAGCTATACAAAATTAACTAAAGAAAATGTGTTTTAAGAAATAAATAACTAGAAAATGTTATGAAATTTCTACAAGATTTTATAAAAATAGATGCAATTTAAAAATTAAATATAAAATTTATATTTTTAGCCCAAGTAACATCATATCCATTAGTCAAGTATGTAGGTGTCCAACAAGGACGTGTAACTAATAAAAGAAACTTACTAAGGCTTGTATTATTATAGTGTATTTAACATTTTTTGTACTAAATTTGTATCCTAGTATTCTGTGATAGAGCAAAGAAGATGAACACAACCTTCTGGAACAACCACAACCTTGCAATATCTCGCTTTAAGGTCAAGATTTCTCTCTAATACACTCTTAAACATTTAGATAAGTACCGAACAATCCTCAAGAGCAACGCTAAACAGACACGACGAGATCTACTTCAACAAATTACAAATAATTCGAATCTTGGGAGTTGAAGTAGATGAGCTTTGGAGAGCATCCATTCGTCACATGAGTTAGACTCATCAACTTACACCCGGCAAATAAATGGCCGCATATTTAATATAAAATACCTCCTGTTTCTCTTCCTAACTCTAATTCCTCTTCCTCCTCTAGTTCCTCCTCCTTTCTTTCCTCTTCTCCGCCTCTTCCTGATCTAGTTCCACTTCCTCTTTTAGTTCCTCTTCCTCTTCTTCTGTATCTAGTTCCTTTTCCTCATCTTGTTCCTCTTCCTCTTTTAGCTCGTCTTACTCTTCTTGTTTTCTTCTCGCTCTAGTTTCTCTTCATCCTCTTCTACCTCTAGTTCCATTTCCTCCTCTTCTTCATCTTCTCTTTATAGTTCCACTTCTTCCTTTTGTTTCTCTTCATTCTCTAGTGCCTGTCTGCTCTTTTCCCTAGTTCCTCTTCCTCCTCTTGACTCTCTTCCCGCTCTCTAGTTCTTTTTCCTCTTCTTGTTCCTTAACTCCCTCTAGGTACTCTTTCTCTTCTTTTCCTTCTAGCTCCTCTTTCTCCTCTTGCACCTTTTTTCCCTCTAGGTACTCATTCTCCTCTTGCTTCTCTCCCTTCTCTAGTGCCCCTTTCTGCTCTTTCTCCTCTTGTTCCTCTTCTCCCTCTAGTTTCTCATCCTCCTCTTGTTCCTTTTATCCCTCTATGTACTCTTCCTCCTTTTGTGTCTCTCCCTTCTCTATTTTCTCTTTCTGCTCTTTCTCCTTTGGTTCCTCTTCTCCTTCTAGTTTTCTTACTCCTCTTCTCCCTCTAGTTTCTCTTCCTCCTCTTGTTCTTTATCTCCCTCTAGGTACTCTTCCTCCTTTTGTTTCTCCCCCTTCTCTAGTGCCTCTTTCTGCTCTTTCTCCTCTTTTCCCTCTTCTCCTAGTTTTCTTACTCCTCTAGTTCTCCATCTAGTTCCTCTTCCTTCTCTTGTTTAACTTCTCCCTCTAGCTCCTCTTCATCCTCGAGCTATTCTTCTCTCTCTCTCTCTAGCTAATCTTCCTCCTCCTGTTCCACTTCCTTCTTTTGTTCTTCTTCCTCCTTTAGTACTTCTGTTTATCGATGGCTCTTGTTTACTAGAATTCAGACTAGCGCGAGCGAGATGGAATAGCAATTAGAGGGCAGACTGGCAATGATATTATGGCAGCAGATTTGATAGAGGGATTTACGAACTTTATAAACAGCTGTTGAGGCGTTCCTCTTCGCAGTCCCATAATATCGCTAAGTAATAATTTCCCAACAGACTATCTAAGCACAGTCCAGTGTGTCGCCAAGCCGAATCATCACATCACGAATGGTTGAAGTGTGCGGCTGTGATGAATCCCAAACCATCTAGACAACCTGGCAAAGCGGCACGCTGAATAAGACTTACTTCAGATCCTTCGACACTGCAAGCTGTCCGCAGCTTCATCACTGATTCTGCGGACAACCCCACTTGGGTTGAGTTCCAACAAAACATGGGAATGCTCAGCCTCTGAAGGATCATATTAACTCGTAGATAACGAAAGATGAGAAGTCGTAGCACTATTTCGACACTGGACGGCCACGACTACCTGCCGAGCCACCTGCACAGCATTGTGCTCCCTGACAACTTGAGATTTCTGTGTTATGCTGGAAGGATAAACAGTGGCCATCTGTTGAATTTCCTCTCGCTGTCACCTCTTTGGGCCTGGTGCATGGCTACTGACTTAAAGCCAAGGTTGAACGTTGGACGAAAAAATCCTCTATAGTTATATTAAATTTTACGATAAAACCTTTAAGCTACTTTATAATAAATAAAATAATTTTAAAGCAATTTCCTTCTTAGGTCAATAAAAACAAATTTTATTTAGGTTAAATTTTAATAAATCATTACAATTAAACCTTTTTAGTGTCATCCATTACAAATTTAAAAAATTGTTTTTGATCATGGGTGGTTGAATAACTGTATTTATTTTACGAGTGAATATTTGAACAAGATTATATATATTTATATACATATATATACTGTATATACAAATGTATACTTTACATATAACCTGAATAGGTTTTGCCCATATAATATTAATATAGCTACTACAACTTAAAAAACACCTTGCCATTATTATAAAGGGATTCCTCTATAAGGCTTCGACCGTATATAAGGTTAATAGTTTGATAGTAAACCATTTTAAAATTTAACAATACTTTGCTCATATCAAAGTTGTTTCTAAACCTGTTTTTAGAAACAGAATGTTATTATTCTATCACTATTATCATAAATTAAAAAAAAGCGGAATCGAATTTTAAAAAATACCCAAATATATAATTTTTACCTACTAAAAAGTAAAAATATAACTTTCCAAAAACGGAAACATAATTTATATATAAGCTCATTACATATACAATTTTGAAGTTGGCGCAGCAATCATGCCTCTTATTTGCTATATACTTGGACTTATATTTAACACAATGAACGTGACAAATAAAGGGATTTTACATGATGTTGGGGCTCCTTGGGATATAGGTTAACAAATTATAATATACATACAGGTTATTTAATCATTTGATCCATAAACTTATTTTATAGGTATAAGACATTTATTAAATTTATGATACAAAAGGTTTAGCGAGATATTATCTCTTATATTTTTATAGGCATCTACAATAATCATATTCCGTGTAAATCATTCAAAAAACGTTGAGTTGTCGGCAATCTCTATATCTGAACGAAACATTTGCAATCACATATTTTTTATCGGACAAAATCTAATATTGTATGGTCTTTTCCGAGAACAAAGATCAATTATTGTCCCACATACTTTCATAATATCGAACCTGTCAAATGTTTGTTTCATGAGAAGACTCTATGGTTCCCTATAATTAATCATGCGAAATCAAGTGATGAAAAAGTTGATTGATAAGAAATGTTTGGAATAGATTTGATGGATTAACAAATAGAAGGCATGATTGTGGCGCCAACTTCAAACTTTTGTGGGTAATAAGCTTATGATAAATTATGTTTTTGTTATTAGAAATTTGTTTTTCACTTTTTAGTAAGTGCAAATTATATATTCGGGTTCTTTTTTATTTGAAGACTGTTCTGTTTTTTTTTAAATTTATTTCTTTATATTTATAGATAGGATCTTTAATTTATATTTATATTTTATAATCGAATTTCGTTTCGTGTCGTTAAATATGTTGGCAAAATTGCCATTACTTATTCACACAAATGTCCGATGTGTATAATTCCTCTAATCATATTGCTTGATCGTTATTCAATTAATTGAAACGCCATTGAAGAATACGTTAAACATATCAGTTTGTCAATACATTAAGTAGTTCGTGTTTGAGATTCTCTTGACGAATTTTTTTAAAATCCTACTTATTATTTCTTATCTTGTAATTATTTTTTTTTCATTTCCGTTTAAAAAGTGTTAATAATCATGCAATACAATATCTCAGGCAAATATACAATGATACTGTCTTAAACAATTAATAATAAAACATTTTGTACACATAAAATAGGCCTAATAATAAAAAATAAAGTGAAAATTGATAGTAAAGTTATAGGCCTATTTAATGAATGCATCTCTTGATATTTAGTGAAGTAATGTAGTTTTTGCCTGAGGGTTATTGAATATTTTGATAATGGTAAATAAACTAATTTCAGTGTATTTAATTTGGCTTATCTCATCCAGGTATACCAAGTTAGATATGAATATGGATGGACCATCGAAAAAGCCGCTTTCATGGAGAAAATTCATTCATTAGTATTCGATTATGCTTGTTCTAAGCACCTTTATCCTTATTTAAAAAATAAGGATATCCTTATTTAAGTAAGAAATATCCTTATTTAAAAAAATTAATTCTAAATCCTTTTTTTAAAATTTAAAATAGCGTATTTTTTGACCACCGGGAAGGTTTCCTCTTTCATTTGCAAGCAAAATCACTTTGATCGGTTAAATACTTCCAAAGTTATCGTAGAACAAACCGAAAAAACATACGGATCGAATACAGAACCTCCTCCTTTTTTGAAGTCTTGAATGTTTTCTTTGTTCACTTTTCTTTAAATCCACTGTCTTGACAAAAAGTAAGTATTTAGAATTCAAATCGCCCTTCAAACAACCCAATCCATCACCTTAGACGACAAGCTCACTTTCGCGATATGATAATAATTTTATCACATTTCTTTCAAGCCATCGAATTCTGACCTACTTTAACTATCTGTTATACTGTGTATTATATAAACCAATGCTCTTGACACCAAAAGGTTTTGATAAATAAAAAAAATTCACCTGTCAAGGTCTTTATTTTACAAAACTATCAAGTCATACAAATATGACTAAGTTAAAGTTTGTTTTAAGTAGAAATGCTCGAACTGATTAATAATTCGAAACTTGTATTTATTGTAATTACTAACATCTAAACAATTACTTCCGTTTTAGGACACTTCGGCAGCACTTACCTGCACGTAGGCCAGCTACATTGTTACATAATCAAGGCTTGTCAATTCACAGGACGTTGTTTGTGTATTAGTAATTTATAGGGAAATAAAGCTAACCTCTAAAACATTCTTTGTCATGACTGGATTAATAAAAAATATCATTAACATGAAATACAGTTACAAATTCTTGATTCATTTTAGATAACTTTTATTTGACTTATTTGCATTTGACTTTTATTTGCATTTGAATTTAAAAAACAAATAATATAAAAACATTTTAAAGTCAATTCCTACTTGGGTTAACACAAAAAAAAATTATTTACTTGTTATTAAATAATCACAATTAAACCACTAATACTAGTGCATACTACATATTCTCCTATATATTGTTCAAATTTTCAATCGCTAATAAAATACTTGAGCATTTATTAAAATAAATAGGCCTACCTTCTATTAGTCCATTCTCTCCTTATAAATATATTCTATAAAATTTCAATTGTTAATAAAATACTTTTTATCATCCACTAAACTTCAAATGTATTTTTACCTATAGTGGATGACACTTGATTGATAGTTTTTTCAAATTAATTAACTTTAATATGAATTAATTTTAGTTTTATATGGGACAAAACATTTAACAATAGGGTTTGCATGGTATGCAATATAATTATTTCGTCCCATTTGGCTTAAAATAGGTGATGAAATATGATTTCACAGAGCAGTTGATTTTACGTTATAGCTTGTGTGGTAGACCACACAACTGTTTTAACGCATATATTATGTTACTTTATTTATATTAATTTTTATTATTACTGTATATGAAAAAGTAGCTTAAATAAAATCACCCAAGTAGGAACGACAAACTACTAACTTAATTTGTTACCCAAGTAGGGATTGACTTTAAAACATGTAGTCATTCAGTTCGAATCCAGCCTAAAGACATCAACGTTTAGCAGTGAACATTTGAATTAAAAAAAAAATTAATATTTGAAGCAATTGTATTAACATCTAGTGTCATCCACTACATCTATTTAAAAAATGCATTTCAACTTGAGGGGATAAATAAAAGTATATTACTTTAAAATAAAAGTCAAATGAAAAATACATTTTTATAAGTAAACTGGGATAAATTTAAATGTGTTCCGAATATGAAAAATATATTTAAAAAAAGTACCATAATTCTCGGGGGGGGGGCAATTGCCCCTACAGGCTTTCCTTTGCAGCTGCCCTTGTAACAAAATAATTAGGAAAATTAGGCAAGCTTAAGCTCAGGAGTTAGTTCTTCCAAAGATGGTGGGGTAAAAAGGCGGGGACCATAATTATTTATCTCGGGGATTAGTTTGAAGTAGTTAGTGGAGTAAAGATACTACATAACATTTCTACTCTTAGCTTTTATTCAGATTTAATCCTGCTGGCGGGGACCATAATTATTTATCTCTGGGATTAGTTTGGAGTAGTTAGTGGAGTAAAGATACTACATAACATTTCTACTCTTAGCTTTTATGCAGATTTAATCCTGCTGGCGGGGACCATAATTATTTATCTCTGGGATTAGTTTGGAGTAGTTAGTGGAGTAAAGATACTACATAACATTTCTACTCTTAGCTTTTATTCAGATTTAATCCTGCTGGCGGGAACCATAATTATTTATCTCTGGAATTAGTTTGGAGTAGTTAGCGGAGTAAAGATACTCCATAACATTTCTACTCTTAGTTTTTATGCAGATTTAATCCTGCTGGCGGGGACCATAATTATTTATCTCTGGCATTAGTTTGGAGTAGTTAGTGGAGTAAAGATACTACATAACATTTCTACTCTTAGCTTTTATTCAGATTTAATCCTGCTGGCGGGAACCATAATTATTTATCTCTGGAATTAGTTTGGAGTAGTTAGTGGAGTAAAGATACTCCATAACATTTCTACTCTTAGTTTTTATGCAGATTTAATCCTGCTGGCGGGGACCATAATTATTTATCTCTGGGATTAGTTTGGAGTAGTTAGTGGAGTAAAGATACTACATAACATTTCTACTCTTAGCTTTTATGCAGATTTAATCCTGCTGGCGGGGACCATAATTATTTATCTCTGGGATTAGTTTGGAGTAGTTAGTGGAGTAAAGATACTACATAACATTTCTACTCTTAGCTTTTATTCAGATTTAATCCTGCTGGCGGGAACCATAATTATTTATCTCTGGAATTAGTTTGGAGTAGTTAGTGGAGTAAAGATACTCCATAACATTTCTACTCTTAGTTTTTATGCAGATTTAATCCTGCTGGCGGGGACCATAATTATTTATCTCTGGGATTAGTTTGGAGTAGTTAGTGGAGTAAAGATACTACATAACATTTCTACTCTTAGTTTTTATGCAGATTTAATCCTGCTGGCGGGGACCATAATTATTTATCTCTGGGATTAGTTTGGAGTAGTTAGTGGAGTAAAGATACTACATAACATTTCTACTCTTAGCTTTTATGCAGATTTAATCCTGCTGGCGGGGACCATAATTATTTATCTCTGGGATTAGTTTGGAGTATTTAGTGGAGTAAAGATACAACATAACATTTCTACTCTTAGTTTTTATGCAGATTTAATCCTGCTGGCGAGGACCATAATTATTTATCTCTGGGATTAGTTTGGAGTAGTTAGTGGAGTAAAGATACTACATAACATTTCTACTCTTAGTTTTTATGCAGGTTTAATCTTGCTGGCGGGGACCATAATTATTTATCTCTGGAATTAGTTTGGAGTAGTTAGTGGAGTAAAGATACTCCATAACATTTCTACTCTTAGTTTTTATGCAGATTTAATCCTGCTGGCGGGGACCATAATTATTTATCTCTGGGATTAGTTTGGAGTATTTAGTGGAGTAAAGATACTCCATAACATTTCTACTCTTAGTTTTTATGCAGATTTAATCCTGCTGGCGGGGACCATAATTATTTATCTCTGGGATTAGTTTGGAGTAGTTAGTGGAGTAAAGATACTACATAACATTTCTACTCTTAGTTTTTATGCAGATTTAATCCTGCTGGCGGGGACCATAATTATTTATCTCTGGGATTAGTTTGGAGTAGTTAGTGGAGTAAAGATACTACATAACATTTCTACTCTTAGCTTTTATGCAGATTTAATCCTGCTGGCGGGGACCATAATTATTTATCTCTGGGATTAGTTTGGAGTAGTTAGTGGAGTAAAGATACTACATAACATTTCTACTCTTAGCTTTTATTCAGATTTAATCCTGCTGGCGGGAACCATAATTATTTATCTCTGGAATTAGTTTGGAGTAGTTAGTGGAGTAAAGATACTCCATAACATTTCTACTCTTAGTTTTTATGCAGATTTAATCCTGCTGGCGGGGACCATAATTATTTATCTCTGGGATTAGTTTGGAGTAGTTAGTGGAGTAAAGATACTACATAACATTTCTACTCTTAGTTTTTATGCAGATTTAATCCTGCTGGCGGGGACCATAATTATTTATCTCTGGGATTAGTTTGGAGTAGTTAGTGGAGTAAAGATACTACATAACATTTCTACTCTTAGCTTTTATGCAGATTTAATCCTGCTGGCGGGGACCATAATTATTTATCTCTGGGATTAGTTTGGAGTATTTAGTGGAGTAAAGATACAACATAACATTTCTACTCTTAGTTTTTATGCAGATTTAATCCTGCTGGCGGGGACCATAATTATTTATCTCTGGGATTAGTTTGGAGTAGTTAGTGGAGTAAAGATACTACATAACATTTCTACTCTTAGTTTTTATGCAGGTTTAATCTTGCTGGCGGGGACCATAATTATTTATCTCTGGAATTAGTTTGGAGTAGTTAGTGGAGTAAAGATACTCCATAACATTTCTACTCTTAGTTTTTATGCAGATTTAATCCTGCTGGCGGGGACCATAATTATTTATCTCTGGGATTAGTTTGGAGTATTTAGTGGAGTAAAGATACTCCATAACATTTCTACTCTTAGTTTTTATGCAGATTTAATCCTGCTGGCGGGGACCATAATTATTTATCTCTGGGATTAGTTTGGAGTAGTTAGTGGAGTAAAGATACTACATAACATTTCTACTCTTAGTTTTTATGCAGATTTAATCCTGCTGGCGGGGACCATAATTATTTATCTCTGGGATTAGTTTGGAGTAGTTAGTGGAGTAAAGATACTACATAACATTTCTACTCTTAGCTTTTATGCAGATTTAATCCTGCTGGCGGGGACCATAATTATTTATCTCTGGGATTAGTTTGGAGTATTTAGTGGAGTAAAGATACAACATAACATTTCTACTCTTAGTTTTTATGCAGATTTAATCCTGCTGGCGGGGACCATAATTATTTATCTCTGGGATTAGTTTGGAGTAGTTAGTGGAGTAAAGATACTACATAACATTTCTACTCTTAGCTTTTATGCAGATTTAATCCTCCCCGCTTTGTTCTGTTGTGGTTTATTTTACAAAGTTTGAGAATTAAAAATTGTTGTTAAAAGCAACAATGTGATAGTGTTTCTAAATTGGCGATCTTTACAAGCACACAACTCGAGAATGGTTTAAGCTAGAGAATTTTCTTAGCAGTAAAACATGTATCTTACCAGCTTTCATTTTAAAAAGAATTATATTTACTATAGTGCCTACAGTTTACGAACTACGGACAAAAAGAAAAAACAGACTTGGGGTAAACAATTGCTGTCCCGTTAACGCACTCTGCGACCTCTCGTTCTATGCACTCAGTATGAATTCTCTGGTTGGAGAGTTGGCTAACCTGTTCACAGAGACGACTATGAGGTAAACAATTGCTGTTCCGTTAACGCACTGGTGACCTCTCGTTCTATGGACTCAGTATGAATTCTCTGGTTGGAGAGTTGGCTAACCTGTTCACTGTTCACGGACACAACCTTGAGGACTTGCTCGTAAACATTTTAGTCGTGTCCCGTCCTTAAAAGTTTCCAGTTAATTAAAACTGAACCGGCGAAAGATTTTAAATGCATTCAAAGATTCCGTAATCGCTCTGAGTGGAAAATCCATTTTTTTTGTTGAATAACTTATTACGATGGATTTAAATTGCGCTTTGGGAGATATTAATAATCAGAATTTTGAGGTGCGGAAAAATAAATTGAAATTTACTTAGGAACCCTTTTTTCCTCAACGACCTTTGAATTATTATATTTTTGCTCTAAAAAATGCATGAACTATATAGTTCATGGATTTTGCGATTTCTACAAAAAATGGATTTCTCATTTCAAGGGCTTAAATGACGCAGAATCGACCATAGGTTTGCATTGTGTTTGTAGAATTGGTCCTGTTAGAAAATCTAAGCTGTTCAGTTTATTTATTTGTTTTTTAATGGTTGTTCAATTTTATTAAATTAAGTGCTCATTCGTAGTTTCTTGTACAAATGTTGTAAATTCTTTCTTTACAATGATCAGACTGAAACACGATTATAAAGAACAACTTAATTAAATGGTCTAGGTGTGGCGGGTCTCCGCAGAGAAATCAAAATCCCTGCAGACAATGTAAACTGTCCTGAAATTAAGACGAATTAAGACATGCTATACAGATTGTCAGAGTAAGTAGCCTACAGACTCAGCCTCTGAGATTTTATTTAGTACAGGATGACCGTAAAAACTGGACTTTTTTTAAATTAACATTTCTCATTTGTTATGTTGTTAATTAGAACTTATATTACATTAAAATATGTATCTACACTTGGTATTTCGGCACCAGGTATTGCATCTCTAAAGGTGTGTGCAGTGGCACCATCTTGCGCGGAATAAACATTGTATGGATGAAATAATAAGTATTTTTCCAAAACGGTTCGCAGTAACTGACGTGTTAGACCTAGTCCACGCGCATGCCTTCTTGCCGACCGACCGACTTGGGCCTCGAGTCAGAGCTTGAATAGCCATTTCAATGTTTTGCGGAGTCCTAATAGACTTAACAGTTCTTTTTTAGAATACTTCCCGTTGTTCTCAAGTTGCTACTACCTGAGAATCGTATTCCGCCTGTGAACGATATCATGACGTCCAAGTTAAAAAGAGCGAGAAAAAGCCGATGTGTAGCTATGATAGACTTACTATTTCGCACATACGCAACCATACAGTATTATACCGCCCACTACTCCATTAATAATGAAATGGCATCATGTGCAGAGGTCTGCGATCGCAGTTCCCCCTCCAAACAACAACTGCCGCGTATTTCATAGTCATTTCAAAAACGTCCGGTCATTTTCTGTCACCCTGTATTATTATTATTAAAGTTGATTCTAATCATCCAAATAACTACTGTAATTATTTGATTTAATCAGTTGTTAACCAATTTAGTCAATTTACTAAAAGGTAAGTTAATCGATTTAATTTGGTTCTTCGAATAATTACTAGTGATTTATTATTACTGTTATTATTATCGTAAACTTACCGCTGAATTACTGCTGCATTATCGTTATTATTATTAATGCTGCATTGTTGTTATTATTACAACTACCTTAGTGTTGTTCAATGTTATACATAGGACTTTGTAACATTTATATTAAAAAATAATGGAGAATAATATTCCATATTTTCCATTTCCAGCATGTCTAATGTGAATAAAAGAATAAAAAAACTCATTTAGTTTAATTAGTACAAAAAGTACCATAATTTCACATGTACACGAGAACCCAATTAGAGGATCTATTTCTGACATGAATATACGGAATCTAGAGTTGCCTGTACATTTCCACTAGTCTAATGCTAATTATCTTCTGTCGTTACTCATTTTTGTGAAAGGTAGCAGCACCTTACACTTACTCATTCTGGTGACAACATAGTACGTAACATTCACTACCAGACAGTAGCACCATACAAAAAATTTCAGATTGTACTACCATGACTAAAAGAATTTTATTCTAATTACTACAGACTATTTCATGAATCAATAATCGTAATTGATTTACACTTTTAATACAAAATTGTTTTTAATGACAAATAAATTAATCCCATTACATCAACTTGTTAAAATAATTACAAATAGAAAGGAGAAATTTTGAGGTAGTATCAAAACAATTATAACAGTACTTTTTGAGGTTTAAGGATATTAAAAGGTTAAAAATAATTATTATCAAAGTTAAATAAAAGTCTTACCTTGTGAGCCAGGTACAACTATTCATTTACATAGGCAATGTTTCAATAATGGGTATGTTATTGTATTCAGGCTTACAATACATAAGTACACAATTAAAAATAACATCAGTAATAACACAGTTCAAAAATAACCACAGCACAATGAAATTTCTATAATTATACAACAATACACATACCACTAAATGGGTAATGTCAAAAAATAAATTTTTAAAAAACATTATTAACATAAACTTTACAAAAATACTTAATTGTATCAAAAACATGAAAAAACCCCTAATCACTGCTACGCGTACAATGACTACCATGTCAGGAAATAAATTACATTTATAGTTTTAATATACACAAATTAAATCATGTAAACATTATAAAACAACCGGCCTAATCTCAATTAATTAGCATAATGACTAAGTATAATATAAACTGTGTTATCAGATAGTTGCTATCATAATGTAAACATTCAAGTTAAAATTGATTTGAATATTGCGAACGCTACAACAGAGACAATTGTAGTAAAATATTTTCTAAAGTCGACAGAACAATTTACTATCGTCTATTTACAATGCCTATTGGCTACATAATTAGATTAAATAAAATGTGAGGATAATGTTTTGTTTTAATACAAAATAATAAGCCAATAATTCAAATAATTATTTTTACGTCAATCAAACAATTCACTAGCACAGAAAAAAATTAATTTTTATTTGTTTATAATGAGTTAAAACTAACAAACAATTGAAAAAAGAAAAAAATTACCACAAAATTACAAGAATAATAATAACACAAACACCAAAGTTGCAAACTATACTACAACAAATAAACAACACTAAAGGTAGCAAACACGCTAACAGTATTCAAGCTATTTAATATTAAGGGCGGTTAAAGTTATAGAAGAAGTATGGTGAATATGGTCTACAAAGGATGTCTTGTGGTAAGATACTGATGTCACGACTTAGTAAGGATACAAGTGATGAACGTCACAAGACAAGGCAGAGTTTTCTATTGTGTGAAAATGTGATAAGGTTGAAGAACCTTATTTTAATGTACCATGCTTTATAATGTTTTATAGATAGTATGAGAGGGCTCTTCTGCTGTCTCACTTTATGTCATGGCTGAATTGCAGTTACAGGTGTGATAGGATATTCACAGAGGATTTAAGTGGTGATACACAATAAAGAGGTTATGGAAAGTTAAGCAAAGTGAGGGAAAAAGAAAGAGAGACTTTCACTGAAGTTGGATGACTGAGTTGGGTGAGGTACAAAATGACAAAATTACAATACGTCATACATGCTGATACCTCCCTAGGGCAACAGCAGTGGAGATTATCTACCTCTCTGGAAACTGGATGAAAAACATTTGGTTAATTAAATTATGATGACAATACTAAAGTCGGTTCAGAATGTGTTTGCGCCTGATGTAAACACTATCACGAGGCGAACACGTGCAAGGGACGGTAAGCTATGAGTCCGGTTCACAATCATGCATCGGCAATTGGGCTAAGGGGTCTGCAAAATCCGATTCCGATGACGACGAGGAACTGTCGTCAACAGCTATGACGAATGGCTCGATGTCTTCAATTATATTGTCTAATTTCCACATATTCGACTCTTCAACGTCCACCACATGTTTCACATATTTTTCCCACTTATCAGGTGTAATACGCGAGACACCTTCGGTTAACAGTCTGTGCACCTCTTTAATGTTAAAAGTAACATTGTTAGCATTGAAATTCCTGCAGATATCGCTACTTTCTGCAAGATGTCTTTGATACGGCATTCTGGATTTTCATCCTTTAAATTTTTATAAAGGCGTAAAATAACTTGTCTTTGCCCGTAGTGTATTACTTGTCCTCGTTTATTTTTTTTGACAGGGGATGACATTGCTTAAAAGTTAATCCTTAAAAACTTAACAACACCACAAACTCACAAACACAAATATAACAAACAACAATCTTAAATTATTCCACTCACAATTAAAAAATGTTAGGCACAATAAACAGACGAACAAATGTAACCCTGGACGTTTCCAGACTAACTGTTAATCGGGCGGCAGGATATTTCAGTTTTGTCACGAGGTCACTCAGCCAATAGGGTTGCCGAAATCGTTATGTTCACGTGAACAGTTCACCACTCCCTGGCGCAAACACATTCTGAACAGACAGTAGAATATCTCAACCACTTACTCTCTAGGAGATTGTTGTTAAGTTAAGCTGGGGACTATTACAATTTAACTCAACTTCTTAGTCTTGGTATCTGTTACTTAAATAGGGCCAACCAAGACTGGGTATAGATTTATTGATACCAAACTGAGCCAAAATAACCGGAAGGGATATGTTTATAACTGAGCTAAACTAAGTGGAAGGGATATGTTTATAACTGAGCCAAAATAACCAGAAGGGATATGTTTGCAACTGAGCCAAAATAAGTGGAAGGGATATGTTTATAACTGAGCTAAAATAACCAGAAGGGACATGTTTACAACTGAGCCAAAATAACCGGAAGGGATATGTTCATAACTGAGCCGAAATAAGCGGAAGGGATATTTTTATAACTGAGCTAAACTAAGTGGAAGGGATATGTTTATAACTGAGCCAAAATAACCAGAAGGGATATGTTTATAACTGAGCTAAATTAACCAGAAAGGATATGTTTATAATTGAGCCAAAATAACCAGAAGGGATATGTTTGCAACTGAGCCAAAATAAGTGGAAGGGATATGTTTATAACTGAGCTAAAATAACCAGAAGGGACATGTTTACAACTGTGTCAAAATAACCGGAAGGGATATGTTCATAACTGAGCCGAAATAAGCGGAAGAGATATGTTTATAACTGAGCCAAAATAAGTGGAAGGGATATGTTTATAACTGAGCTAAAATAACCAGAAGGAACATGTTTACAACTGAGCCAAAATAACCAGAAAGGATATGTTTATAACTGAGCTAAAATAATTAGAAGGGACATGTTTACAACTGAGCCAAAATAACCGGAAGGGATATGTTCATAACTGAGCTGAAATAATCGGAAGGGATATGTCTATAACTGAGCTAAAATAACCAGAAGGGACATGTTTACAACTGAGCCAAAATAACCAGAGACATTTTTTTAAACTAGTGAATAACACTTGATGTTAATACAGTTTTTTAAAGTATTAATTCAATAATTAAATTTAAAATGAATTAATTTTATATGAGAAAAAAACCTGTCACAAGAAGGGTAGGGTATGGAATATTGTTATTTCTTCTCATTTGGCTTAAAATAAGAGATAACATATGATTTCATAAAACAGCTGATTTTATGTTAAAGGTTATGTGCTAGAACAGATGATTTAACGCCGGGGTCTCCAACCTACGGCACCCGGACCACATCCGGCCCGCGAACAGATTTTTTCCGGCCCTCGGAAAGCTAGCGTACTGAAACAAATTTTATTTGGTAATATATTTCGTTTTAAGCATTTTTACCAATAAATATGAGTACAATACTCGTCTCTCAATTGACCCTTGTTTCCTCTATAAGTATAAAACTAGCTGTAAACAAATAAAAAACTATGCAAGAAAATCTCAAAAACCGCCACTGAGCTCTTGATTAAAAAAAATGACGTGGGTGTATAGGGGGGGGGGGGTTAGACTTATGCCCTGACATATTGCCGGCCCGCCTTTCCTCCAAAACATTTCGATGTGGCTCTTGAGTAAAAAAGGTTAGAAACCCCTGTTTTAACGCATAGATTATGTTACTTTATTTATATAACTGTAATTATTTAATAAAAAGTAACTAAAATAAAATCGATCGTACGTAAGTAGGATTTGACTTTCAAAATTTTTGGTTTATATTACTCGTTATATCATGGTTATTGGGCACACTTGGCGTCTGCGCTCCAACATCTATGAGTCGATGCGGTTCTATATACGGTATAAAAAGTTTTGATATGCTTGCTGCAGTGTACAGTCATGCAGGTTTAGTTGGCACATGCTACTTAGCGCTTCTATATACAGTATAAAAAGGTTTGATATGCTTGCAGTGTACAGTCATGCAGATTTAGTTGACACATGCTACTTAGCGACAACACAGAGCGCTGTGCCAAAGTAGACTACAAACTTAGCCCATTTAAAAGGAACCACACATATTCCCATTCTTGTTCACGTAAAAGTAGGTTCACAGACAAAACAATGAAACTCTTATCTTTATAGCTACACGTTTGTTGTCACAAAGCTGGGCAAAATGCAGGATTTAGTACTATGACAGAAATTGCTTCAGGTAAACGAGATCCTGAATTTATAAAAAGACTTTTTTTCAAAAATATGAAACTTGGACACAATCATTATATGTTGAAAAGGGTTTTAATTGTGAACACAAGAAATACAGCAGCGGATGTTCTGCATTGAGGAAACGTGGATGATATCGAGAATGAAGTAAGATCAATTGAAAGGTCGTACTGTTAGTTTTATTTTTTTGAACGTCATTTTTCATTTGATAGTACAGTAGATTTCTTTTGTCACATCTTTGATCACATTTTTATTAGTTTCATCAATTTACCGTATGTTTTTCTTTTTTTGACCTAGTGTTACCCGACTTCTCAATTATCCGAGGTATATTATCTCGATCCATATTATCTCCTGGTTTTATTGTATAAATAATTATTTCAATATAAATATTTGTTAAATAATAGAAATATGTTTAAATTTTGTTCTTTTAATTTTCTTCGAGTACATTAAATAGTCTACCCTTAAATGGACCTCATAACTAGATCTCTTATTGGGAAAATATTAACCTTGCGCTCCTCCCCTCAAAAAACTCTTCATCCACCACTGGATCTGTTAAATAGGAAAGAAATATACATTTAAACGTTACTAATGAAGTCAATTGTTGCAGAAATATATTAGATCAATTGTTGTAAAAACATCACTGATGAATTGTGGAAACACATTTGATCAATTGTTGCAAAAATACGCCTGATGAATTGTTACAGAGACATTTCTGATCAATTGTTTCGTGAATTTTTCTAACAGTTTTCCATGGGATACAAATGGTAAACATTACGAGCCTCCCTAAGAAAAACTTTCCATTTTCAAACAGAAATTAGGACTACTAATCTACATTTCTAAGGAAGTTTAAGTAGCAGTTTTTCATAATTAATTCACCCGGAAAAACTCCTAACAAGATGAACGAATTTACTGAAAATAAATCCTTTTAAAAATACGTTAAAAACCAGTTTAGTTTATGGCATATCTAGCTAAAAGTTTAGAAAATTTGTTTCTGTATTTTATTGATACTATTTTACTTCTTTTATCAATACATTTGATAGAAAAAAATAAGCCATAATAAAAATAACTCTGAATGTTAAGATTAATTTTTTTAAATAACTTTTTTTTCAAAATTTAATCATCTCGTTACAAATTGCTTATAATTGCGATTTATTTAGGACAAACTGAACAATTTAAATTCATTGCTCCTACTATATTTCAAGGCTTGTTACGTATAACTGTATTGTATTAATACTTGCATAATAGTAAGGCGCAAACATTTATGTTCTAAATAGATAGTTAAAAACCAGAGCATCAGATATTTTTCATTAAGTATAATTTTTTATGGCGCAGGATGAAACATTACATGAAAGTGGATCGATTGAACTTAGCTTTAGGGCTTACGAATTCATACTAAAGTTTCCAAAAATCAGACAGATCAATGAATTTTGCCTAGAAGATTTCCGAATGCAAAATTCAAAACATGGCGGTTAATGCTAACAGCTGTTTACGTCTTCAGTTATAAATTGTTTGGAGGTTATGTTAAACCATTTTCAAATGCATTTTCCTATATAGCCAGAAATTATAGTATATTTGATTAAGTAGGTACCATATTATTTCTAACGATCGTCGGTTATTACTTTCTGCATTCTATATTATAAAAGTTGAAATATAAAAAAGTAAAAATAGTTATCTATTAAAGTATGTACGTGTTGACTAATGATTCATACTGAATTTGTTAGTCACTTAAGCTATATTTATTTAGTTCATTTACGATCTACTCAACAAAATTTAAGAGGAAATACAAATTTATAAGTCTTATAAACTGTAAAATTAACACATATGAATTTACATTATTTAAAGTTATGTTAGGCCTACTTTTTGTAGTGTATGACTTCATACATTTTCTGTAGGACATAAGAATATACATACATTGAACGGTTGAAGACTTTTATAAGGTTATGTCACCACCTCATCGACTTCTTAATGACTTAGATGATTTTATTTTATAAATCAAATTATTGTATGTTACACTTTTGTCATTGGCCATGGTTCAATTGGTTTGTAGTTTTCCCAGTATGGCTATTGTCACCTACATAGGATAGGATTAAAGTAGACACATAACATATCGTGGCAGAGGAAAGGATAGGATTA
The DNA here is from genome assembly GCA_036971475.1 of Prosapia bicincta. Taxonomy (NCBI): domain Eukaryota; kingdom Metazoa; phylum Arthropoda; class Insecta; order Hemiptera; family Cercopidae; genus Prosapia; species Prosapia bicincta. The sequence goes on from JBAIZL010000001.1 coordinate 327,885,164, forward strand.
AGGTAGACACATAACATAGCGTGGCAGAGGAAAGGATAGGATTAAGGTAGACACATAACATAGCGTGGCAGAGGAAAGGATAGGATTAAGGTAGACACATAACATAGCGTGGCAGAGGAAAGGATAAGATTAAGGTAGACACATAACATAGCGTGGCAGAGGAAAGGATAGGATTAAGGTAGACACATAACATAGCGTGGCAGAGGAAAGGATAGGATTAAGGTAGAAACATAACATAACGTGGCAGAGGAAAGGATAGGATTAAGGTAGACACATAACATAGCGTGGCAGAGGAAAGGATAGGATTAAGGTAGACACATAACATAGCGTGGCAGAGGAAAGGATAGGATTAAGGTAGACACATAACATAGCGTGGCAGAGGAAAGGATAGGATTAAGGTAGACACATAACATAGCGTGGCAGAGGAAAGAATAGGATTAAGGTAGAGACATAACATAGCGTGGCAGAGGAAAGAATAGGATTAAGGTAGACACATAACATAGCGTGGCAGAGGAAAGAATAGGATTAAGGTAGACACATAACATAGCGTGGCAGAGGAAAGAATAGGATTAAGGTAGAGACATAACATAGCGTAGCAGAGGAAAGGATAGGATTAAGGTAGACACATAACATAGCGTGGCAGAGGAAAGGATAGGATTAAAGTAGACACATTACATAGCATGGCAGAGGAAAGGATAGGATTAGGGTAGACACATAACATAGCGTGGCAGAGGAAAGGATAGGATTAAGGTAGACACATAACATAGCGTGGCAGAGGAAAGGATAGGATTAGGGTAGACACATAACATAGCGTGGCAGAGGAAAGGATAGGAAATAGGTAGACACATAACATAGCGTGGCAGAGGAAAGGATAGAATTAAGGTAGACACATAACATAGCGTGGCAGAGGAAAGAATAGGATTAAGGTAGAGACATAACATAGCGTGGCAGAGGAAAGGATAGGATTAAAGTAGACACATAACATAGCATGGCAGAGGAAAGAATAGGATTAAGGTAGACACATAGCATAACGTGGCAGAGGGAAGGATAGGATTAAAGTAGACACATAACATAGCGTGGCAGAGGAAAGGATAGGATTAAGGTAGACACATAGCATAACGTGGCAGAGGAAAGAATAGGATTAAAGTAGACACATAACATAGCGTGGCAGAGGAAAGAATAGGATTAAGGTAGACACATAACATAGCGTGGCAGAGGAAAGAATAGGATTAAGGTAGAGACATAACATAGCGTAGCAGAGGAAAGGATAGGATTAAGGTAGACACATAGCATAGCGTGGCAGAGGAAAGAATAGGATTAAGGTAGAGACATAACATAGCGTAGCAGAGGAAAGGATAGGATTAAGGTAGACACATAGCATAGCGTGGCAGAGGAAAGAATAGGATTAAGGTAGAGACATAACATAGCGTGGCAGAGGAAAGAATAGGATTAAGGTAGAGACATAACATATCGTGGCAGAGGAAAGAATAGGATTAAGGTAGACACATAACATAGCGTGGCAGAGGAAAGGATAGGATTAAGGTAGACACATAGCATAGCGTGGCAGAGGAAAGGATAAGATTAAGGTAGACACATAACATACCGTGGCAGAGGAAAGGAGGTTCCTGCATCTCCTTTGCAGGGTCGCTTACCGGAAGGAGACTATTCATTATTGGGGGCTAAAGACGTGTCTGTCCTTTACATCTCCTTCTAAGGAGAAGGGTAAGAAAAGGTTAATTAGAGTAAGGAACAGACATAATTACTTCCTGATGAGGGGTATTGAGGGAAACTATATCATCAGTAAGAGAGGGCTGAAATAGGCCTACTTTCAGCTGGGATTAATTCAAATCTTCCCTCTACCCAGTTTGCGTTGGTTTAAATTGTTATATTATCAAAAAAATGGGTTTAAAAATATAAATATTAAAAAAACAACACTGAACTTCTTATAGTATCATCATCTGCAATAATTTGAAAGGTTGACCCTGTCCTAGGGAAAAATCTTTTACGAGTATTGGATGCAGATTATGGCTAACAGTTTACTATCAACTCATTTTATATGAACACTCTCTCTAAATTACAAATATTTAAATTTCCTTTAAGTTTGTAATTAATATAAAATGTTTACACTTTCGACAGTTTAAAATAATGTTTTGGTCGGCCAAATGATTAAAAAGAAATTTTATAATTATTTTCAGAGGGTTAAACCCAAAACCATCATTTTGCTCTGATTGTGAGATTTTGAGTTCAGAAAAATGGATCAAATGGAATTTAGTTTGTAGAATATTACGACCATTATGTAAAAATTAACTTTTTCGAATTTTCGATCTACAAGAATAATGTAACAAATAAAAGACTACACAAAAGTCAATTAATCATTTATTTACTCATACGCGTTTCACTGACAAATTCATCATCATCAGTGAGTGTAGTACAAACTCTAATTTTGTAAATTGTAAGTTAGAGTTTGTAGTAGTAACACTCACTGATGATGACGTTATCATTGAAACGCGTCTGAGTAAATAAATGATTAATTGTGACTTTTGTGTATGTCTTTTATTTGTTACTAACATAACCTCACAAGCTAAGCTCAAAGAATAGTTAGTATGATAAGAAGTTGAATTAATATTAATGTCCAAGTAAATTTAATAAATTATATTACCGTTTTACGTTTTTAGCGTAAATTATCACTTTAACACATTAACAATTACTGAAAACGTTTAACATTTTAAAAAAATTTTTCTCGTAACTTCTGTAGTTGATCTGAAAGTATCCGTAATTATTAAGTCAATTAATGCTTAGCGAAAGATGAGGAGTGTTAGCCAATCACTGATGAAGCCGTCGTCACCGAAACTAGTCTGTGTGTGTGTAGTGAGATAAACTAGTGTGTAATGAAATTTTTAGTGAACTCTTAATATTTACAGTTGTAAATACTTAATTAGTTTTATAAAAGTAGTATTAAGATTAGAATATACTTTCTAAGTCAGAAAAAACATTTTCTGTTTTGTTAAAAATTAAAATATTTTTCTGGATTGTATTAACTTTTTTCAAAATATAAAAAGAAAATTTGAAGTGAGAGGGGTTAATTTACAGAGTAAAATTAAATGAATGTAAGTAAATAAATTCGTTAAATCCATTTAAATTATTAAGGCTGTAAAATTTAAATACCTTTCCAAATTAATTTAATCCACCTGCCTACTTTTTTAATTTTTTACATCGATCAGACAAAAATTCTACTTATATATTATACAGTTGTTTATTTACTGTATAACATTTATTCGAGTTTTCTGAAAATCTGCTCATCTTTCCGCGAAGCATCTAAAACAGGGCACAGCGACTATTTTAAGTCAGTCTTTGAGACGTAGCCAGACGGACATCATGTTAACTCGGTCAGCCAAAGCTTTGCTCGATAAGCTCTCTAAGGTATTTGTCTTATCAGAAAACCCGAAGATATTAGTGTCAAGTGAGTGTTTGGCAAAGATAAGCTATCAGAGGTGGTTCTTCTAAATATTATGCTTTTACGGCCAAAAACGGAAAATTCAACACCGTTAACTTTATTTCCTTACATTTGTGGTATTTATAAATTATCGTATTACTAATTTTTTTTATCGGTTTAAAATTAAGGCCTCAATTTTGTACGATTTTAAACTAAACTCATAAAGTGGGCGCTTAAAAGTTAATGCCATTTAAACCAAGATCTAAAGGTCAGCGCGCAATATTTCTAAATTAGAATTTGAAGGTTAAATGTTACAATTATTTCAAAAAACATGTTATCTATCACATAATACTTTTAATTTAAAATTTTAACAAGTGAGTTTTTATTTTCACTTTATAAAATATAACGCATTTTAATTGAAAAAGTAATATTAAAAAATAACAAATAAATCATATAAGAAGCATTTGCTACAAATGAAAGTCTATTTTAAATTATTACATTTTGTTACATAAAGAACTAATAGTAAAGAAATATCGATTATTCATCATCAGGATTGAGCACAAAGCTACGACAAGGTTGTGAAGGTGTAAGTATAAAATCGTACTGTAATTGGGACAAATGCAGACATTTCTATTCGTGGCTTTTGTTGTTCGTGACGACTTTCCACGTAACATTTGAAGTAAGCAAAATAACGGATGCCTAACTGATATCTTTTAAAACTTTTTTTATGGAAACAGAAAAATGTTTTATGCAAAACGAAAAACGTTTTATGCAAACATAACGTTTTCATCTAAATCGTGATTTTAGATTCTTCAAACGTTTAAGTTTCTATTTTATTTTCTCATTTTATTTTTAACGGAAAACAAAGTGTATTCATTATATTTCAAAACAGAAAATTTTCAAAGAAAATTACCAGTAAAAATGTTTCTTTGTTCAAATTACCTCCTTTCAATTTTTAACAATTTATAAAAAAATACACAGTTTTTACAGTAAGTATAATATACAATATTAGCAGCACAGTGGTACAATATATTACAATAAAAATACTAGCAAACACCCCTGAAAAATAACAAAAATTGCAAGTTACCTAAGATTAAACCCTTACGTAAATCTCGATGGCCATGTCGTCATCAACAGAGCATCCTATTACAAAATTATAATCTATAACACAATGATTTACAAACTAGACTGGCCTCTAGTGGTATTTTTATGGTATTGGGGTTTTTGCCAATATTTTTATTGTAGGTTAAAATATACTTTAATGAAAGTCTTTACACTTACGAATGGGGTTATATTAAATGTCTTCGTTAAATAACCGTTTTCTAGGATTTTTCCATTTTTAGAGGGAGTTTAAAGGTGGTTTTAAGGCAGGCTGTAAACCAGCTACCATATTATCGCCTCCTTAGGCAACTTTAATTTATTTATTTATATTTAATAGTATTTATTTAGGTTAGAATTATTTCAATTGTTTAATTTTAGTTTTACTATTTATGTTTAAGGTTTAGTGATTATGTTAAATTTTTAGTTCTAAGTTTGTAGTTGTAGTAACCAAGATTTAGTAGTAGTAATTTATAGATTTTAAATTTTGTGCAGAGATAATGACCTTTCAGGTTTTTCCCAAAACAATTAAAGAGCTTTGTTACCCGAGAGGAATAAGGTAGGTTGGGTGTGATTAGGGTATTAACAAGAATTTAGTTTAGCACTGACAACAGAAAAATTAAATCCTTATGATTTTTAATACGGATGAAATTAGATTAAGCACATATTTTAAACACATCAGTTTACATCAGGAGCTGTAACATTTTTCTCCTTACACAAGAAAAAAAAACTTTACAGACCCTGATGTAAAGTTATTCTTAATCAGATTTACAGAAAAGCTGTTCTCCTTTAGTAAGTGGCCTAAGTATTATGAAACTTCCTTGGTATTGATAGCCAAAGGAGAATCAGGGTTTGTTTAAGAAGTACTTCCATGAAAAAGATTAAACTGTATGTTATAAATAAAGGCATGTTTGCTACCTGCACTATATAGGTCAAGTTTATGTGATAGGACTGTCACACTGCATGCTATATCACACATGGTCAAAATAAAAGTCTGAGCCAAAGAAATTATTTATTTGGCAAGCATACTTGTTAACAATACTTCCTGATTGAAAAAAAAAAAATGTTAGTGCCACTATGGCAAAATTCGTTGTTTTAATGGACAAATATTTGTAACTAATAATATTGTATATAATTAATACACACCCACACATGCACAATATATATATATATACACATATCTTAATGATTTTTATAAACTTACTTTTAGCCCAAAATACTAAATTTAAATAGTTGTAAATTTATGAAATTTGTAAAATATCTGAAAAAATTTCATCCATCTAAATTTTAAAATATTTTAACCCAAGTAGTAAAAAGGAAATGAAATTATTAGAATAAATGACAGTAAAAAAACTTTTCTATAAAAAAAATGTATTTGTTTTGATATTTTTAAATTCTTTGTTTTGTTATTATTCTTTATTATAAAATTTTAATATGAAAATTGAAAATGTGACCTACCAATTATTTGATGATAAAGTTATTTATTTGTTTTTAGCATAGATAATTCTCTCCCAAATACCTTTTAAACATAATTTATAATAAAATATTATTCATATATTTTGTATTTGTTGCCAGAAGACTCCTATTGTCACATAAAATTACATCAGTAAAATGTGTATAAGATTAATTAGTTGTACTTATTTATAAATATTTATCTTTTTCAGGCCAAAGCAGACTTATTGGTATTCAATAAAAGCTATGCATCTCAAGCAACATTTGAAACAAAGGTATTTTGAATAATATATTACTTAATTTAGATCGTGTTTTTTATGAGTAACAATATCTCAGTAGGCTTTATTCAATTCCTTCTATTAGGCCTAGCACAAACACTCTCCTGATATATATTTTGCACAAATTTTCAATCGTTAATAAGATTCAAATAATATCTTCATCCAATCAAGTTCAAATACATTTTTTTAAACCTATAGTGAATGACAATTAATGTTACTGTAACACAATTTTTTAAATATTTATTCAATAATTAATTTATAGAAAATTTGGGAGGGATCGGATTCAAACTGAGTATATTCATGTTCGAAGTCTAGTGCTTCGGTACGGAGCCAATTTCCACATAGCTAGAAATGTTGTTTTAAAAGATGTATAAGAATTGTTTTTTGCCCTCATCTGGTTGTTGAAACCTTTATTGCAGAACCTTAAATTTTTGCCATAATTACCACAGAATATCATAAATAATGGTCTAGGATTAAAAATGAATGAAAAGAGTAAAATAAATCTAGGATTAAAAATGAATGAAAAGAATAAAATAAACAAACAAACTAGATAAGGGTATTGAAACTTGCTACATAAATGGACAATGTGAAAGGAAAATGAAAGATATACAACATAATGCGACAAAAAAAGCATATAAATAGTAAGAAACAAAAATAATAGTCTAACACCATACATAGAAAGGAAAATGGAACATTGCAAGGAAATTCTCTTTCTATTTTGCCACTTAATATTGTTATTATGACATATGTATGTACATGTTAATATTAGTTGTAATTATAAAATTTAAAAAAACTAAACTAAAATTTGTCTTTCTCGACTAGGTAGGAATTGAATTTAAAATTTTTTATATTGCTTGTTTATCAATAAGCTAGTTTAGAGTTATAACTTGAATAAGAAATTTTGAGCTCAAAGAATCTACTTTCTGAAACACAGATGTTATTTTACAGCTGAGTAAATGACTTCAACATTGCTAGCAACCTGACTTGATTTGACTCAATATCAGTACAGTTTGCCTCAATATACAGTATTTTTGAACTGTGTACATGTCAGGATAAACACAACAGGGCAGGTGTATACAAGATTACATGCAACAACTGCCTCAGCTTTTACATAGGGCAAACGGGGAGAACATTTACCACAAGATATGACAAACACGTAAAACAGATAAGAAATACACAACCAAAATAAAATTTCGCCATACACATATAAAACTCACTACACTCACAGACCGACATAGACACCAATCTAAAACTTCTACAATACATCAATAAAAACAACAAACTTGACACAGTAGAAAACTATGAGATATATAAACACCATAAATATTATCCACAACACATTCTAAATGGCAAAACCACTCCCAATAAAACACTAATTTTAGCCCATAACTAACAACTACTCTATGAAAAATAACACACCACAGAACAGAGATCTACCACCGACTCACACCAACACAACAGTCTTGTCAGTAATTCACAGCATTGATTAATGCACTGACCTAGCGCAAAATGCGCCTGCTGAATAAATCAGTAAGTACTGGTTTCTTTACCATGTTAATACAAACAAGTGTAATTTCTATAAGAACCTCAAGATGTATAACACAAAAACTGCAAGATATAAAAACTAAGTTTTTTTATAAAAACAAAACAGCAGTTTCAATTTTTTGGAGAAAAATCAGCAATGAAATACTTTTTTTTATTAGAACAATTAAAAATTAAACACAACACATTTACAGTTAACTTTATTTAAGTGCACAATATGTTCTGGAAGATTCACTGAATTTAAAAATGAAAATTAAAAAAAAGGATTAATTGAATTTTGAATTGATTTGATGACTCTTTATATAGTTTCTTTTACATCTTCAATATGCAATCTTAGTTTTCAAAGATTTCTTGATTATATTTTAAGAAATCTCAAAGCTTCAAAGCGTTAAAAATAAAAATGTTTATAGAATCTCTTTTGTGGAAACATAATGTTCTTAAAGATATTTTATCAGTAAAATTTTGTTTTATTACTCCACTGAGGTTGAATTGGTAGCTTATGAGGAGAGTATACCATTGCCAAAGTCTTACTATCATTTGTGCATACAAATGATAAATCAATAATTCCTTCTGTCCTTATTATTAATATTTTAATAAGCTTTCATAATATTTTCATTTAAATTTTATTGATTAACATTTAAAAAATTGGTAGTTTAATTAATATTGTTATGGAACAACTTTAGAGATTAATAGATATTAATTACAGCCTTTTAAACTTCACAAATTGGATTCTGGTCCATCTACATCAGTAACTGTGACAAGGGAAGATGCTCTCACCTATTTCCGACAGATGAATTCAATACGCAGACTAGAAACTTCAGCGGGAAATTTATACAAAGAAAAAATTGTGCGAGGTTTCTGTCATTTATATTCTGGTCAGGTAAGACGGATAAAAGTAAATGCTTCTTTCCACACTTAATGCTGTAAGTGCATGTGCTCCATTTCCTAAGTGTTATAGATTACTATTATAGAAAATATTCTGTGTCTAACATTCATAAAGACTGAAGGCTATGCTACTTATTGTGACTAACAAATAGGCTTAAGAAAATAAGATATTCATGGATGCAGTCAGTTTTTTTATAATTTTTCTTTTACTAGTTCACTTTATTACAGTATTACTACTATAACGTTTACCATTTTTGCAAATATAGTATATGTTTAATGATAGCTTGTCATTATTTGCTTTAAAATATTCCTTTTAAAACAAATATGACTTTTAACCTTTCTTGACATTTGATAGATATATCTGCTAAAATGCATTGCATTTAGGACCATATATCTGTATTTTTTAATACTAATTCTTCTTGAGTTAGCAAGGCCTAAACTGTCAGAAATATTTTAACTGAAAGTGTTGATTGTGGATATAAACCTTAACTTCTATTTTTTTAAATTTATGCCAAATATAGTCCACAGTCAGGTGGACCTAATATTTTACACCCCCCTATTTCCTTTCAAGATATGTCCGGATTATTGTAAAACTGTTAGATATATTACCACACCATATTCATTCATTCAATCATCAATCAGTGTGTTTACCAAAAGGCAGAATAATCATAGTTATGATACCTAAAATGCACAATGTAATGGAGTAATTAGAAGGAAGTTACAGAAATGTTCACTGTAATATATGAAATGGGATTTGAATCAAGAAATGAAAAATATAAGTGTATGTTGTAAAAAAAATAAGTTAAAGTGATACAAGGTGCGACAAAAGTAAGTGACACATTTTCAAAGGCAATAGTTTGGAGGGCAGAACATTACATTGGTATGGAGAATCACCTTAAAGAGGCACAACATGCCATTTTTTGTTACCATCATGAGCTGGAATTATGAGAATTCTGCTTTCATGATTGAAACATTTTTTTAAGTGTAACAATTTTGACTTCGTTGATGTGTCCCTGTGCCTGTTTAAAACATAATCAAAGGTATCTGATATAAGCTTAAGCTCTTGTATTCTTTTTCAAATTTTATTTGGCTTTGAAATGTCTATTACACCACAATCTGTATGAATAGTAAAAAAGATGTATGGTATAAAAGTGTTATTAATAAGGACACTGATTTTACTTGTTTAATGAATACTAATGACGTTGAAAACATTAAGAATAATTACAATGATAAAGATGATTAATGGCATGTAAGTGAAAATGATAATGAACCTTTAGTAAATAAATGAATATATATGTTTAAAAGAAAATTAAAAATAGACATTTGTTATTGTAATTACATAATTAGAAGTGCAGAAGGAAATTGTACTTTTCTCAAAAGTTACCTTTATGTATGAATGATGTATACTTTCAAATGCTTTTGAACTTAGAACTAGAGATACATTTATCAACAACTTGACGCTTTTTGTGTCAAAATATTAGGCTTAAGTGGACATAGTAAGAAATTAAACACATTATGATTTAAAATGAAAAATTAAAGTATGAAAACTGATATTTTAAGTATGACTAAGCATCCATTAGCAGTTCAATAAAATATAATGCCCACTAATTTGCTCTTGAAATTAAATATATTTTGAGTTATTTTTTTTTGAAAGTATCATTTTGTATTTAAAAGTTGATATACAAAAACTACTTCAACCTATGAAGTAAACTGCAACTGTTTTGCAGTTGTTACATTTTTATAAATACTGATAAGATTTTAACACGGCAGGGGTCGCGTCACGGTCTTTTCCACCGGGCCTTCACTGTTTTCTTAATAACTCGAACTGCCGATTTTTGCAAGCTTCCACCCCCTCAATACCTTCAAATAGACTCGTCCGCTGTCAGATGCTGTGTTTGTATTTTCATTATGACCTTCGTGTGTCTTAGTGCAGCAGCCTAGAGAAAAGCCGGTGTGGAAACTACCGTGCGCGACCCCTCGCATGGGCTAAAGCAGCGGTTCTCAACCTGGGGGGCGCGCCCCCCTGGGGGGGCGTAGAAGAATTCCAGGGGAGGCGTCAACAAATTTTAAAAAAAATTGAATTTGATGTTGGACACAAACACACAATCATTGAAATTTCTTTATAGCTTAATAGAGCTATAAAGCTTTATTTCTTTACTCAACGAACTTTTCTTCCTTTCCAAAATCTCGTCGATGATACCCAAAGTCTTCCAAAAGACCTAGTAAATGAAATGAAGGACCTAATATCTGAGCTTTTGTTGTCTCTGAAGAACAAAATCGGATCCTATTTCCCAGATAAAAGCTCGGAAATCTGGGAATTCAAGTTAACAATTTCAAATCAACATTGATATACCTCCTGATCACATTCAAGAACAAACAATTGACTTGCAATGTGATTCCAAAGCTAAATTGGATTTCCCAAACATGGATCTCGAAGATTTCTGGCTACTATATCTTCCTGTTTACCCAGAAGTAGCAATGGAGGCAGTCAAGTTGCTTGTACAATTTTCATCAACTTATCTATGCGAGACAGGATTTTCAGCCCTGGCTAATATAAAATCTAAATATCGAGCCAGACTAGATGTGGAAAGTGACCTGCGGTGTTCTTTGTCAAAATTTCATCCAAACATACAAAAAATAGTTAACGAGAAACAGTGCCAACCCTCACACTAGCACTACAAAATTAGCGAACATTTTTCTGGTTATTACTTAAACATATTGTAAGTAAATTTATCATATATAAGTCTAAATTAACTTAATCCGTGAAGGGAGGCGTGACCTCACACCAAAGTGTGAAGGGGGGCTCAGAGCCTAAAAGGTTGAGAACCCCTGGGCTAAAGTGAGACATAATTTTTAATTTCGCTTTTGTGTTATTGATCGTTTAGTGTGTTGAGTGTTATATTTATTGTGTTACTACGCAATATGAATCGAGCAGAGGAAGAAAGATCTGCCAGACTGTTAGATAGCGTGGAAAGGGAAGAAAGGATTGAAAATGCTGGTAGTGTTCGAAGATAACTTTCTCGTGACGTGCCTACTGTTGAACTCGTTGAAGAATCGGATTCAGATGATGAACAACAAGATCATGTTGAAGTTCAAGAGGAATCAGAGTATTCAGGAGACGAAGAAGAATTACACATCCAACGGAATTCATTGGTACAAAAAATAGACCTGTAACCTCAAACATTTTTGGGTTTAGAGGAAATTAAAAGTTACTGTCCATAATATAGTAGTTATTTTCATCTCAACCATGCATAATAATGATGAAATTGATTCCAAAGCTGGAGATAAAAATAAACTCTACATCTAAACATTTTACAATTCAACAAAAGGGGGAGTAGACGTTGTTGATTAGTATAAGGCGGGATATTCAGCTGTACTACCAACCTAGGGCATCAATCGGATGAGGAACTGTAAGGAATTTCATTGCTATAACCTTCAAGGTGCTTAGACATATTGTATGTAACTTTTTGTTTAAAATCATAAATTTGTAGGGTTGCATTTCATCACTATAATTGTAATATTATAATAAATTTACTTAAAAATTCGACACATTTTGTTTCAAAATTGGTTCTTTTACATTACAGCTATTATAAACATCCAGTACATTTTCTTATTCAGAAATTAGTTTTCTTTCAGAATATATTATTATACATAAGTCTTTGTAAAAGAGTCCTTATGTCATGACAATTTATCTAAAGTCTTGTATTTCTTTCAAACAATAAATTTGTTAAATCTTAAAATATTATTTAAAATTAATTTGTACATTATTGCCACAATTACAACTAATAGTACTTAAGTAAATACATTATACTTAATTACGATACTTGTATTTTTAGAATAAAATATTGTTCAGTATTTTTTTTTTATTAATAAATTGAACCGGTCGAATCCACCATGTGCGACCCCTCACGTTTTATTTTTCACGCGACCTCTGCTGGGTTAAAAAAGACTTATTAAGGAACTTAGAAAAGTATTTTAAATTGAATTATACTGTCTTAACAAACTTAAAACAACATTGTAGAAATTTTAAAACTGTATCATGTTTTTACTGACAATTAGGCTCGCTAAATATTACAAAGTTTTTAAACTTTGTTTATGATTGAATTTTGTAGGAAGCTGTAGCCGTTGGAATGCGAGCAGTAATGAGACATGAAGATTCAATCATATCTGCATACAGAGTCCATGGTTGGACCTATCTGATGGGTGTACCACTGTTAGGTGTTTTAGCTGAGTTAACAGGAAGGAAGTCTGGCTGTGCAAGAGGGAAAGGAGGATCTATGCATATGTATACTCGCAATTTCTATGGTGGAAACGGAATTGTTGGGGCTCAGGTGATTTTTACAATCGTTATCAGCCATTGGTTTAAAACTAATTAACAAATTACACAAAATTGAAAAAAATATATAAAAAATATTTACATTCATGGAGTATTAATTTTTTTATCAATTAAACTGCATACTATTAATGTACACTAAATTATAATTCAGTTTATTTATTATTTTTTTTAAAGTGTACTAATTTTAACTTTTAATAAAACTGATACAAATTCATTGTAATATTTTAAAAAACTACTCTGCTTACAAAGAAATATAAATAAATGTATACTGTAATTGCATTCATAATATTAGTAACTCTTAAATATTTGACATAATCAAGAAGCCATTGGAAACGATCTCTCACTTTCAAATTTGGACAAAAAGTTTAATTGGCAATTTTTCAATATTCCTGGTTTTTAATAAATAAAAACAAATAAAAGGTATCATTAACCTTTAAACGAATTGAAGGATTTCATTTACTTTTAAATTCAGAGTGGTGTAATATTTTCACAGTGATGCCAGAAAAATCTAATTAAAGTGACTAAATTTCGATGTATTAGTCATTCAAAAATCAATGCTTAAGAAATATTTAACTATCATTCTCATTTAATACAATTTTTTCATTTAACTGTTAAAAAAAATACTTTCACACAAATTAGAATAACATTATATTTGTCTTATGAAATAAAACAACCTAATTTATTGAGTTATTCTGAAGTCTGAATGAAAAAAATATATTCAATATTTCATAAGTACATAGAAAAAATATTGGAATAATTTAGTTTAAAATTCTATGCACTCCACTATTCATTTGATGCAAGAATTTGTTTATTTACGTGATATTTTTTACATTTTATATTATTTTTATTTATCTTCTGAAAAGTAATTAATGTTAGCTTTTATATTTATTAAAAATATTATTTTTATTGTAGTTGCAGTTTTAATGCTCTTTATACCCTACTAAACTATTTCATTATCTAAAGCATGTTTAAATAATTGAAGTCCTGGATAAACTAATTCCTGACTGTTTATTAATAGTTGTGTATTTTTAGTCATTTTGATCATGAGGTACTAGATTTCCAACATTTATATACTATTGTAGAGTAGTAGCTCTTAATAATATAATGTATGAAGACAATTATTTTAACATGGCCCATTTCAAACTTATATGACGATTGTTGATAATTATATTTTAGGTCCCTTTAGGGGTTGGAGTAGCATTCGCAGCAAAGTATTTAGGCACTGGAGGAGTATGCTTTGCTCTGTATGGTGATGGGGCTGCGAATCAAGGTCAAATCTTTGAAGTTTACAATATTGCTAAATTGTGGGATATTCCATGTATCTTTGTGTGCGAGAACAACGGCTATGGAATGGGTACTAGTGCTGAAAGGGCATCAGCTAGTACCAATTACTACACCAGAGGCGATTATGTTCCTGGAATTTGGGTATATATTGCATTATATGTAGATTATAGTGTTAATATATTAATTTGCTTTAACGATGCTATTAATTTAAGGACAAGGTTTTCATAATTATTTACATTTTCAAAATATAATAAATGTTCTTTAGTTAATTGTAATAATTTTCTGTACGTTATTTTTTGCTTCAATTTATTTATGTGTGAAGGTAATTTGTAAAACTCTATTATATTCTTTGGTTTTTTTCTTGTTCATTAATCAAAATTTGTAAGTTATGACTAGAGTGTATATCACATTGTGCTTGTTGCTAATGGTGAAGTTAAACAAAACCCCACTTTATGTACGACTAGATCTGTAAAAGGTTTTCTCAACCCAAGGAATATTTAACCAGTATAAATTCATTCACAGGTTTGTAAGGTATATAGAGAAATGTGGTGATTCAATACTAAAAATTTGGGTAGGGGTTTAATGGTAGGGATTTCCATAAACATACATGATGATTAACAAAGCGAGCATCTACCTTTGGTTAATGATAAATATGTTGCTGCAGTTGTAACAAAAATTCAAGAAACTGTAATTTTACTTGAATTTAAAACTATTTAAGATGACTTTTAGCTTTTCAACAAACTTTCTCTAAAACTGACAAACCTCCACTGTAACTAGTTCATTATAATGAGGTTCTACTTTATAATATATGACACACTTACAGTAGCTCTTAGATTCTTTGTTTAATGAGCATGACAGTTTTGGGAGATATGTTCCACCGTCGTCACAGACTAGTTGCGGTCTGAGTTTGCAATGTGATACATCTCCCTTTATTCTACTATAAGCAGATGTGATATACTAACAAATTTTATTTAAATTAAAGTAAACTTATGAAAAAATATTTATTTAAATATTAAATAGATTATGACCTATCTCTCAAAATATAGAAATATTTTCAAATACAATCAAAGTTTTCAAACATGTAACATGTATTGTTGTTTGAACTAGATTGTGCAGCATTCATCAGAACTTTTACTTTACATAGGTTGACGGGATGGACATATTAGCAGTCAGAGAAGCTTCTAAATTTGCAGTTGAATATTGTAGTTCTGGTAAAGGTCCAATTGTTCTAGAAACAGTAACATATCGTTACAGTGGTCATTCTATGTCTGATCCTGGCACTTCCTACAGATCTAGAGATGAGATTCAGTTGGTGCGACAAACTAGAGATCCAATCTCATCATTCAAAGAGAAAATTTTATCAGAAGGGCTTGCTACTCTTGAAGAACTAAAGGTATAAAATAACCTTGAACCTATGACATCTACTGGTACACCTATTAATATTAGAGGACACTTATTAATATTAATAAGTGGTGGGGATCTATTAATTCATTTCTCACTCCACTTTTTGCATTTAAAACAATTCGGGAATATTAAATCTTAATTTTTATGACCAAAAATTTGATTAAAACTATTAATGTACAGAAATATCTCAGGAGGTACATTTACAACAATTTAATACTTTGAGATACAAAATTAAGTGAATTAAGTATTCAACTCAAAGCTTACAAAATGTAGCTCAAGTGATGATTTTAATCATAGAAATTGCCAATATAAATAAACTCCTAAGATCAACAACCACATAATAAATATATATTAAATAAAACAACCTCTTACCACAAATTCAACAATTTTTATTTTAACCTTATGTACATTTTGATTACAAAGTAATCATCTTCAGAGGTATTTTACAAATGACTCATTGTAAAATACCTCTGAAGATGATTACTTTGTAATCGAAATGTACATAAGGTTAAAATAAAAATTGTTGAATTTGTGGTAAGAGGTTGTTTTATTTAATATAAACATTTACGCCACAGATGCTTCAAGTTATTATCACATAATAAATATTAACTTTATTTATGCTCCGTATTACACCTATATAATACTACACTTACAAATGAAAGCAGAACATTTTATTCAGTGTTATTAACTGTAACATTGAATTACAAAATAAAAATTAATCCCTAAACTACTCATATCAATGAAAAAAATACATGGTATCAGTAATTCTGTTCTCCAAAATATCAGAAGTTGACTATTATGATTTCAGAACTATTAATCAAAAGAACTATTAAGTTCATTCACAATCAAATTCAACAAAAATCTTACATGAGAACATTTGTTTTCAATTACAGGGATACAATATGTTTTGTAATAGACCTACTTCAACTTCATGTAAATTTGAAGTCAAACTTCAAGTGAATAATTATTGTTTTCTTGAGAATTACAAGAGCTCACAGTATTGTGGTTAAATTTTTCAAATATTTAAAAAACTGACTAGTTTAGTACTTCTCTAATTACAAATAATATAATTAGGAAAACTATAACAATAATTTCAACTACTGGTCTGAACCAAAATTTAAAATTTCATAACTAAAAAGCCAGAATATCTAAAAAGGTTAGAATTTTATAACTAAAAAATTTAACTAGTAATAAATCTTTATTATTATTCTATATACAACCTTTCTATGTAATTATTGAGTAACTGAGTGAAAACTCATTTGCTAATGCGTTTCATTGACTAAGCCAACCTGCTAGTCAATATTATTTTCACTCAGTCTATAATTACTAATGAAAAATTAATTTAAAAAAAAACTTTACTAAAATCAAAATATGAAAAGCCTGACAGAAAAAATCTAGTGACAAACATTTAGACCCAGTCCAAGATTACAGGCAATAATGTTTTTCTTCTGTTTACAAGTTCTTAAATATGTTTTTACTATAATTAAATAATAGTTAACTAAGTAAATACGTAGGGGTTTACTTGCTAACGCGTTTCAAAACAATATTGCCTTTTAAAAGGAACAGTTGTTTCGAAACGCATCAGCATTCAAGGTCTTACGTATTCACTTAGTTAAGTATTATTTAATTATAGTTAAATCAGTGAATTGAAGATGATTAAAACAAGCAATTTTATCTTTGTTAAATGATTTTATTTGAATATATTATTGGATGTAAAACAATCTTTCTGTTTAAAAGTAACTTAGTAAGATCCATTTCTTCAACATAATATAATGTCAACTATGAAAATATGAGATTATAGCACAATTAATTTCTATTCTACCCCAGACTACTACAACTATAGTTCTTTAACTTTTTAAATTCCTCCTATTAACTCACACTCTCATGATATACATCTTGTACAAATTTTCTATAGTTAATAGAATATGTTTTTATTGGATATCCAATCAAGTTTAAACATATTTTTTTAAACCTATAGTGGATGACAATTGATGTTAGTAAAGTTTTTCAAAAATTTATTCAATAATTAAATTACAAAAATTTGAGGGTCTATCCGGATTCAAACTATGAATCTTCATGTTCAAAGGCTAACTCACTTTTTTTCACTGCACCAACTTTTCAATACCAAGAAATGAATTTCTCAAAGATGTATATGAACTTTTCCCCCATCTGGTTGTTGTTGAAATCTCAATTGTACAACCTTAAACTTTTGCCATGGTTACCACCAAATACCATAAATCACACCGAGGTTAAAAATGAATTATACAAATAAAATAAACAAACTGAAAATAAGCAAACAATGAGAATTTTTCTCTTTCTTTGCCTCAATAGGATTTACTTTAACAAAATTTTTTTAATATTACTTGTGTATCTGTATTTTCAACCAAACAACTTTGGCTTTAAATTACCACCCCAAAAGTTTCAGTAGAACCTAACTTAAACTTCAAAGGCTGAACTAAAATCTGAGCAATTATTTTCACCACCTCTAACCAGCTAAGAAAATATTTCCAGATCTATTTATACATGACATTATTTCATAGTTTTAGTAGTAGACTCAGCTGATGAAGCTTTTTAATATCTTTGTAGATTACCCTGTATAGGAAAAAATATAAAATTTTAAAAAATCAACATTTTAAAATAAATATTAATAATCTCTGAAATACTGTCTTATTTGTCCCGTGAAGAATGGTTTGACATGTTAGTTACTAACATTAACAACAGTAAAAACATTCCAAATAATTTACTTCATTTGTTTAATGGATATCAAAAGCTCAACATTATTCTTAAAAATTTGTATTTATTTCTTCAAGGTAATAGAAAATGAAGTGAAAAAAGAAGTTGATGAAGCTACAAATAAAGCGAAACAAGATTCAGAAATTGGTCTAGATGAACTAACTGCTGACATTTGCGTCCAATTTCTAGAACCTAACATTCGAAATATAACACCTTATGCACCTCTTCCTCATAAGAGAATTGGACCAGCTGTCAATAAAGACTAAGGTTATAAAAACTATAATTGTAAATAAATAGTAACAAATTCATTCACTTTGACAAATGTTTATTTTCATAAAGAATCCTAAAATCTTTGTTTCTTTTATTTATGCATTAAAATATGTTTGTTCAAGAGCACATCTTTACTAAAAACTTAACATTCTCCAAATATTCTTCTACTGTTTTCTTTTTTGCTTTCTAATACTATTCTATAGGCAATCACTGTATAGACTAAGTGACAGGTCGTTTTGTGGTCGGTAAACGATAGCCATGCAACTTGTATGTCCAACTAAACAAGGATGAGAACTCCTCAATATTCAAGTGGCTAGTATATAATGACCATTTCTTATATATGTTTAGCAATGCATAGGACATAAAGTTTATCCACTCACAGCCTAAGCTAAGCAATTTCTATGACACAATATTCCCTAAGAATAGGCCAATTTAACCTAGCCCTGCGGCCACTATTCAACTCTGCTATTCATCACAAATATAGACTCTCGTTGTGTTGTGAAGTGCTTCACTTTTGTGAATTGAGTGATAAAATATTATTTATTATTATATTATGTTTCACATTAATTAATACCTTGAGTGAAGTGAATAATTTAATCAAGAACCTATTTTAAAAATCAAAATTTGAGGAAAACTATTAGTTAAAAGGTTAGAGATGCATCAACCTACAATTTTTTCTTTCTTCCAAATGGATGGTAAGAAAAATAGAAAATTTTGCACTACCTGATTCACAAAAAAGTCTTGGCTATCTGTTAGTATATAAAAGAAAAGGTTTTTTATAATACTGTTCAATAGTGAAAAAGATAATGTGTAGACAAAGGCTGGCTGTAGGAACCTTGAACATTTAAGTGAACAAATATAAAATGAAGAGCGTGCTTTTCATTTGAAAAACACATTAATATTTAACACTTTCGCAACAATATTTCATTACATATAGATTCTACTGATATAATGTCAGTCTAAAAACAGATACATTTTTGGTAGGGTTTAAAGTTTTGGAATACCCATTATCTTTCAATAAAGTGTCATACCGGGATAGTATCAATTTAATCAAGGTAACTTTATAGATTTATTGTCAATGATATGCAATCTGGATAGTGTATTAAAAGATTGTCGCACGAGTTCCACAACCTTCTAATACACATCTCTTATAATACATAATGAACTTTTTTAACTATAATGTTTATATGGATGATCTAAAAAATGGAGATTTTGTTTCCGCTCAAGCTAATAAAGCAACTGATTTATGTTGTGTGAGCTAATTCATAATTATTTTGCGTTTCATCAAAGATTGAAAAACCAGTAGAAAAACTTTTTGCATTTGCAAATGTCCACGATCACAGACTTTCTGAAACTATAAAACCTGTTTTGGATCCATTTAAACTATATCAGAAACTTATTGTTTAGACATACAATGATACAGCTGTGATGAGTGGTCACCAGAGATGTTCAGACTTTGTTAAAATCTAAATTTACACATCCTAAATATGAAAACTGATGAATTTATTTATTAAAATTGCTTGTAGGAAAAAAAACTGGTTCAGTTGTTTTTTGTGAATAATAATGAGTCTTGATTATTTATCTCAAACCCAAAATGAAGTGTTGTAGTGCATTCAATTGTAATAAAAGATTACCAACTGCTATTCAAAACACAATGGAACTTCCGGATACAAGTTGTCAGCAGTATAAAGGATTTAAAAAGCAAATTAATTACATATTTTGAAACATAGAAAATGAGGACAGCTGGGATAATATTACTGCACATGATGCTTTTGGATTGAAAATTTTACTTCAAAATGTAATTTTATATTTTTAAAGGTTTTTCTTTGGTTTAATGAATTACATAGATATTTACATTGATAAACGCAGAGTGCTGGCAGTTTATTGGTGACAGATGCATTCAAATACTTTGAATCAAATATCAATGACATACAAAAAAACAACAATATCAAACTAATACACCTAGTGAAAATATATTCCCTCCTCCAGACAAGCAATGCAAGCAGAATGTTTGTGCTTCTGCAAAAGTATGGGTATTATTTTGAATACACTGAAAGGCAAATTTCACAATTTCAAAATATCACAGTTTTTGTAATTGTAGAACCAAAAATGTTTCTTGTTATCAAGAAATATTTCTAGTTGCTCTAGTAAATACGTTTTCTTCAAATTATGGCATATTAATTGCTAGTTGATTAATGAGTGTATTATATTTTATTAAAATGAGAAATGTAAGAATAGGGTTTCTTTAAGTTAGCTTTTCAGCTCCTTTGTTGAACATTCATTGCTCGAAACATAAAGTTCTGCAAATTGTTAAACTACACCAGTTGCAACATCAGAGTCTGAAGGGTTCATACACATATTACGTAGCAATCTTAGGGAGGGAGAGGAGGTACAGCGTTGCACTCCCCTGCGTTATTTGGGGGAGAAAGTGTTATTGCCAGTGTTACGTAACACCCCATAGAAATAATTTTCAAACAGCTGTATAGGTAAAGACCACAATTGAAAATTTTTGCCAATTCTATTATAATTAGAAAACAAAAAGTATAAAGAGCATGTTTTGAGTATATTAAAAATAACTTGTCTTCTTTATTGTTTTAAAATTTCTAAGAGATACAAAATTTTGTACTGAGACGCAATCTTTGTTTTGTTTCTTTATTGTACTGGTATATCATCAAGTGGAGTGGGTGAAGGTCCATGAGTAGCAACGGCAATAAAATTGTGCAAGGTTAGAATTAATATCCTGTGAATTTGTTGTTCACAACGTGTTGAGAGATTAGTCTAGTATAAAGATTGTTTGTTTTTATTGTGGAAAAAATGTCATTACACAACCTATTGTCTATGACACACACACATATATATATATATGTCATATTTTATAACCTGGATAGCAATATACAAGAGAAATATGGGTAGAAGCTGAACATCAGTTTAAAAGAAATGAACAAGGTATTGAAGCATTTATTTCTTCAATAACTGAAGAGTACAACAAAAAATCAACTGAGAGAAAACATGCACTAGATCGATTTTGGCTGAAACAGAAGGTTGGTAATTTTTTCAATGTAAACATAAATGATTAACTGATTATATCAGGTATATGATACCTGATTAAATGATAAGCATAGTATTACTACTGTGATTACAATTTACTTATAGTAATGTTTTCCCCTTTCCCTTTTGCTACTTGCAGTGCTTCGAATAGTATCTAGCCTTGAGTCTGCTAAAAGAGAGGTCATGTATGTGAGTATTTGTGCATCTTCTTTCTTAACTGTTTTGCGTCAAATTTACATTTTCGTAGCAAATATAAAAAATCTGTATACATCAATTTAACATATCCGTAGTATTTTATTTTTATTTGTTATACCAAACTTAAATTTTACACTATTGTTTTTCTCTTGAATACTCTTTTTATATAGTTGTTTATTTCGTAGAGTTCCATAAAGAATCCTTGTAATGTAATCAAGCATATTTATAGAAACTCTTTGCTCAAAAACTTCTTCATTTTGGTTTAATTTTTACTTACTAGATGATGGTAAACACTATATTTATTTAACATAATTATTGTTTCCCTCTGAAACTAAAACATTTCACAAAAATTTATAACTAAATAACTGCTTACATTATAGAATTCTCAAAATAAATTGAGAAATCAAGAAACATTTGAATTTTATTTTCAAAGTATTTAAAATTTGTTTAAGTATCTTTATTTGAATTTCTTACCACTATCTTTTTCTTTCTTTGCTGGCATTTCCAATCTTTATTTTCAAAAATAAAATCTTAACTCTTTATCAATAATGAAAAAAATAATAACTTTTAAGGAATAACAAGGAAAACAAACCTTTAGAAAGCTAAAATAGGATTTCAAGAATTGAATTGTAACCATTTGGCAAAGGATCAACAAATATGAATCTTGCAAACTTGGCATTAAGCCTTTATGTAATATATGTAGATAGTAAACATTGTACTTTCTATGATGCAATTTAAAATACACTATTTATTGTTAATGTTACCAATTATATTTTTTTATTTGAATTCTATAAAATTATTAATTTCTTTTTTGAAAAATCAAATTACACATATGAAATAAATTACAATTTAATAAAATGAGCTCATATACTTTAAAAGCGTGAACTTTTAAATGTATATTTAATCTAAACACTACGTAGTTTTTTAATCTTCTTTTTTGTAATAGAAAACTAGCTTTTTAATCTTCTTTTTTGTAGTAGAAAACTAGTTTTTTAATCTTCCTTTGTTTCTGGCTTGGTTTTAAAAACAAAAACACTCCAGCGCGTGTTTATTTGATGTATGCAATATTTTTCAAGTATTTTTTTAATACTAAGTTATTTGAATGAATTTTAAATCATTTTACTTGACCATTTAAAAATGCATTCAACAAAAAATATTTAAACCCACAATTAGAAATGTAAATAAACAAAATATTATACACATCATTAATAGTTTTATTTAAAATTACTCAAGAAAAATTAAGAAATATTAATTAATTAATGTAATTAATAGTAGAGTTATTTATAAGCAACATTATCTGTCCATCTTCAAAGCCATATTCATTCCATTTTAAACTTTATTAAAGAAAAATAAAAAACATTTGCTTTTTTTTAATGTTTAACATATGAAATTGGACATAACAAATTGTCTAAGAAATTGCATTTAGATGCAGTAGAATGAAAAATTCCAGTAAAAGACTGTTATGTTACGCAGTTTCTTGAATTGCTTCTTTTCTCTGTTGGACCATTTCACGGAGATTATTTTCACTGTCCTTCAAACTTCGTTCTAAATATGCTTTATTTGTCTAAAACAAAATTGAGATAATTGAAGAATGAAATAGTCATATAATATTAACTACATGTTAAGAAGTGTGCTCTAAAAAAGTGTTTAACTAACTAAAGTAATGATTACAGGACCCTGTAAAATATTAGGAAGTATTTAGCATCCACCTATATCCTGATGAGTGTAGGTCTAACTCTCAAATAACCTAGTAAAATTGCATAATGACTCTCTCTCTCTCTCATAACAAATATACACTACTTAAAGTTTCACTCTCTGATTTAAAAAGACCACAGTGTGGAAAAAATATATATTAATTTAGTGTTTATGGTGTTTATTTTAAGATTACAGACTACACTATTTCCAAGGATAGTATGTCAGTCTCCATCTATATAGTTAAAAAATTTTGAAATAAGCATCCAGCTCTAACAGAACTAACCTAACACGCACACACACACACTCTCTCTCTCTCACACACACACACACACACACACTAAAAAAACTTATTAATAAAATTATTAAAACTTTAAAAATTTTAAATATCATATTCCCTTAATATATTTTTGAAAAATTTCAGTATCCAAAATCTATTACTACCAACAAATGTCAAGTGCTTTATTACAAAGACTAAGAACTAACTTAGAATAAACTACATAAATGATTAGTGCATTTAAAAAAACTAATAAATAAACGAGATAACACCAAACAAACATAATTTACTTGAATGTTCCCACATAAGTTCTATGATATAAATTAATACGGAGAGATAAGTGAAAATTAAAAACATTCAAATGTTTCTAAGGTATACAATAAAGGTAGAGAAAATAGTAGAAAGAAAAGACCGATATTCAACTTTTCTTTAAAATACTCCATTTTATTTTAAAATATGTTCGCTCTTCATTTAAACGTTTGTTAGTTCATTTGGTTCAATTAAATGTAAAAGTAGTTATTTTTATGTTGTTACGTCATTAAAATATTAAATTTTGTAGGTTAAGAAAATAAGAATATATTTGTTAATTAAATTATTCTCCATTTAGAATGTTTAAAGTAGCAACAGAAAAACAATCAGACAAAGAAAAGCTAATCATTCTAATGCAGTAGTAAGAGAAGCATAGTTTGTAACAGATCAAAACTATCGAAATAAAAATAAAAGTAATAATTCTTTTGTTATTATAACTCCAGAAGCATGTATAACTGTCGAATCTCTGAAAAATAAATTGGATAGTTTGTTATCCCAATAAAGGAACAAAAAGAAAAAGAATAGGTATAAGTTAGGCATGAGCAATGACAAACTGAAAAAGGCAGGATTGAGAATAAAATATTTTCATTTTTCAAATAAGAAATAATCTCCAAGGAATAATGTGACAAATTTGATCCATTCTTATAACCCAGAATGTGCCGAGCTTGGAGAAGTGGGGCTGATTAGCGGAGTTGAGAACTTAGAATCCCAATATGATGAAAAATTATCTGTGACTTCTACTATAAAACCGCAGAAATGTTTTCGCAACATGAAAACTGTATATAACGAATATGACTGTCAATCTGTTATTTGACTCTATCAAGTCCTTTTGGAATTCTTCACCAATATATTCTAATCTTCTTTGAAGTAGCATTGTTGCCACCAACAATGGCAAGGATGACTTAAGACAAGATGAGAAGAACATGCAGCTGAAATACACGTATAATGTCGTCACACATTGTCATAATATTGCATTCAGTTATAATACTCCCAAATCAACTTCCAATAAACTATTTTTAAAATCTGTGGAGTAAATCAGCTATTTATTTATCATTGCAATTTTTATTTCTGTGGATTGTTTTATTTTGCTTTGTTGAAAGAAAAAAAAGAGAAGTTAGATTGAAATATGGAACCTTGTGTGGGGGATTGAGATTTTGAATTGGTAATCAGTAATAATTATTATGGTTAATGATATGTGTTGTAATTATGATCATTCAATAGACATTATTTAATTAGATAACCATAAAGTACTATACTGAGAATTGAATTGGAAATTTAATAAGTAAACATACTGTAGTTAATGATATGGGTGTTATTTACGATCACTAATTCTACATCAACTTCTTCACACACCGCGACAGTAAATACTAACGTCTAATTTAAAGTAAACACTGTGTTTTGTCTAACAAACAATATCAGAAAATGTCCGGTGAATATTTTTGCATGTTTGAACTAACATACAAACAACATTTTTTTGTGTTTGATAAACATGTTCATCACAAAATTTTGCCCAGTGTAGACCCTGCTTAAGATCTATACCTAAATCTTTGACCTTACAAAGTCATTAAATTGAATAATTATAGCCTATCTTATTATTTTTCAAATATTTATTTATTTTGTTGAAGATATTCACTATGTATTCTGTTTATACAGAATATAGTTACCAAAATTGTAAATGAAAATAAGGCTTACCTCTAATGTTTTAATTATCTCTTCACATTTTTCAATTTTCGCCGTCAAATTATTACATACTTCTGGTATTTCAGAGAGGATAAACATTCTTCCGACAGTTTCATATGTTTTTGTATTTGATGATAGAGCCTAAGCACAAAAAACATTATATTTAAGATGAACTATATTGATTTTCCATAAATAAAACTTCCAAAAGATATGCTAAAAGCAAAACTGTTAAAAAAGCTTGTTTACATAATGTATCGAGTAAAAAGACACAAAAGAATTACAACACTATTATAAACCATATTACTATAAAGCTATACTAAAATATAGATCCAAATTATACACTTATGATTGATTTTGTTACTAAGAAAATAAAAGATTAACTTTGGGGCACTAAGAAAAAGAAATTAAATTAAACTAATAAAACCTAATACAGTGAAAGCTGTTTAAGCCGGAATCCATTGGAACCGGCATTTTTTTCCGTCTAAGATGGGTTTCCGGCTTATACAGTAGTAGTGTACTGTATGATGGTAACATCACGAAACGTTTGCCGAGTCTATTTTTAGCGTTGGGGTGAGGGTAGGCCGTGGGGATTCTTAGCTATAAGACTATTATTTCTACTGATCAGCTGTATGGGGCTGTACCAACACCACATAGATAACGGACAATTAATTGTCATCGTGTCTACATTTGTTCTAATACAGTATTTAATTAAATTATTTATTTCCGATTAAGTACTGACTGTTTATTTCCTACAGACATAACACTTCAACATATAAAGCAAGTGTATTTAAATCACAAGAAAACTATCACATTTTAACGTCTAAATAAACGTCATTCAACAGTAATATCGGTTATCTTGATTGCCTAATGACAGCCTGTAGCCTGTGCCCTGTGACGTCACAACTCGCAAACCTTGTTTTCTAGGTGTGTTGGCTATGCACACTACAGAAAATGTTAAAACCTGCATTACATAATACAAATCTTACCTTTTAATGCAGCATCCTTTTATCTTTCTCTACAAAACATTTTTAATAGAAAACTATAAAACTAAAACACTTATACTTGTCAACCAAATTTATGAATTAATGATGCAATTTATTAAAAACTATATTTTTCCTCTTACTGTATTTAGGCTAAATACTGTACATAGTAGGCTTAAGTAAAAATAAAAGAAAATCAATTAGGCTTGAAAAAATCTAGCAATGACTTTTGTTTTAAGAGGTTAGTTTTATTTGCTTGTGTTTCAGTTATTGTTTTTAGTTGTAACAAATGGTGACGCATTTCCGGGCTGTTAATACGTACCGCGAAATCTTCTAACTCACAAATTTTCATTAAAGCCTCGCCAAATGTTTTTATTTTGTTTTCTACGACTGGTCCGTCTTCAATTTCTTCTATTTGCGCATGTTTTTTGTCTTTTAGAATGAAGCGGTCTCTCGCCTTTCAATATGTCAATCAATATGACATCAATATGTCTGGCCATGGATGTTTGTAAACCATTCATTGCGTTATCTTGAAGGAAACGAGTGCTGACACATAGCCTATCGTAAATTATGGATGTTTGTATACCATTGCGTTGTGCATATCAGCAATCCTTAACGTTGTTACAGAGTTCTCAGAAATAAATACGATCCGTTACAATTAAGCAGACCTGTCTGTGAATTTTGTTATGGTAAAAAAATATATTATAAACTGTATTTTATCTAAACGGAAGTCATTGTAACTTTATATTTTACAGCATGTATAGGATCAGATTTTCCGGCTTATGCAGAACTAAGACATAGTAAATACGTATCACTCATCCTTTAGCTTATTCCGCTTCCGCGTTAGACAGTTTCCGGCTTATGAAGGTTATTAACCGGGTAAATTATATAGGCGACTTTTATAGTTTTTCGCGGTGGACGGGATTCCGCCTAACACAGGGTCCGTCTAAGACAGGTTTCACTGTAGTGAAACACAGGTTGTCTATATTAAGTGTAATAGTAATATATTACTACTACCTATTTCTTGTTAAGAAAGATTCAGAGTGATTATGTTTGATACCATATCCTCGTCATATACTTCGTTTCTTCCAAAAGTAGTATAATTTATGATATTATTTCTTTATTTACGTATGTTACTTTCATATTGAAGATGACAACCAGTCACTTCCAACAACTGGATGTTTGAAAACATTACTAATTTATAATTGTTATGAAATTTTAGTTCCTCTGCAAGAATATAAAATCACATGAAAATAACTGTATGAATTAATTTATTAATGGCGATAAATTATTAAATCATGTGATTTAAAATTATTTGAATCATTGCATTTTCTGTAGTAAATTAAATCGTTTAATGCCAAAACATGATATGGATATTTAACTACAAACAGTTTTTTAATAACTTAAAAATTGCTAATAAATTAAAATAATACATCATTCAAGTTAACATTCATTACAAAATGATATTTTTTTTCTATCGAACATTATCCTAACCAGACACTTTCTTGATATACTTTAATATACATATATAATAATATGCATAAATGATATATATATTATATTATATTAATTTAATATATAATAATAATATAATATAATATAATAAATATATATTATATTCATATCATATTATATTCATATATATCAGTAGTGGCTATTGTCTAAAACCTACAGGGGTTGCATATCATAAGGTATTAGTTTTTTTTGAAGGCAAAGAAATATTAATCATAAAATCTTAAAGGGCTGTTATAGGGAAAATAGATAGATACTGCTTAATACTTTGTGATTTATTCTATTGTAGGAAATGTATTTCCATTTAATTTTATTTTTACTTTTCTAAGACACCGGATCTCAAATCATGGGTTCATTTATTAACAAACCAATCTCATTTGGTTTTTAACTGTGAACGTCAACAAATACAGTTAAGATCCAAATTAATAAAGCAATAAAAATAAATATAAGAAAGAAATAGAACTAACTCATTTGACTAGAAACTTGGAGTGAAGAGCAAATGCGTCTCTTTGGACTGTCTATCTTTACTGAACACACCCGAAGTTGTAGCCCACATACCACCTAAGGAGCCCTAAAGACCTGCCTAGCGGTTTTAGTCTGTCTGGACCATGCAATGCTTTTTTTTGCCATTAGGAGTGGTGTCACTGGGTGTTGCTGGTTTTTCTGCAACCAGGCCAAACGATACTGTCTTCAAATGAATGAAGGTTACATAGTCGCTGCAGTTCTAATGTTTTAATTATTATTTATAACAATGGATCATGTTATATGTTGAATAATCATTAATAAATCTTATACAGTAATTTTTTTTTTCTATTGGTCTCTGGTTTGGGGGTTGTACAACCATGCAATCTCTCTATGAGCCAGAAATATATATATATATATATATATATATATATATATATATATATATATATATATAATATATAATATATATATAATATACAAACATATAAACATTTTAATATAAAAGTATTTTGATATAAGGATAGGTTCACTTTATACTATTCCAGTTACACGGTCCTAGTGTGTTTAGCTTAGGTTTGTACTTTCTCCAAAATTAAAGTACTATCTATAGTTCCCAAATCAATAATTATTTTTATAAAATAATTTTATTCTTTTTTAGAATGCATTATTCAAAAACATATTTGAAAAAGAAAAACACCAAAGGAAGTAGGATAATGGTAAACTAATACCCTTTTATGAAATTATAGGCTTGTTAATGGATTTATAACTCCATTCACATCAATATATAAACATAATAAGCTCATAAACTGTTTAGTGAATTTTTTTCTAACGCATTATAAAAGAATAATAAATATCCATTTTAAATTATCACTTTTAAAATAATATTTATTATTTAACGTGGCATATACTAATGGATTTTAAATTAATACTTACTTTTATTTCTGTTTTTGTTAATTGTGCATGTTGTTGTTTTTTCCTGAGTGCATCAATTTGCATATCATCAACTTTTAACATCTGCTGCGTCGATAAAACCTTCTGCTGCAGCTCAACAAAAGCCTGAAATTAAAATTTAATTTTAATTAAAATTTTACAGATTTTGATAAACTTTAAGATTTAAGACTCATCTGTGATTTTTCACTCAATTTTAAATCTGTGAAAACAGGATTAATTGCTTTATGTAGACATATATTCTAGTCTCTTTTTTTTGGTTCATAAAAAATATATTATAAATCTCAAACAACCCCATTCATTTTATTATGTACAATAAATTATTATAATCAATAAATAAATATTCTACAAAGATCAAATTAATTTCAATTTTATAAAAAAAAATTAAAATCAGTAGCAGATTTCTATTTTCTTTTGTCCAATTTTAAATTTCCACGCTTGAATAGTAACAATTTTAAAAGTTAAAAAATTTAACGTATCCATTTCTTAAATTAGGATTAAGAATAAGTAAACTAATATAGTTGGCCTAATTCATATATTATGTTATTGTTTAAAATAAAATACCGAAACCTACAACTTCAAGATTAATAATTCTTAATATTATACATATACATTGTAATATTTTCTTTTTATATAACATAAATATTTTTTGTAACACAAAACATATAACTTATTAATAATTTAAAGTCTTTATTACAACAATTTTTTAATTCACACAATAAACAGAACAAAAAAATAAAACTTAAAACACAATAGGCTAAACTCAATTCCTTCAATTTTAGTTACAAAATTTTATACCCTAGGCTATTTTCTAAGATCTCTTAATATCTCGGGGTTTATTAATTTCAAGATATTCTAATAATGTACAATTTTAAATTTCTTTACAATTTTAAAAGTTCACTAAAGTTTATTTGTATCATCAATTTATTGAAGATCAGCTGTTGTTCACGTAGAATTCAATTCTCTTTAAATTATATATTTAACACACTTAAATTCCTTTTAGTTACTTCAAATTATATTAATACTGTATTATAGCTTTAAATTCACTTATCCTTGTTTAATTTGGCCAAGTTTCTTAACAAATCTGTATAATTTTGACGAAATTCTTCAAATGGAATTTTGACTCCTAAGACAAGGTCCGCTCCCCTTGGCGTCCCCACGCTATACTAACACGTCCTATTTCTTTAAAAAAATGTTTTAAAAGATGGCGACAATTCCTTTTCCAACTCTCATCTTCTATGTAATTTAGTTCGATTTTTTCCCACTAGAGTCGACTGTACACTGACCTACTTCTTGGTTCCAGATCTGATGCAACAACGAGATTGTTTACAATCCCGTTTTAATTTGGTCAACATACTGATTCAATTTTCCGATCCTTAACAAACCTTCCAGTGTTTATTTAATTACTATTATTTGTGTGTGAAGTGTCTTTACTTTTTACTTTTGTACTAATTCCGAAATGTGTGTGCTTTGGCTGGAATTATATTAACCTAACCTCTGACTTCATTGTTACAATTGCGTTTTTCACCTCCTATCTCTCAAGTAACCACTTATGCCCTATGTTAATAAAGTTTACAATTTTGTTTAAATATAATTATTATTAGATTATCTTGTTTTAATTTTATTTGTTAGGTTATTTGATATAACAAATTTCCTAATGCATTTTACAGTTCAAATATCTTGTTTACATTTTACAACCTTTCTAGGCTTTTACCTAAAATTAGTTTCAATTTTAATCTAGCCAATTTCTCATTTGCTATTTTCAAAATGTTACAACATATTTTAATATAAATCTGGTCTAATAATTATTTGTAAATTCGTTTAATGGTTTACGCTATTCGTAGACCAGAACTGTAATATATGAGGGCAGTTTTAGTTCTTTTATGTCTTATGAAAGGAACAAAAATTAAGATTAAATTTCTCTGAAATTATCTGGAAGAACCAGGTGGAGAATCCACCCTTTTTAACTACACAGTTTGCAATCGAATCCAGTGGCAGTACAAACCAATGGTTAACAAAGATTATTTTTGTTTTTATTGATATCCCATTTCGCAGATCGGTGCATTGTTCAATGTTGCGTCATGGTCTAAACTGTTGCTCAGGTGTGTTGTACTGTTGTGAGTCTGTGGTGTAACATTTTTCATAGAGTAGTTCTTAATTATGTCTTCAAATACAGTATTGAACTGTGAGTGTGTTTTGTCGTTTAGAATATGTTATGGATGGTTTTTGTAGTATTTGTATATTTTGAAGTTTTCTGTTATGTTTAGTTTATAAAAAAATTAACAATCAAATACTGCATTTTAACACATAATTAACAGCTACTCTATGAACAATGACATACCACAAAACACCACAGACTCACAATAATAATATAACACTCCTTTACAACGGCTGAAAATTGTGGATTGTAGCGGCCACCTACGATATTTTGGAAAATGTTCAATATCCACAAGAATTTTTTTTATTGACCGAGGAAAGTTACTTTTTTCCAATTTAAAGTAGGGTAAAAAATTCAGTGCGGAGGCATAAGTTGTGAATAGACGCGGAGTGATACAGTGACATCTCGCATACCTATATCTCGTATATTTTAATATACTTATAAAGTCTTCAGTTAGGATTGATTTGGTTTTAAATTTATGCATTACTATCTAACTATATTAAAATTTACCTAAAAAGTATCCAGTTAGGATAGATTTGGTTTTAATTTTTTACATTACCTAAATGGTTAAATGTATAAAATTAGAACCAAATCTATCTGGACTGGATATTTCATAGGTATATGGTGTTGCAAAGGGCTAGTTAACGCTGATGTTTTTCCTTTGTTAAATTGATTATTTTTTGGGAGTAAACAGCAAGTGCAGTCATTTTGCGAGTTACAAATTCATAATAATTATCCCAAAAGCATAACAATGAGTGAAAATGTATTTTCTCAGAACCACAACTAAGGCATGTATGTAGAGTTAGTGTGACATCTCTACAGTCGTGACGGCACGAAACATTTACATCACTTCGCGCCCATTCACAACTTATGCCTCTGCACTCAATTTTTTACTCTACATTAAATTTTTAAAAAGTAACTTTCTTCAGTCAATAAACGAAAATTCTTGTGAATATCGTTCTAGTTGGTGGTTTTGAAAAATTTTTAAAAGATATTGTAGGTGGCCGCTACAATGCACAATTACCAAACGACCTTGTCCGTGACTAACAACACTGAACAATACACTGATCTGATCCGAACGCATCTGCTGAAAAATATTAGTATGTAGTGGTTTGAAGCCGAGTGATATCAATAAAAACGATTTTTTTTAAACCTCAAGATGTTCAACATAAAAACTGTACAAATTCTAACTTTTTATTAAAGATTGAATAAAAACTTTTTCATGAGAGATGTTTTGGATCAGAACAGAGAACAAGATGGATTTCCTCAAACCAATTATACTTTTCATTACTGCAATCAAATCGATTGTACCAAAAACTCACTGAGTTGTAAGAAAGTTGAATGTTATGAAAAATTGATTGACCGAAAACTTGACATCTTTGTCTTTTCAGAAACCTGAAGAAAAAAAGAGTATAAATAAATTCAAGGAAAGAAATGATTTTACCATTGGATTTGACTACATTTCTACTACTCTTGACAAATCAAATTGCTTTAAAATGATTTGTTCCAAGTGGGAGGAAAATAATAACATAATTTAAAATATTACAAGTGTTTAAAATATTATAACTCTAACAATTCTACTTTATCTACTTTAATAAAGTTGATAATGAACTGAAACACTTAAGTATTTATGAAATTATAGTGTATAAAACACTACAATAGTTATATAAATAAAACAAAGCCTACTTACTTTTTTCAGCTCAAGATCTACGGGTTTAGACATTTTTAATTTGAAAAATAAGAATGATTTACTAAATTATCACTAAATTCAGCTATTAATTAATATACAAAAACATGAAACCACTAATTCAACATTAGCAACAGACGTTGGTAATTAGTTTGTTCAAAATATCACAAAAAATAACCCAAAACATGTGTATTACCGCTCGTAGATTGATGTATTCTTGCTGAATAAAAAAAAAAAGTTAAACAGCTGATGTTTAGAGCATCTAAATAGTACGAAGTTTTTAAAAACTTTTTCACCATGATATACAGCAACATATGCAAAATTAATTTAGTAACTTTAGCTTTCCTAAAATTAAAGTTGAAAAGCTTAGAGAAAGTGAAGGTGCCTGCTTATCCGTACCTCAGCAGGTTGAAAAAAAATTAATTTTGTTTTAGTACCTATTGCCTATGCCTAACTTTGATCTGTTTTCAATTAAACTGACAGACACTAGTTGATATACAAATATAATTGACATTGTACTTCTAAGAACAAAAACAACAAAATTGTTGTATTTTAATCAAAAACACGTGTTATTCATAAGACTATACGTTTACATTTTATAAAATAAGCTTAAAAATAAATAATTTTTGTCATCATCATTCACATCAAACATAGATAATAAGTA
Organism: Prosapia bicincta; assembly: GCA_036971475.1. Classification (NCBI taxonomy): domain Eukaryota; kingdom Metazoa; phylum Arthropoda; class Insecta; order Hemiptera; family Cercopidae; genus Prosapia; species Prosapia bicincta. The sequence goes on from JBAIZL010000001.1 coordinate 327,919,494, forward strand.
ACATAATATTGAATTTATTACATTATTAACATTATAAAGAGTTAAACATTTAAAATATAAACCTATTGATGATGGTGACGATATTAATATGTTTCATATTTTCCATTTTTACAAAAAATATGTACAGATTTAGTACATTATTCGAAAAGTAATGTTTTAACATTTTTAGAATAACACAGTTAACCAAAGTAATAATTAATATATTATAAAAATTTGTCCATTATGTTTAAATTGTAATTTGCAATTGAATTATCGTGTATATATATATATATATATAATAAATTAAAAATATTTCAAAAACAAGAATACTTTTAATGAATATATTTATTCAAAGCTTTTCGTCGATAAAAATGTACCATCATCTTCAGGAAAATAATTATCTAATAAAATTTTATTAGATAATTATTTTCCTGAAGATGCTGTTACTATTTTATCGACGAAAAGCTATGAATAACGTTACGTGTTATATTAAGCACGAAAGGTTTTTAAAAAATGATTTTATTTTTACAAACCTTTGTTGAATTTAATAAACAATTAATTTGGAAAACTGTTACATAAATTATACTTAATAAAACAATTCAAATACAACTGATGTACATACAGTTGGAGCGGAAAACGTCTGTGCGATACAGAGGCGACTTACACACTGCCGGGGCTCTGTTCTCACCACCTATATAATACAAAAGCTGCATAAGCAGGAATTTTCCTAGCACGCATTTTTTTATGAAATGTTCACATAAATTGTTCATATAACTCCTCCATCCCTAAAGAAAACTTCGGGGGTTGGCGAAGTTTCGGCATCGGTTGAAGTCCTCTTCATCTTCTTGATGAGGGTGAAGTATATAAGGCTGCTGAATACGCCTCCGTAAAGGGCAATAGTCCAGATACTGATGTGGTGGGTTATTTTCATAGTTGGGTCAATTCTTGAGATGGTTTCCGTGTTTATTTTGTCCAACTCTAGGCGTTTAACGTTTACTGAGAATTCTGGCATTTTACTCATTGAAAATTGTAGTTTGGACGTGTCCATGAAAATAGGATGGCCTCCCGAAGTTGTTGATGTATGGCTCAGTTTCATGTTGTTGAAAAAGACTGAATCATTATTAGTTTTTATCAAATATGTGCCTTGAAGGGTGACGGTGGTAGTTGCCTAGCGATTGGTAATTTCCAGAGTCTGCTTGTTGTGGAAGGTCGCCAGGTAAAGGTTGATTTCTGGGATCCAGTTAATTAAGTTGTCTGTAACTTCCAATGCAGTATATTCACAGTTGCTGGCATCGTTGTTCCTGATGATGGACACTTCACAGTCTAATTTATGGTGTGTTAGAATGTCGAATGAGCAAAAGTATATGGAATCGGTTTTACAGTTACATTCATTGTCTAAACCTAATATTACAGAGTTAGACACTAATATGTACCTTACTTTTGGTATAATTGTTACATAATCTGTTTTATATTTTGTGGGTATAGAAGGTAATTTATACAATTTAAATTGAGTTATTTCTACAATGGGCAAATTTATAAAGTATACAATCCTTTCAGAATCTAGTTTACAATTAACTTTAATCAGATTCTCTAATTCCCACATATTTTCTATTTTAGGTTCTAAAGGTAAACTCTCATTAAAATATTTATAAATTTTGTTTAATTCTACATATAATTCTTGGGTTGAGATAACACTAGGGTGTACAACACCTAGTTTACAAAATGTAAGAGAATTTTCTAAATCTGTGATTACCTGTAACATTATGTCATATAAAATGTTCAATTGGTTTAGAATACTTCTAAATTTTTCTAGTTCAACAAAGTCATTTACATTACGATTCACAATACTTTACTTATTTTTTAATTCTACAAAATTTTCATCAATTACAATAAAAGTTGTATTTAATTCTTTCATAATATTATTACTAAAGGAGTATTGAGATTCAATCTGATAATTAATTTTAATTTGCTCATTTTCAATATCTTTAATTATTTTGTCATATTTTTTACCATCATATGCATCTAAATTGCCTGTTAAAGATTTGATAACGGATCCTAGTCCATCTATAAGACCTCTTTTTGTTCTTTTGTTACCATTCTCTCTTAAGAGTATAATTTCTAATTTTTCTTCTATTACATTTTTACTGTGATTAACATATTTAAAATAATTAACAATATCTCTTATTCTATTACTGTTATCAGTTACATATTCATTGTTTAATAAGCTACCGTTACAATTGTAGCAACTAGTTTCAAAATTTTGCAATACATCATAATAATAAGCATCAATGTTTTTTAAATGAGCAACTAAGTTTCTTACATTAAAATAGTGGACAAAGGTATGGTAGGAAGATTCTAATTTGGCCGGCCCAAGGTCTATTGGTATTATTCCGAGGTCGTTATTGAGTTCTCTGATCTCTGCTGAGTCGGTGGCTGTGCCAATGACGAACAGGAGGGACCTGGAAAATTATTTTGAGCATTAATTACATTTTTTATCTTCTTAGGCCTTTTAATTTTCGACAAATGTATTTTGTCTTTTGTGTTATGATGTCTAGGCTTTATTTTACCAGTTTTTCTTTCCTTGTATATTGAAGCTATCTCTTCCTTGCTATATCTGTTTTTCGTTTTGCTTTGCTTTTGAACTGTTTTTATATAGACTTCCGGTGGTATTTCTGGAAGTGGTTCCTTGTTTACGTTTCTTTTTTCTAAAATTTTTTCTTTAATTCTTTGATTGCTATCCCTAATGTTTTCGTAAAGTATTTTTGTTTTTTCTTTATGGTTTAAAACGTAGTCATTTACAATTTCTGTTTTTCTAAATCTATATCTAATAAAGTGTTTGAATTTATGTGTCCAAATAAGACTTCACACGGCGTTAATTTTGTGACTGAATGTATGCTATTGTTATAAGCTATTATAGCATATTTAACTTCTTAATTATACTGTCTTTTTTAAATTCGATTTGATTATTTAACAGCCTTATGTGTTCTATTAAAGTGGAATGAAATCTTTCACATAATCCGTTTGATTGGGGGTTTTGTGTGCTGATAAAGTGAATTTTTATTTTATGCAAGTCTAATATCTCCTTTACAATTCTGTTATTAAACTCCGTTCCATTGTCTGAGATAATAACTGTTGGTAAGCAGAAATGCGTGAAGTAATCTAATAGCTTGTCTGCAATCTCTGTAGCTTGAGAGCTTCCCAAGCGATAAGCTTGAGCATATCGTGAGAACGCGTCGACTATGCTGATAAACGAATTCTTCTCCAAGGAGATTGTTACAATAAAAATATTGAAAAAAACCCCAATACCACAAAAATAATCAAAAATAACAAATAAGACAAGTTACTTAAGATTAAACCCTTATGTACATTTCGATGACCATGTCATCATCATCAGAGGGTCTAGTTACAAAACACAATCTAGCACACAAGAAGTTACAAACTAGAATGATGATGATGATCATTCTAGTTTGTAACTTCTTGTGTGCTAGATTGTGTTTTGTAACTAGACCCTCTGATGATGATGACATGGTCATCGAAATGTACATAAGGGTTTAATCTTAAGTAACTTGTCTTATTTGTTATTTTTGATTATTTTTGTGGTATTGGGGTTCTTTTCAATATTTTTATTGTAATATATTGTACCACTGTGCTCTTGATATTGTGTATTATCAAGGAGATTGTGTCAACGTGAATTATCTGAAATGGTCTTGCAGCTGTTGGTGTCAAGTTCATTTCTAGCTGTAAGGGAATTCTGTCGTATTTGGTTCTTTGACATATGTCACACTGATATATGAAATTTTGAATTAGTGATTTTAAATTAGGCCAATAATATCTTCGCTTAATTTGTTCGTATGTTTCCTGTATCCCGCGGTGATTGGTTTTGCTAACATGATAATTACTTATCGTTTCTAAGGTATCTTCTTCCGAAGTTAGGTCTAAGAGTTTGTTATTACACTTAACTAAATTTAGTTCAGTTTGTTTGAAATTTTTGGCTATGCATGATGCAAATTTCTCATAAAAATCGTCTTCAAAATATAGATTATATTTTATTTTGGGAACCAAATATGATTTTACAAAATTAACTATGTCTTCTTTAAAATTATTTTCCGATATTTCGACTATTAAACGAATTTTTGAAGTTCCAAATAGCTTTATAATTTTTACTTTCTTCGGCTTATATTTTACTAATGATAAAAATATTTGATTTTTTCCAAAGTTTACAGGCTCGTCGGAAATTGGTATTTCAATTTGGGTGTTCCCTTCAAAATTGGAGTGAATAGTTTGACTGTCGCTTTCTTCATTAACCTCTAAGTTGGCGTTATCTGTTGCGTCGAGTTGTACGACCATAGATTCGTTATCTCTATTGTTCAGTTCCGGGAAGTAACGTTGCAGTAACCCAGCTGGAGATAACTCAAGGTCTGGTTCTACAGTGTGTTGGTGTTCGTTGACCTTTTGTCAGTGACGTTTAATTGTATTCTAGACAATGCGTCTGCATTTTTGTTTAGTTTGCCTTTTTTGTATCTTATGTCATAATCATATTCTTCTAATTTTAATCTCCATCTTAAAAGTTTGGAATTTGGTTCTTCAACTGAAAATAACCATTGTAAAGGTTTATGGTCTGTATAAATTTTAAAATTTCTCCCAAATAAATAAGGCCTGAAATGTTTTGTGGCCCATAAGATTGCTAATAATTCCTTTTCAATCGCGGAGTAATTAGTTTCACTGTCGTTTAAAGTTCTGCTGGCATACGCTATAGGAAGGTCTTTTCCATTTTTGTCCTGGCTTAAAATTGCTCCTAGTGCATAATTACTAGCGTCTGTCGTTAGAGTAAACTCCTTTTCAAAATCTGGGTATTGCAGAAGGGGCTCATTAGTCAATATATTTTTACATGTTCCAAAACATTCTATAAAGTCTGGATTTTCTGTTTATTTTTGCATTTTTCTTTAAACAGTTAGTAAACGGTTTGTTATTTTGGCGAAGTTTTTAATAAATTTTCGATAATAGCCTAATAGTCCTAAAAAGCCTTTAATTTGTTTGGTGGTTTTAGGTATTGGATAGTCCTTGATTGCCAAAATCTTTGTTGGGTTGGGTTTTACGCCCTCCGGTGTAACAACATGTCCTAGATATGCTACTTCTTTTCTTAAAAATTCTGTTTTATCCAGCTGTACTTTAAAGTTGGCTTTGCGTAAACTGTCGAATACTTCTTTGCATATGTTCTTGGAGGCTAGTGGAATAAATTATAATGTCGTCTAAATAAACTAAACATGTTTCATTTTGGTTGCCTCTCAGAATATTATTCATAATTCTTTGAAATGTAGGGGGCTATTCTTTAGTCCAAAGGGCATTCTTAAAAATTCGTAGTGTCCCGTTTCTGTTGAAAACGCTGTTTTTTCTATGCTATTTTTATCCATTTCTACTTGGTGAAATCCTGAGGCTAAATCTAAAGTTGTAAAATACTGAGGCCGTCCTAATTTGTCTAATATGTCTGTAATGTTCGGCAAGGGAAGTTTATCGTCAATTGTTTTTTTGTTTAATCCTCTAAAATATTACTAATCGAAATTTTCTTTTGCCAGAAGCGTCTTGTTTTTTTGGGTACAATCCAGACAGGAGAGTTCCATGGAGAATTCGAGGGTCTAATAATTCCTTGTTTAAGCATATCCTCAGTTTGTTTATTAATTTCGTTCTTGTAAATCTCTGGATATCTATAATTTCTAGAGTATACGGGAATTTCATCAGTAGTCCTAATAACATGTTTTATTTGGTTGAAAAAAGTTAAATCGTTTCCCTCAATATGGAATAAATCTGCATAATCTTCTATTAAACTTGTTATAGCGGATTCTTCTTCTAAGTTCATATGTTCCATTCTAAATTTTGATAAATCTAAATTTTTCCTTCTCGATTTCTTTTGTTTATAATCTAATAAATTGAAATTAGTGTTCTTTTGCATTGTATCAGGTTCAAGGATATTGTATTCTTCTAAAGATTTTAATTCTAATGGTTCGTTTACTGTTAATTCTACATTTACTTCTGTGTTGTTTATTATAGGGCAGTAGGCTTCTCCCTTGTGTACTGAGACTATACACTGCGGAATTTCTAATCCATTTAAGTGTTTATATGGTAAGAGTCCTTCTCCATCTTGAATATTTTTTATTCTAAATTTAATCGTTCGGCTAGTGCGGGCTTGTATAACATAACTTGTGCCCTTTTTTGCGTCCTGTTCCTGACATTCGCCTTTATTATTATTATTATTATTATTATTATTATTATTTTGTTCTTCTGTGTTAAAATATTTAATCGGGATTTGCTTATTGCGAAGTATTAATTTATCATTCACAAAATTTAAATTAATTTTTAATTCTTTTATGTTATCTATGTTATCTAATCCAAGGAGTAAGTCAAAATCTTTATGGAAATCAAATAAATAGAATTTGGTTGTTTCTTTTCCCAAAAGTGGTAGCGTACAACTGTATTTTTCTTTTGATACTCCATGAGCTGTACTCACTTCAAATGGTTCTTGTTTTAGGGTGTTTTTGAAAAATTGGAAAGCTATTGATTTTTTAATAAATGATCTCGTGCTTCCAGTGTCAATCAGCATCTTTAGGTTGGTCTTGGGATCGTGGATGTACGGTAGTTCGTTTGTGTCGTCTTCGATATGCATTATGGAAAATGTCTTTTTATTGTGGTTAGTCCTAAAATATGATTTTGGGTATGATTGTCTTCTTGAGTGAATCCACATGCGTTTTCCTCTTGCGTTGAATCATCAAAGTCTATGTAGCTGTCAGGGTCCTCTTGCGGTTCATAATCTGTTTGTTCGGTCAGATAAGAGCTAGTCATCTGTTCAGTCAATCGATTCATAGTTTGATCGTAATTTTCTTCTTCTATTGGTTTCCCTGTCATCTGATAAAGTCTATTTTGTCTAACTGTGTTCCCTGTTTGACGTGTGGAAATGCTCATTGGTTCTGGTTCAAATTTTTGATGAACTTTTAATGGTGTGTAATTGTTAGACTGTCTCGGTTGTTGATTTTGCTGTACGTATGAGTTAGGTTTAGTAAATTGGTTAGGATTATTTTGGTAGTTGGGCCTATAATTTTGGAAGGTTTGTTTGTTAGGAAGGGGTTTGCGACTAGGCGGGTATTGTGGGGCCCTAGGTGGAACGTTCTGTTTAATATTTTGAAATAATTTGTTATTTTTAAATTGAAAGTCATTAGTAAGCATGTTAAGTGCTTCGCTAAGAGAATCTGGATTTTTGGTGCGCATTAGCGATCCTACGGATTCATGTAAACCTCTAAGGAGAACTCTTAACCCTAATTTCTGTACATATTCTATCAAAACATCTTTGGCCAATTGTCTTTGAGGCTCTTTATTAATAAAAAATGAAATCTGTAAATTTATAGTTTTTGAATTCTCTCATAAAATTTAAAAGGTGATTCGTTATTTTCTTGTTTTAACTCAGCCATTTCTAAATTCAAAGTAAAGCAATCTCTTTTGTCTGAATAGCTGGTTAATAATACTTTTTAAATCGCATACCAATTATATGAATTTGAGTTTACTACCATTTCTAATGCTTTGCCTTTTAATTTAGCTAGTATAGAAGAAAATAGATATTCATTTTGAAAATCCTCTGGATTTTCGTTTACATAAAACTTATTTACTACTTTATCACATATTGAAATAAATCTGTGGAGCATAGTGGGCTCTCCACTATACTCAGGAATCATATCAAGATATTCCTTCTTTAATGTTGGGCGTTGCCATTTTAAAATATTATTTTCTTTAAAATAATAAAATTAAAATCAATTATATAAAATTAAAAGTATTTACTCTACTTTTTCTTAACTCTATTTCTTACGATCTACTTACAAGTGGATCCAAAATACTTTGCTCATTTGACTACTATTTCACTTTTCACTTACACGATATTCACTCGTGCTCTTAATAGATATGCGCTCTATTAAGTGGTTGTAGATATTCACTCTACTAAAGTTTTCTTGATGTCGTTACAGATATGCGCTCTGTAATGAATCGAGTTTTTTGCAGTATCTCGGTTAACGATTGAAATCGATAAAAATTATGTTCATTAATTCTCCCGAGATGTCCTACCGACTGCGCCAGTTATGTGTTATATTAAGCACGAAAGGTTTTTAAAAAATGATTTTATTTTTACAAACCTTTGTTGAATTTAATAAACAATTAATTTGGAATACTGTTACATAAATTATACTTAATAAAACAATTCAAATACAACTGATGTACATACAGTTGGAGCGGAAAACGTCTGTGCGATACAGAGGCGACTTACACACTGCCGGGGCTCTGTTCTCACCACCTATATAATACAAAAGCTGCGTAAGCAGGAATTTTCCTAGCACGCATTTAATTATGAAATGTTCACATAAATTGTTCATATAACTTATATTCATTAAAAGTATTCTTGTTTTTGACATATTTTTAATTTATTAACTATATTACAAGAAAACATATCACCACATTTAATATATATATAATTATTTGAATATATTTTTATTGTGCTGGCTAAACGTAGTAACTGAAAGTGTGAGTTGAAAGTGTCAGTGTGAAAATTTGTAAACATTTTACTGTAACATGGCAGATAGAAAGTTTGTCAGCTGTTATATTTGACAAGTGGGCGTGTGGACGATTTAAATAACAAAAATGATACTTTTTTATATTTAAACAATTGAAGGTAATTCTTTGATTCTTTATATATGAACGTTGTGATTATTATAAAATTTTGGAATGTAGTTTTTGACTTGGCGAGTAAGTTTAGTGAGTGCTTCAAAGTATTTTTTGTGTTAGGTGATGATACTTTATCATATCCATAACATAGCCAGTGTGTTGGTTTTCACAAGACCGATACTAATGCCAAACTTGTTTGTAATTCAGTTGATTATTTTTTATATAAATTTTGCTGTCTTAACGTTCATTTAACAATTAACATTTCGTATTGTACATGTTTTCTAAACAATTCTCTCTGGACATATTTTGAAAAATATTTTAGAATTTGTTTACTAATTTCATATTAGAATACCTTCTTAAACACTATTTATATATTTTTAAAGTTCATTTTATTTGGCAAGGTTAAATTAAATACTCCTTTTAGTTATATTAATGTAATACTCTTCTAACTTATTTATTTAATGATTAATTTTATTAAAGTTTCTTGATGTAATCATCTTGAAGTCACTGATTAAACTATAATTAAAAAATACATTAATAAGTGAATACATAGGGTACCCTAATTCATTTAGTTAAGTATTTTTTAGTTATAGTTTAATTTTATTTACTTAAACATTAGGTGAAGACGTAATCAATGAAAGCCAGTCATATATGTAAAAATAACAAACACTTTTACTGGAGTTATCGTAAGGTGAAATACACCCCCAATAGTAATAACTATAGAAGTAGTTAAAAACGTGTTCTACTGACCAAATGGTGTTTAGCTCTGATTTTTCTTTTTCACATATGATACTCAAATATAAGTTGCAGAATGTAAATAGGGGTTTAAAAGTTATATTAATAATGGCGTTAAGAACATAATCACACTTAACAAACATAATTCTACAAGAAAGAATTCCTTAGGTTTAGCCACTGTATGTCCCACTACATTACTATATAACTATTAAAATATAATCATAAACTATTGTTAAAGTGATTAATTAAAGTATAGTTTAAAAGCTATTTTGTTATATCAATGAAGGTACAAAAGATATAGATATAAAGCTTTGTTGTTATAGATATAAAGCTGGATCTGGTTAAGATTGTTAGGTTATAGAAAACTGGAGTGTAAAATTTCTGAACATAAAATAACATTTTTTCAACTTTAGCCCAGATATGTTTATAAATAAATATTGAGATTATGATGTGTTATAATGTCAATATAACATTAAAGAAAATAAATACAATACTTTTCTTTATCATGTTTTCATATATTTTAATAAATCACTTTTATATTAGTTTATGATTATCCAAACTTTAAATTTTGTAATTTTGTAAATTTGTAAAAACTTACTGAGACATTTTCATTCGTGCCATGGCAACCTTCATCAGTGTCTAAATTTTCTGCTTGGAGTTGTTAGGTGAAGCAGTGACAGTTTTAAAGGCAGGGTTTTGATATTACGAGTATTATATTATTAGAGTATCTGTGTATTCGTATTGTGGTATTCGTAGAGTATTTGTATTGGGTTTGTTTGTTTAATATGTTTGTATTTTGTGTTTTTGTGTGTTTATAAATTTAATATTATCCTAGTGTGTTGAGATATGGTTCTTTTTAGTTAATGTGTAAGATTTCTAGGTTATGGTAGATGTCTGTGTATGTGTGTCCTGTTTTTTTATGTGATTTTAGAATGCTGAATTGGTGTTCTGTTTGTGTTCCTCCACTCTTTGTTTGAAGCTGCAACCTGTTTACCCAATGTAGAATTTGTTGCAGTTTGTGCAGTTTAATTTGTATACGCCTGGGGGTTGTAGTTTATCTTTGTTGTTAGTGTTGTGTTGTATTTTGTATTGTAGTTTGTTATTAGTTTTGTGTGCTATTTTGTATCCTGTTTTTGAAATTGGTGAGCTATTTTATTTGAGGTTCTGTTTATGTATGTTATTGTGACGTATTTGTTTTCCCTCTCTGTAGTGTTAGTTTTAGTGTTTATTTGTGCCATAGTTTGTCTATTATTGTGGTGTTGTATCCATTTGTGTATGCTAAATATTTAAAGGTGTTTAGTTCTTTGTTTATATTTTCTGTGGTCATTGGAACTTCTTTAAGTCAATGAAGCATGGATCTGAAGGCAGCGTGTATGTGTTGGATAAAGTGGTTTGAGGTGTTGTGGATAATTGTGTCTGTCGTTGAGGGTTTCCTGTAAATGTTGCTTGTTGTAATCATCTTGAATTCACTTGTAACGCCACCGAAGAGGCCTTAGGGTTTTAATTTTCTTGACTCATTGACAAGAGAAGAGACAGGTGTTAATAAATCTAGACACAGTTTGTTTAGAATTCACAGATATAATTTAATGTTTAACTTACAGTTCTTGAAGCCCATTTCGCACAAACAAAACAACTAAGTACTTTAACAATGAATTAAAAATTGACTCTAACATCAACTACATTCTAACTGAGATACTAACAAGACGACTGTGCTACTAGCATAGCAAGAGCACAAGAATCGAGAAGACTGAGATTGTCCGGGTAGAGGGTTTTATAGTGCCCCCTTCCTCGGATGCTAGCCACTCCCAGGGATGTTTCCAGTTAGTCCACATGGTCTAAAAGAATCTCTCTCATTGGTCTAGATAGCATTCAAGGTAATATTACGATTTCATAAACTGATGAGTTCCCAGTCACCACTTGTGCACGTGACAGAGGTTTTGGAAATTTCCTAAAGTAACTAAAAAAGATTAAGATGACCCTGGTGGTTAAGTTCAGGGATTCCTCGTGGATGTTGAGAAACCACAGAAACTGCTTATCATTTTCTATTTTGGACTAACTGTCTGCTTTCCTGGTACAGCATTACACACTGTTAAACTATAATTAAAAGATACTTAACTAAGTGAATATGTATGGGCATATTTGCTGACGCGTTTTGAAGCAATCTTTCCTTTTATGAAGCAAAGCCTCTACTCGTGTACTACTTTGCTTCTTAAAAGGAACGATTGTTTTGAAATAAGTCAGCAAGTAAGCTCTTACTTATTTACTGTTAAGTATTATTTTATTATGTTCCTGTAAATGTTAAAGTTGTGTTTTAGTATGTGGCTTTTTGTTTTGGCGAGGTGAAAAAGTTTAGGGATCTTTTGGTTTAGATCTCTGAAGTTGACTGGAGTTTTGGGTGTATTTTATAGATGAGGAGTTTTTCGCTTTGTCGGGTGTTGCCTCTGTATAGTGTTATGATATCATTGACATATCTGTGCCAGTTAATGATTTTGTATGCGTGTGTATTGTTTGCAAGTATCTTGGTGTTTTCTATGTGTCATAGGAAAATTTCGCTTTGGACACTGGAGATGGAACTTTCCATGGGTAGGCCATCTGGTTGTGAATAGAAATTTGAATCATGGGTGAAATAGTTTTATTTGGTGATGGTTAGAAGGATGTTTAGAATTTCAATGACGTGGGTTTTGATATGTTGTTTTGCATTAATTGGGTCTTTAGGATGTTGAGGGTTTCGGATACAGGTATGTTGGTGTACATTTTTGTTATGTTGAGTGATAGTAGTTTTGAATTGTGTGGTATGTTTATCTCTTTACTTAATTTATGAGGTTTGTTCTGTTTTTTATGTGTGTGTCTGTGTTCAAGTTAATAGATTGTCTGATTATTTTGTCCATGTATTTTGCTAGTTTATGTGCAGGTGCATTTTGGTAGTTGGTGATGCCTCAAATAGGTACATTGGGTATGTGAATTTTGGGCAGAGTATGGAAGGTAGGTGCTTTAGGATGGATTTGTTTTAGGTGGTATTTTTTTATACAAAAAATATCATTGATAATATAATATATTAGGATGTATTAATTAGTTTTTTTGATGGTTCTGTGGTATTTCTTGGTTGAATCTGATTATAACTGTATTATATTATTATTTATTATGTATTCATTGATTTTGTCATTTAGGCTGTTTGTATTAATAATTACTGTGGTGTTGCCTTTGCCTGCTTTGTGAGCGAGTTGTTGTTTAGTTGAGCTTTTTGTTTTATGTTTGCAGCGATTTTAATTTCATTGCTAACTTTTTGTTGGTTATGTTTTTGTGTTTGGTTTGGTTTTTTGCCTCATGTCGAAGTGAGTCTTGGTCTTTGGTGTCGGTTTTTTGTATGACTGTTTCAGTTTGTTGTATAATGTTTTTATTTAATTTGTAATGTAGGTTGTATTTTAGGCCTTCGTTTAATAAATTCATTTCGTGTTGTGTGAATTTGGTATTAGGGAGGTTAACTGTATGGGTATTTTTTAGATATGTTGCCGGTGGTAAATTTATATCCTTTTATATTTGTTGAACCATTTTCCAATTTCAGTGTTATTGTTAGGAGGGTTACTTTATATAATCAAATCTATCCTAATTAATTACTTTCTGAATTAAGTATATTGTAATGTACATGTATATTAAAGACGTATGATAAAAGAAACATTTACTTTATATTGTTTTGATTATACCAGTTTCCTGAGCCGAAATGGCTAGAAAATTGACATGATTGTTAGTGGCTTTGACCAGAGTATAATAACTCTTCATGTAATAACTAATTGGTTGTTGCATTACAATAATAGGTTGTAAAGTTCAATAGGGTACAGTTCAATAGTATTTTTCAGTTCAATAGTGCTAAATATTTTCTAAAACATAAACTGTTGAAATGACTAAAAAATGTCTACCTTTTGTAGCAGTTTTGGTGATGCTACTCTGGTGATAGTGAGCTTGTCCAATGAATTTGAGTAAATGGTGTAAATATTTATTGCTGTAAATGGTATTATTTTTTTTTAAAGAAAAATATATAATTCACTTACCCTCACTGTTGGACAATCTAGTGTGTCTGGTATAGCAAATTATATAACACTTTTGATGTAAACAGATTTTGGTGTCAGAATGTAGCCTGAACAGTGTGAAAATCTCTCTTGCTGGTTATGCATAGATAATATCATTTTTAATAACTAAGACTAAATAGTTGTTAGCCCTGAATGAGGATCAGTTTAAATGTCCCAATATAGATCAACAAACCAATAAATGATTTTAATGCTTCTAACATTGGTTCTTCCATTTAATATATAAAAAGGAACCCATTTTGGTGCATACTTTAAATTTTCGTAAGATTCTGTCTCACCTCCACATAATTTGATGTTAGACTCAGCATCTATTTCTGCTCCATCAAAACCACTCTCATATATGACAGTTGAAATAACTCAATATAGATATATTTGCTATAATTCATATATAAGCAATAAATGAAAAGCATGATGAAAATACATTACTTAGTAACAGAAACTTTCACAAACTTCGAACAATGAAAACAAGTTTATTAAAGTTATAGTAGCAGTAAAACAAATTGAATATTTCAATAACTTAAATTAATAATTTATAATCCAATCAAACACTTCATTTAGTATTTCAATTCATTGTACTGAGATCTCTGTAACACACACCTGACCATCATAGCTTTTGATATTCATTTTTATTTTATTCACCATTTATGTCTTCTGAGATTGGAAAAGATTTTAACAGTACAAATTACAATACTATCTCTGAAACATGTGCTAAATTTCTTTTGTAGATGAGCAATAAATGGTCTTAGATGATAATACATAGTTACAGAAACACGCACTTAAGCACTCACTCACACGCGTGCACACACACACACCTACACACACACACACACACACACACACACACACGCACACGCACATGCACACACACACGCACACGCACACACACGCGCACACACACACACACACACACACACACACACACACACACACACACACACACACACACACACACACACACACACACACACACACACACACACACACACACACCTACACACACACACACACACACACACACACACACACACACACACACACACACACACTCACAGACACACACACACACACACACACACACACACACACACACACACACACACACACACACATACACACACAATTACACACACACACATACTCACCCACCCACACACACACCCACATTGCTTTTAGATCAAGCCCAATCTCCAGCCTTCTAGTTGAAGCTGGAGAACCATCTCTCTCTATGCGACGTGAAATGCTACAAATATCATATTACACTGGTCTTCGAAGTAAACCCAAACATCCGGCATTCATAGCAGTTTTTGACAACCACCTCGAGGATCGTTACAATGTGCGTCAACGTTCAACTGCTCCCTTCGGAATAAGAACGTTGCGCATTTTTAGGAATCTAAATTTAGAACATCCACCTATATTCGAACGAACATCATGCTACATCCCTCCATGGACAATACAAAAGCCAAAATGTGACTTCTCATTGTCCATGTACCTAAAACACAATACTCCTGACGTTATTTATCGTCAGGAGTTTTTGCAGATTCAACAAACTCACCAACATACTGTGACTATATTCACAGACGGTTCAAAACTGGACAATGGGATAGGTTGTGCATTTTATATGGAAGGACAAACTTTCACTTACGGATTGCCCTCAGCCTGTAGCGTTTTTACTGCAGAACTTTATGCAATTTTCCAAGCTTTAAGATCAATTCCGTCTGCAAAATCTAAATATCTTGTGTGTTGTGATTCCAAAAGTGCTCTCCAGGCTATTCAGGAAATGTACACTAAGAACCCTTTAGTTGCAGACATCTTGTGCTCTATACACAAGCTCCAATTACGAGGTGTCGAAGTGTCATTTCTCTGGGTGCCTGGTCACTGTGGAATATTCGGAAACACTAAAGCAGATGAAGGTGCAAAATTAGCTACAGGTATGTTGCCATCGACACAACGTGTGATGGCATCAGATTTTGTATGCAAAGTTAAATCTACACTATTCTCTGTTTGGAACGAAGAATGGCAAAATGTAAATAGAAACAAGCTGAGGGACATCAAAAATACCGTCCGACCATGGAGGACATCTGTTCGTTCGAATCGTAGGGAGGAAGTGGTGGTTACTCGACTTCGCATCGGCCACTCTTTGTTAACGCATGGATGGTTGATGCGACATGAGGATCCACCACTATGTCCGTTTTGTAGAAGCAATATTACAATCAAGCATATCCTGCTTGAGTGTGTTGAGTTAAACGATTTGTATGTACGTTACGATCTTCGAGGTGGTTTAAAGGTGGTTTTAAGGGACGATGTCACGGCTATCGATCGTGTCATCGCTTTCTTACGCCACCTGAATCTATTTAATAATATTTAAATTATGTATAATTTTAATTTCTTTCGTTTAGTTACAATTATTATTAAACATTTATTTTATTTTATTTTGTTTAGTTGGTTAGTTCTATTTTGAAATAGCTATTTAAAATAAAAACTTTAGTTAGGCGATGATAACCTTGATAGGTTTTTCGCCTGGAAAAAAAAAAAAAAAAAAAAAAAAAAAAAAATATTGACTGTCTTTAAGGCTTATGCTACCAGCTCAAAATTGATTCAAAACAGTGATACACGCAAAATATTTGAAACATAACAAGATGAATGACATAATGTTAAGCTGTCTTTGGATTTTCTTAACTGACAGGATATTTTATCATTATTCAACAATTAAAAAAAGTATTTCCAAGAAATTATTGGCTCTCCTTATGTATAACTCTATATTTTCTTAAGCAAATTGTCCTGATTAATTAGACTGTGGTAAAATGTTCAAGTTCCTTTTTTCACTCTGTATTTAAGGTACAACTGTTGCTCTAATTTCAAATTTATATGTAGATCTCTATAAAAACAATATTATTTCATGGGTTTCTTTCTTAACTTGCAAACATTTATATTTGTTGATTCCATCTTCATGTGAGCTACTAGTTTTCACTAAACACTTGTAAATATTTACAAACTGGCCTTAGTAGCACTTACATAGATTTGTTGAGTACGGCTGTTTCGGGAGATGTGTTCCATTGTCAACTCAGACTGTAACTGATCTCAAGGTTTTTGTATGTTAGGGTATTAGGGTGGGGGTGGGATATTATAGTGGTGTGGGTGTACTTTGTGACTATTAGGAGTTATGATGTAAAAAAGTGTGTGTGAGTTATAATGTAATTGTGTATTGAGTATGTGTGTACACATATACACTTTTTGACATCATAACCTCTAATACAAAGTACACTCACACCACCATAATATCCCTCCCCCACCCTAATACCCTAACTTACAAAAACCTTGAGATCAATTATGGTCTGAGTTGACGATGGGATACATCTCCTGAAATGGCTGTCTTCAACAAATATAAGTAAGTACTACTATCGGCAAGTTTGTAAATATTTACAAATGTTTAGTTGCAAACATTTGTATTTTGTTGCTATGAAAATCTGTTTCTTTGATGTTATAAAAGAGAAATTTGTTATTATATCTAATCTAAATTTTTAACATAAAATATTTATAGGGGAAAGGATGAACATTATGCGCAAATTGCGCGGGAGTGGTGGGGCGAATTCAGTTTCCTCTCAAGATGATGCCAATTCCAACACTCAACATACAGCTCTTGGGCTCATGCACCTTAAGAAACTCTTTTCAGAATACACACATCCATCTCATCCTCTCACTGAGAAAGAAAGAGATGACAAACTCTATAATATGCTACCTCTATTTTGTAAGGTGAGGTCCTAATCTACTTCTATGTATTTATGGTAATGTCATATTCATTAGTACGATTTCGGTGCCAGAAAAAAAATTTTTTCAATATGTGTTGAAATGAGAAAATATTTTCTACTTGGATTTGATAAAGTTTGAAGTTTTAGATGTTTAGTGTTCAGATTTGATGATTATGTTTATATACTTTTGTAGCTAGTTTGCAAATAAGAAGTGGAGGTACCATCACAGTCAAGCATATTCTGCTTGAGTGTGATGTGTTGACCGAAATTCAACATTGTTACGATCTTTAAAGGAGTTTACGGTTAGTGGTTGGTCACGATGCCACGGCTATGACATTGTCATCGCCTTCCTATGCCACCTACATGTATTCAATAAAATTTAATATTTTGTTTTAGTTTTAGTCAAAAGTTAGAATAAGTTTAATTCAATTCTTTTGTCTTTAACTCCTTCTTTATAGATTTCAATGTAATTTCATTGTTTACTTGTTTTATTTTAAATTACGTTGTGTCACTGTTTAATATGTATGTTGTAGTAATAAGTATTAGTTGTTAGTGTTTTTAGTTTTAAGTCTAAATTTATATTTTTAAAATTAGGTATTTCATGTGTTTAGGCAATGATAACCATGTTTTGTTTTTCACCTGAAAAAATGCATATAAGAAATAATTAGTCTCATAAAGCTTTAAAACTTACTCAGATTCCTACATTTTTAGAACTAATAAATAACTTACTAGATTTAATTGCCATATTTACTCACATAATTTGTACATTCCTCTTACCTTTTTGTCTTGGAGTAACATGGTATATAAATGAAACTGAGAAAATGCTATCTAATGCTGCTACTTAGATTATTTTTAAATTATTATTTATTAAGTTCTTATAATAAACAACTAGATAAAATAAGGTTTATTTAATTTTTTTCATCATAACTTATCAAATTAAAAACTTCCAATAGAAATATTTAAGTTAGCTGTTAGTATAGATTCTAAAGTACTATAGATTTTCTTTCAAAATGAAAAAAAAATCAAATCGATTTACCTATTTACAAAATTTTATATTGTTGTGTTTAAAAAAAATTGTATTTAACCATTATTTTAAAAGTCATATCATTTCTAAAGATGAATTTCCTGACTGAACTCCTGTTCAGCATGACTGTATCACTTTTCCAGAAAATTTCGTTCTTGCTTACATTCAGTCCATAGAAATGCTTCTCTTATTGAAAACTAATTGTATTGTTGACACATATTTTTCAAGCTTTCAGTATCTAGAGGCGTATTAATTTGATTGATAGCTGTTTATTACTCTGTTATGCATAAATGTTTGATCTGTTTCATATATTTACTTGCCATACAAAAATAAATAAACAACAATAACCTTTGCTAAAAATATTTAAATACCCTTATTTAAATACCCTTGATGTACATTTTGCTAACACTGTTAGCATCATCAGAAGGTTATAAATATACTTAGTATGTTTAGTTATATACTTAGTATATTTGTAACCTTTTGATGATGCTAACGGTGTTTGTGAAATGTACATCAAGTGTATTAAATATTTGTAACAAGGATTATTGTTGTACTTTATTATAATTACGCTACTATGCTCTGTATAGATTTTGCCATACAATGTTTGTGTATTGTTTACAGTAATCCCTCCGTATCCGCGGCAGTTCGGTTCCGGCGGGTTGCCGCGGATCGCGAAACCGCGGATAACGGGACCTTATTTGAATGGTAAAATGAGGGTTAGGTTTCCAGAATAAATTTACAAAGGCAAATGTATTTTAAGTGTACAGAACTATATTTATTTATCAATTTTTTAGAAGATTATGTATGTATAACTATACAAAATAGGCCTAATATTTACGAATTTTTAATAAACACAAACAAAAAATTACATATGTTACATATGTACAGTTAAGTCTTTGTAAACGTGTACGGTACAGTAAGCCGAATTTAGGCTGGCTTGAAAAACTTCGTTATTGGAGCTTGTTTCTTCTCCTTTTCAAGTTCCTTCTGGACTTCTTCATACGGTAGCATCAGGTTCTGGAGTTTTCTTTTAAAACGAAGAGCCCTTTCCATGAGAGGATCTGTCTGCAACACGTGGTCTGAGAGCTGTGTTGCCATGCGGAGAATTTCACCGACGGATTTAGGAGAAAATCTTGTCATCGTTCTAGGATCATCAGGATCTTCATCATCGTCGATCTGTTTGGCTTCTTCATTTTGGGGTATCATCAATTCCTCCAACTCTTCCACTGTCAATTCTTGATTGTCCCCTTGAATCATATCTTGAACGTCCTGGTGGTCGATTTGAGAGAAACCCTCACCCTCCACGTTGTGAGCGATTTCTAAAATTGAATCCACCACTTGTGCTCCAATTCCATCCATGTTTCCTGCTACATCTCCAACGACTTCAGGCCACAATTTTCTCCAACATGCGTTAATAGTTGATGGCTTCACTTCATTGATGGATTCCTTTATGTTAATCAAACAATCTGCGATGTTGTAGGTTTTCCACATCAATGAAACGGTAGAATCAGGGGCATCATCCATTCCTTTCAAAAGACGCTCAAATGTTCTGCGCACATAATAAGCCTTGAAAGCAGCGATTACTCCTTGATCTAAAGGCTGTAGGATTGATGTGGTGTTGGCGGGAAGAAACATGAGTTTAACGTTTGGATGGTCAATTTGAGGATGCCCAGGGGCATTGTCAACCAACAGTAAGACTTTAAAAGGCAGGTTTTTGGACTCAAGATAAGCTTTCACCTCAGGAATAAAACAGTTGGTGAACCAATCACGAAACAATTCCCCAGTAACCCAAGCTTTTTTGTTAGACCTCCAAAATACAGGCAGGTGATCTTTATCTTTACCTTTCAGGGCCCTTGGGTTTTGAGACTTATAAACAAGCAGGCTTTTAATCATAAACCCACTAGCATTGACACAAAACAATAGGGTTAGTCGATCTTTGGCGGCCTTGAAGCCAGGTGCTGTTTTTTCATATTTTGATAAAAATGTTCTTGAAGGCATCCTTTTCCAAAAAAAGGCCTGTTTCATCAGCGTTGAACACCTGTTCCGGACAGTAACCTTCCTCTTCCAAGACATTTTGAAGCTTTGGAGGAAATTCTGCAGCAGCTGTGTGGTCTGCAGAGGCTGCCTCGCCTACGAGTTTCACATTATGAAGGCTAAAACGATGCTTAAATCTTTCAAACCACCCCTTACTGGCTAAAAACTGTACCGGATCTGAAGATTCACTGCTCTCCATCAATGACTCAGCAAAATGCTTGTGAAGATGCTTGGCCTTTTCTCTGATAATATGCGAGCTTAAAGGAACTTTCTTCCTCGTTTGATCCTCTATCCATATGCTCAACGCCTTTTCAGTTTTTTCAATTCTCACGTCTCGAGAAACAGAAGCAGTTTTTGCACAGAGAAGTCCACCTTCTGTCACACTGTCTCTAATTTTCTTTTCGTTTTTTCGAATTTCCCGAACACTGGACTCATTCAATCCATATTTTTTTGCGACTGGAGCAACTTTGTCAACTTTCAGTGCATCAAGAATTTTTATTTTTTCAACTAAGGACAACACAACACGTTTTCTTTTCTCAATCTTAGACATGTTAATTCACTCAACTGAAGAAAACAGAACAAAACTCACACTCGAATACTCAACGACACATCGAACACACTTTTACTTTTTACACTCGAACACTGTCACAAAGAGCTGAACGCATACACGTCTCTGGCGAGTGATACTAACTGACTGACGTGTTGTGTGGTGGATGGCGGGAATATGCGCGCGCAGACTACAAAAGCAAAGCAGATGAAGGTAGTGAGTGGAATGGGAAAGAAGCTGGCGGGTAGGGGTGGTAGGGGGATGGGTACCACGAATTGCTTTATAACTACGCTCCTAAGAATTACATACTGAAAATTTGTATCAGCTCAATTCGCGGATAACCGAATCCCGCGGATGCCGAACCCGCGGATAAGGAGGGATTACTGTATTTACAACTCTAAATGTTGCAGCATTAAATTTAGACCTCCTTGAATGGTGGTAGCATTTTTTCTTCTTCAGGAAGTTTTTTTTACATTTTGTAATAAATTCCATTTAATCCTATCAAAAAGAAAAAAGGTATAAGCATTTAAATTGATCTCCAATCTCTTGCACACGTAGTCAATCACTAATTTCTTCTCCATCATTTCGATCATTCAAGTATTTATATTGTAAATATTATCTCTTTTGATATTGTGTTTTTTGTTGCAAATTATGTACCAAGGCAAGTATCTATGTTAATTCCATCATGCTGTTACTGTAGATACTGTATAACTATGCAACACTGCTTTTTTGCTCCTGAAATATGTCTTGGGATGCTAGACATTTTGCTAGTTGGCTTCATGGTAAATTAAACAAAAATGGGTAATTTGTAAAAATATTGTATTTTTGAGACTGAAGAGTGAAAGAAAGGTGTTTTCAGAAAAACTTGTATAACTTTGTGTTAAAAAGTTGTTCTGTTTCATAAACTGTATGACTCAGGTTTTGAAATATGCTAAATTATTAACAGCTCTTGTTAATTTGAAAACAGGATGCATCCTCATTTTATGGTAGCTCAGCAGTTGTTTTCAGAACCTGTTGATATTTACAAGTGGTTTTTCCACCTCAGGATCTTTATCCTGTTTAATGCCTGTTTACTACTTTAAGCACTAAAAAGAGCAGCTTTATTTATTTATCAACAGTAAATATTATACAATATCAAGAGCACAGTGGTATAATAAATTAAAATGAAAAATGGAAGGAACCCCAATACCACAAAAATAATGATAAATAACAAATAAAAACAAGTTTCTTAAGATTAAACCCTTATGTACATTTCGATGACCCTGTCAACATCATCATTATCAGAGGGTCTTTGATGTACATAAGGGTTTAATCTTAAGTAGCTTGTTTTATTTGTTATTTTTTATTATTTTTGTGGTATTGGGGTTCTTTCCAATATTTTCATTGTAACAGTAAATATGTCCCTCGCTTAAATTGTAATGAGAAGCTCTTGTAGATCAGTATTTCCTTTTTGTTTTGCAAAATTTATTTTACATGTTCTGAATTCCACTCTAATACTAAGATATCTCAAATTAGTCAATTGTATATCAATCAATCAGTATTAATGAATTGTCAGAATAAATGTCACTTTGTTAGTCAACATGATAATCCGTTGCTTTCATTTCAAATAGTTGTAACAATACTATTATAACAGGATGTCACTCATGGGGTTCACTAGATAGATTATTCTTAATGGAATGGCTTTTCTACTAAAAAATAAGTATGATTTACACGTGCAAATAGATATTTCTTAACATTTGTTGATTCCATTTTCACGTGAGCTACTAGTAATCACTAAACACTTTTAAATGCTTTAAACTTGCCTATAGTAGCACGGTCTCAGTAGTAGTTACGGTCTGAGTTGACAAAAGGACACATCTCCCGAAACGGCCGTCCTCAACAAGCAAAGTAAGTGCCACTATAGGCAAGTTTAAAACATTTAAAAGTGTTTAGATATTTCTTATTCATGCAAACAGATATTTAAAAATAACAAATCAGTGAATGTAATTAAAAAAGTTTTTTTGTTACTAAAAACCCAGGGTTTAAACACATTGTGTGCTGAGCCTTGTATACATGTTGGTTATATCTCGATGGTAAAGATTTTTATAAATACAATTGGTAAATTATCTTTGTATGAACAAGAGTATGTTTATCATTTTATGACTACTGTTGATGTTTACATAAGTCACAATATAATTAAGTATCTGAGTTTATGACAAAAAATTGTTTGAAGGTAGTTATGCAAGTCTGTTACTGGTAATCTGTTAGTATAGGTTTCATGATTTTCTACTCTGTGTTAGATAAGCCTCCAATTAGAAAAATATTAAAAAATTGTTTGTAAGTGTTACAAGTTGTCATATTATTAAAATGCATTATTGTTTTTGTTCCTTAATTTTGTTATTTTAAATAGGATAGATTTTCTCAAAATATTTGCCTAAAAATTCTAGTTGGTAAACAAAAAACATGTCTATCATTCAAGTATACAAATGTCTCAGGTTTTTGGAAACAGTCCTAGTACTGATATGTCAGAGAAGTTTCGTGACATGTCAGCTTTCTGTCATCAAGTGTCCAGATTAATGGTGAGTGAAATCCGACAGCGTGCTTCAAATCAGTCTACAGAAGCAGCCAGTTGTGCAATCGCTCAGTTTTTGGAAATAGAAGGAAGTGAAGAAGCAAGCAATGGATGGATGCTGCTGTCCACACTAAACTTACTTGCTGCGGGTGATCCTGCTCTAATTCAGGTTACTGTCTACTTCTTTTTATAACCTTTGTTTTCTCTCAGTTATAAATATATAATGTGTATTCTATAGTGCAGCTAATAAAATTAAGGTCACTAATTGAAATGCTGATTGCATAGGGGTTAAAATGAAAGTTAATGAAACTGATGAAAGACTTTATTAAATTGAAAGTGATTAATGCTAATCTTAATTTTTTTAACTCAGTATGCGTTATATGATTAATTTCCAGGTAATGACATCTGTTTCTCTACCTTCAACTCTAGTCAAATGTCTATATTTGTTTTTTGATTTACCTGAGATGACTGATCCGGATGCTACAAACACGGACAGTGATTTCACGCCAAGAGAAAGACGAATTCTTTTGCAAAAGATTTTTGTTCAGGTGAAACTTGTTTCTCAATAAAATTTATTTCATTTTGTAATTTTAGATTTAATATACTAAAAAATAATGCATTGACATAATGTTTAATCATGAGTACATTGGTTTATTAGCACTATTAATAAATTTACCATTAGCAGTCTACGTACTGTCACAGTTTTCACAGCAATATAAATAGCACGTTAGTAAATTTATAAATACGCTTATTGTTTTCATTGCTTTTAAGTGATAAGTAAACAAAATCATTATGTTTTAGGGATTGTTTACTTACAAATTAGCAATTTCTTAGAGAATTCCAGTAAGTTTACTGGCTGAATGTGTTATATATATATATATATATATATATATATATATATATATATATATATATATATATATATTAACTAGGATGTAGGTATATAAAAGTAAGTAAGATTGCTAATAATGAATATGGGTAGATAACAGACAAAAGGTTTGAGAGTAGTGTTGATATGAAAGCAATAGATCTTGTGATAATAATCTTATATAACAGATAACTCTTGAAGTTTGTAGTCCATTACGTTTGGTGAAACTTAATTTATCACTTTTACATTATCTTATGACTATCCTAACTTTAAATTTTGTAAATTTTTAAAGACTTACTGAGACAGAACCTTTTTGATTGCTCCATGGTGATCTTCATCAGTGTCTTCTCTGAGAAGCAATTGAAAATGTTCTGTCTCAGTAAGTTTTTACAAAATATAAAGTTTGAATAGTCATAAACTAATGTAAAAGTGATTAAATAACAGATACATTGTTAGACAAAATTAAAACTTAATATGTATTTCAACATTTTTAAATGTATGTAAAATAAATGTTTTGTAAAAAAATTAGTTTTCATGTTTCTTTTTCATGTTCAGTACTTATTTAATTTAAAGGTGATAACAAATTTATATGGGAGCATATCTTGTGTTCCAAACAGAGACTTATTCA
Organism: Prosapia bicincta; assembly: GCA_036971475.1. Classification (NCBI taxonomy): domain Eukaryota; kingdom Metazoa; phylum Arthropoda; class Insecta; order Hemiptera; family Cercopidae; genus Prosapia; species Prosapia bicincta. The sequence goes on from JBAIZL010000001.1 coordinate 327,944,382, forward strand.
GTTTTATTACTGTGATTGAAGTACTTTGTCAAAAATATTATGCAGATTTTTCTTTTAAAGTATATTTACTTCAACAAAATCATATATTATATTTGATAATCCAGCATTTATTGTCAAATCACATAATATGTTTTGTAACTAAAATTGACTCTTTTATCTACTTTATTATACAATTAAATATTTGAAGATATTAACAGCTTTATAAGGCGATTACGTTAGTTTTAGTTCTTAAAAGTAATAATAAGATTTCAGTTTTTTGTTTTAACTTATATTTTAAGGTTTATTATTTCAAATGGTATTATACCAATTCATCAACAACATTTTGGCAATTCATCAACAACATTTTGGCCATTCATCAACAATCTATGCTACTTCTAAAAAAAAACTATTTTCATTCAAACAACATACAGTGCAGAATACAGGTTTGACTTTTACATTTCTATTACATAATTATGATATATTTCAATTTTTGTCTTCAGAAGAGCTGTAGATTTTTGACAAATACCCGAAAACGTCGACAGAATAATAAATATTGAAACTGTTAATTGGTGAATTTGTCTGATTCTGTTTGTTAGAAGCCTAATGCCTGTTAATACATACAAAACATTAGATTTGATTAATAATATTATTCGTTCAGGTGTTAGTACGCTTATGCAGTCATGCTTCACCAGCTGAAGAGCTATCAAAAAAAGATGACCTAACTCTACTGTTCTCTGCTATTACTAGCTGGTGTCCACCTTATAATGTTGTTTGGCGTAAATCTGCTGCAGAGGTTCTCATGACCATATCAAGACATGGTCTATCACAGCCTGTTGTATCTTATATTCATAGTGAGTTCCATTTATACATAAATATTTGTTTGTGTCAGTCTTATTTAGATAAAAATGAGAGTTTACCTAGATAATAATTTTCTATAAAGTTAAAACTAGCTTAGTTAAGAAATCTAAATTTTAAATTAGATGTAAAGTCAATGATTCTTTGCAAAAGTTAACAAACAAATAGAAAGTACAAGATTAAAAAAAATTCTTCACTTTCTTTAAATTATTCTCATTTTTTGAGTTAAAATTAAACATTTAGCATTACTACCTGCTGGCAGCACAATAGCAATAGAACATTTTACTGAGTGTAGTATTCTCCTCTTCTTAGCAGTGTTTATATGGTCTAAAGGTAGTTCACATATTTTAAGAAGTAATGAGTAATACATATAAGACGAATAAAAATCTTGTTGCTGTATTGAAGTGAGGGTAGGTAAAGCTTGTGTTTCATCTTATAAAAGACTCAAGTGCTGATAGCTATGGCAGAAAAATTACATGAATAATATTATATGGGGATCTTTCAATTTCCAGATAGATTGAAAACCAGAAAACCCAAGATTCTAAACTGAAGCCTATAATTTTCAAATTTTACAATAAATTACATTTATAAATTGTTTTTAATAGGCTCTTATAATTGAACTTAAAGTAGTGAGCATAATTTAAGGGATAATTAAGTACGAGTGTATTAGATAATTGAATGTATTAGGAAATGTAATTTTGTCTAGATATACATTTTAACTTACTGCTACTGTATAATAAAGAAAGTAATATAAGTTACAAGCAATAAAAGCAGTTGTATGAAATCAACATCATAGATACATCATCACATAACTTAATGAAGTGTATAATATTTCAGAACTTATGGGAAGTTGTATTTCAAAATAATTTAAAAGTAACCTTCAGCTAACCTCTTAGGGGTGAAGAAAATTGTTGTAAAAGTTAATGACCATGTTTGTCTTTTGGAAATCTTCAGGATAATAGTTCATCTGAAGTAAATCTGATGTCTGAAATGTGATCATATTTCTACACTTTTAATTGCACTGAAAAAGTAATAAGAGCACATATAACTGTTCACAATTCAAAAAATTTGTAAAACAACAGCATCTAAAAACATATAGTCCTAGCATTCAACGTGTATTTATAATGGCATACTAGTTTAATCCAAGTAGTTGTTTATCTAAAAATAGATTCATGAAGTAACAATAGTTCAATTCACAATTCTTTGATGCCAGAACTTGGAAAACAAGTCACCAACCCAACATTTAGGTTTAACCAATTTAGAAGAAAATTTATCTCTCTGAGAGTGGCTCAGGAGTTATATGAATGGATCAAGGTTGCTCTGATGGTGACACAGATGCAGCGAATATGTTCTGCTCTGTGCTCAGTCTACATGGATGTCAGTGATATTGAGGCAAATCAAGCCAGGTTGCTATCAATGTTGAAGTCATTTACACAGCTGTAAATCAACATCTGTTTTTTTAGAAAGTACATTCTTTGAACTCAAAATTCTCTTATTCAGGTTATAAAATTTTATTTCATTCTCTCATATTTCTTTTTGTGTTTTCTCTTTGATTGACAAAGACCACTGTGTGGTCAAAATATATCGTTGGTTAAGTGCTTTTATGTGTTTCTATTTCAAGACTACAGAGTGGACTCTTACCAAGGTAAGTCTGTCAGTCTCCTGGTCCAAAAAATCTATATATATATATATATATATATATATATATATATATATATATGTCAGAATAACAATATTAAGTGGCAAAATAGGAGAATTTCCTTGCAGTGTTCCATTTTCCGTTTCTGTGTATGGTGTTGGACTATTATTTTTGTTTGTTACTATTTATATGCATTCTTATTTTGTCGCTTTCATTGTCTTGGTAGTTTATTTTCGCTTACCTTCCACATTGTCCATTTGTGAAGCAAGGTTTGATACCGTTAATCCAGTTTGTGTATTTTATCCTATTCATTCATTTTTAATCCTTGAGCTTTATTTATGATACTGTGTGGCAACCATGGCAACAATTGAAGGTTGTACAATGGAGGTTTCAACAATCAACTAGATCGGAGCAAAAGAAAAATTCATATACTTCTTTAAGAAATACACTTCTGGATATGGGAAAGTTGGACCAGTGCCAAAAGCACTAGTCTTTGAACGTGAAGACACTCAGTTAGAATCCAGCCCCAAATTTGTATAATTTATTATTGAATAAATATTTGAAAAAAACTGTTATCATCATTGTTATCCACTACAGGTTTAAAAAAATGTATTTGAACGTGATTGGATGAATAAATGTATTTTATTAACGATTAAATATTAGTACAAGATATATACTAAGCGTATTTCTAAAGTAAGGGCCGTTTGTTTAAATTCCCTCATAGTTCACGTGCACGCCGCAACGAGCGCTTGCGTCGCGTTCCGGCATGCCTTGGCAACAACTACGCTCAGTTACAGCTGTGTAGCTAACCTGTGCGTTGTGTTCTGTGCTTGCAAAATGTTCAAGGTTATCGAATCGCCCGCCCCTTGGGAAGTTCGTTCGGTTATACGGTTTTTGTCGGCAAGAAACATGTCTGCTGCAGAAATTCACCGACAGATTTCTGAAGTTTACGGTGCTAATGCCATGTGTGAAGGAAAAGTGCGTAAGTGGGTTCGAGAATTCAAAGATGGCCGCGACAATGTCCATGACGAAACGCGATCTGGCCGTCCATCTCTAATGTCAGACGATTTGCTGTCTTCAGTTGAAGCGAAAATTCGTGACAACAGACGCTTCACGATCACTACTCTCTCACACGAATTTCCGGAAGTTTCGAAGTCTGTGATTTACAAAATTGTTCATACAAAATTAAACTTTAAGAAACTGTGCTCGCGTTGGGTACCTAAAATCTTGATGGAGGAGGACAAACACAAAAGACTCGAGAGTTCCTTGAATTTTCTGACACGTTATGACTAAAATGGTGACGATATGCTGAGTCGGATCGTAACTGGAGACAAAACGTGGGTTTCGCATTTCACTCCCGAATCGAAACAACAAAGCATGGAATGGAGACACACGCAATCTCCCATAAAGGTCAAAGCCAAACAGACTTTGTCACAGCGCAAGATCATGGCGTCCGTGTTTTGAGATAGGCATGGTGTTTTGCTGGTCAACTTTATGGAACGAGGAACGACAATAAATGCAGAAGGCTACTGCCAAACTCTGAGGAAGCTGCGCAGAGCGATTCAAAACAAGAGACGTGGCATGCTCACAAAAGGAATTTTGTTTCTGCAAGATAATGCAAGGCCTCACACTGCCACTCAGACCCGAGCTGCATTGGACTCTTTTGGCTGGGAAGTTTTGGACCACCCACCCTACAGCCCTGACCTTGCGCCGAGCGACTTTCATCTCTTCCATCATCTGAAACCACTTGGGCGGCAGCTGTTATGACGATGACGACGAATTGAAAACGGCCGTGAAATCTTGGTTATCACAGCAGGCGGCAAGTTTTTATGAAGAAGGTTTCCAAAATTTAGTTGTGCGATATGATAAGTGTTTACAAAAACTTGGAAACTATGTAGAAAAATAGTTAAAAGTATGTAGATTCCAAAAATAAAATTAGTTTTTGCAAATTTCTATTTGTTTTTATTTTATTTTCAAACGGCCTTTACTTTAAGAATACCCCTCGTATAAGGAAAGTGTGAGATAATTAGAAGGAATTGAAAAAGTTATAAGAAAGGCAAGAGGAGCTACCATACAGAAAAAGGTGATCTTCTTCCAATTAGTGCCTTCACAGATAAAATGGAAGGAAAAGTAATATTAGATAATGTTGTTAAAAATTAACAGAACTACAACTAAAGAATAAACCTAAATCTTAAAATAATCAAATAATTAATCATAAAAGAATAAGATAAAAAATATTAAAGTAAATCCCAAAGTAAAAGTAGGAACACATGAAATATGATTAGAAACATAACAAGAACAAGCCCATGAATGAAGTCATTACAATTTTTTATTTTAATACAAGTTAAGTCTTAATAGCAGCTAATTTATATTAGATAACACTATTTGTTTCTGACTGGTATAAATTGTATGTTAGGTAGAATTTGGCAATGAACAAATATCACCTTTAAAAAGGAAATTTAGTTCTGAACATCAGTTGTTGAGGAATATTGTATGACTCTTGAATTTTGTAGTCGATTACTTCCGTGAAACTTAATTAATCACTAACATTAGTTTATGACTGTTCGAACTTCAAGTTCCAATGACCACAGAAAACATAAGCAAAGAACTAGACACCATTAAATATTTAGCATACACAAATGGCTACAACACCACAATAGTAGACAAACTATGACACAATATACAAAAAAAAAAAACACTAAAATTAACGTTACAGTGAGGGAAAACAAAAACATCACATTACCATGCATAAACAGAACATCAAATAAAAAAAACAAATTTCAAAAACCAGGATACAAAATACCATACAAAACTAATAACAATTTACAATACAAAAACAACACGACACCAACAACAAAGATAAACTACAAGCACCAGGCATATACAAATTAAACCGCAACAAGTGCAACGAATTCTATATTGGGCAAACAGGAATAGGTCGCAGCTTTAAACAAAGAGTCAATGAACACAAACAGAATACCAACTCAGCATTTTACAATCACATAAAAGAAACAGGACACAAATACACAGACATTTGCCATAACCTATAATTCTTACACATCAACAAAAAAGGACCACATCTCAATACACTAAAACAATATGAAATTTACAAATACAAAACATAAAGTACAAACATATTAAACAAACAAACGCAACACAAATCCCACATACTCTTTGATACTATTAAAAACCTGTCTTTTTAAAACCGTCACCGCATAAGACAACCCCAAGCATAAGACACTGATGAAGATTGCCACATAGCAATTCAAAACATTCTGTCTCAGTAAGTTTTTACAAATTTACAAGATTTAAAGTTTGATGTTTGATGTATGATGTTATTGAAGTGCTAGTTGTTTCGCTCATGTTGACAAAATCGCCACCGTAAATAATTGTTCTCGTATAAATTTTAAAATAAATTTATTTGTATCAATGTTTAGGATTGTTATTTTTATTGCATAACTTTGAAATATTTAGACTTTCACCAATTTTATTAAAGTGTTTCAAACTAAACACTTTACTGAGGCAATATTATTTCAATTCTACACTATTCGTTTTCGATGAAACACTAATGTTTATTACCTAGTACATTTGAAACATTTTTGTCTCAGTATGTTTAAAAAAAATTGTTTATTGTAGATAAAATAGTGATATTACAAAATCTATTGTAGAATATCATGAGAATCAGAACCTACAAGTATAATAATTGTGTTTAATCGTGTAGTTTTATATAAGTATAACTGTAATTGTTTACTCATAATAAAATACAGTTAATTCAGAAATCCTAATATCATTAATCGCAAATACATCTGAAATATAGTAACAAATACTTAAGTTTAATGCATATATGTAGGTTTTGTTTTTAGTTGTATCTAATATGTTTTTATTAAGATTTCCTATATATTTCAGGTAAAGGATGTGTAGCACTCTGCATAGAGAATATGCAAAGAGGGCAAGATTTATCACCTTTAGAAATTGTGGAGATGTTTGTTGCAGTATTTTGTTTTCTTAAAGATTCCAGCGAAGTTTCTCAAACTCTATTAGAAGATTTCAAAGCTTGCCAAGGCTATGGATTTCTCTCTGATTTCCTTTTAAAGTTAGTGTTTCAATTTATTTTTTTTATTCCTATTTTTATCTGTAGAAATTAATGAATATGAAGTATAAATTTAATAAATTTTGTCACAGTTATTCTGAAGGCATTAAAATATATAAAGAAAACAACTAACAAAATTCAAAACTACTTAGTTCTAGACAAGACCAGTAGAATTGTGGTGATTAAATGTAGCAAATTTTTAGTTTTAAAACTTTATCTTATTGTTAAGTTCTAAGATAACTGGATTACTTTAAAGTATTATACATATAAATATAATTAGCTGACTATAAAATTTGTTAACATTGAATGCCAAACAGTTTTGTGATAACTTTTAATACAATTTTTTCTTGTACTTTTTGTTTAAAAAATGATAAAACTTAATGACATTTGTCTTCTAGTGTGTTTTATTCATTTAAACTAGTTTACTTTATTATGTCGTCGGACACTGGTGACCGTCAGGGCGTGATGTAAATATTTATACTACAAGGGGTCTGTCACGTTGTCGGGCTTACTACACATTCCCTGTTTAAGTCAAATCTTCCGAATGAATTAAAAATGTTAAAATTTTTATTGTATTTTTTCAATATAAATTCAAGTATAAATATATACTATAACCTATTTTCACAATATTATAGATATTTTTAAACAATAAATATAACTACTAGATTTTTGTCATGCATTTTATAGATAAACAATTTAAATTTTAAGCATAACTGTATTTTTGTTTGAAAATATTTTTTCTCGAATAATTAGAATGTAAATATGTGTACATTATTCTTACATTTATGTTTGTATTGTTTCAATACAAGTATGTTTTAAATTGAGCTGTTTTTACGAATTGTATATGATCTTATGAATTGGAGGAAAAAGTTTTAAATTAAAGTTTTTAGTTTATAATTTTCGAATAGTTCAGTTTTTATGTGTATTTTTTAAAGGATCAAATCGAATGTAACATTATTCTAAAACGTAATGTTGTTCTACAAAGAAGTGGAAATAACAACTATTTCCTTCTAATATTTCCTTGTAATTCTGAACTTCTTGTTTCCCAATAATTGTAGTCTAGTAAAGAAAAAAATAACAAATTTGGAGAAACACACGTAGAGCCATGTCGGACACCTCATACGGTTCAGTACTACGTGAATGTGCCCTACAGCTTTGTGTGATGATCTAAAGTTAGGTCTACATTGTTGATTACGTGTGACCGCCATGGCAGTCAATATTTTAATGAAATGTAAGAGGGGATTATTAAATTATATAAGCCACAGGGTTTGTTACTCTTATAGTCGTCCCTTTGTATTGAATATTCACGATGATCCCCAGGTCCTTAATTAATCTAAAATTGCTCCCTTGAGAAAGAGCTGATGTAATTAACAAGTTTGAGTACGTCACTCAAACCCAAAGTGTTAATATATCTGTAGTAGTAATTTCAATCTCATCTACATGGCAATACTGTGTAATAGTGACTTCTATTTCTGGGATTAGTTTGTTTATCATTGGTGTGACTGATATTACTACGGAGTATTAAATGCAACTACTCTTTGAGCTTAGCTAGTGAGGTTATGTTAAAACAAATAAAAACATACACAAAACTCAAAAATTAATCATTTATTAACTCATACACGTTTCAATGACAAATTCATCATCATCAGTGAGTGTTACTACTACAAACTCTAACTTACAACTCTCTACAAACTAGTTGTAAGTTAGAGTTTTTAGTAGTAACACTCAGTGATGATGTTGACTTTGTAATTGAAATGTGTATGAGTTAATAAATGATTAATTTGTGAGTTTTTTGTATTATTTTATTTGTTTTAGTATTAAATGGTTTAACAGTCTAGTTATTATATTGAAACTTAGTAGGTTTACAGCATTCTAAGCTGAAAAAAATTTGTTTACTTATTTTTCCACAGAAAGCACTTGTATTATTTGACATTTACTTAGTACAGAAAGCTGTTTAAGTATTATTTCCCTTGGTGTAGATCAAAGTATAATTCCAAAAATGTAAGTTTTATGTTTTGTCAGATGATTCATCAGAGAAAAACCTACCCATAAAGAAATCTTTATACCTAGAAAAACAATGGTATTTATTAAATGCCAATATTTAAAACAGCAATACTAATAATTATAATTCTCATATATTGTAATATAATTATAAGTAAGTTGTGTTAAATATTAGTACAATTAACTAAAATACTGAACATCAACATACTAGGTCTTGTGTAGAACATTTCAGTATAAGAAAATTATAATTTTTAGATTGGAACAAGATAAGTCTGCAGAGGCTGCTGAAGCAATACGTAACTTAGTTTTAATGGTTGCATCACTTTCTATGTGTGGCTTCACTGAACTCAGACCTAGTCCTGCAAGTATGGGATCTTTGTTTCAAATCTTTGGTTTCAAAATGCCTAATCCATCAGGAGGAGGTTAGTTTTATCTATGGTTTGCTCAGCTATAAAATTGCACAAAATTATTTTCTTCAACTGTAAAATGATATTGGCTATCAAATGAGTAAAAACTTTCACACATGTACATACACTCTCAGCCTACATAAATAAATAAATAAATAAATATATATATATATATATATATATATATATATATATATATATATATATATATATATATATATATATATATATATATATATATATATATATATATATATTTAGGTTAGTTTTGGTTGGTAAAGTTATTTAGATTTTTTGGACTAGGAGACTGACAGACTTACCTTGGTAAGAGTCCACTCTGTAGTCTTGAAATAGAAACACATAAAAGCACTTGAACAATGATATATTTCAACCACACAGTGGTCTTTGTCAATCGAAGAGAAAACACAAAAAGAAATATGAGAGAATGAAATAAAATAATTGTAATCACAGATTGTGTAGAGTAGAAATCGGATGTCACAGATGCACAGATTAAAGATATATATATATATTGTTTCCATGAACATATGAGTGATTATAGTTTATATAAGTCTGAAGAGATAAGGCTATTTGAAGGAAAAAAAAAAAAAAAAAAAAAAAAAAAAAAAAAAAATGAATGGATTTATCTGATGTTGAGGTTAGGGGATTCTCTGGACTTGGTATACCACTGGTATGATAGTTCCCACCTTCTCAGTTCTGAGGGATTGCAATCAGGGGGGAGTGATTTAATTATTTTTGTGGTATAGCAGTCATCAAAAGTTGTGATGTTGTGACTCGCAGCATGTTGAGCTGTTGGTCTATCCATATTCATAATTTTAACATCATGTCTGTGGCCATTCATTCTGATATTCAGACCATCCGTGGTCAGGCCTATGTACTGTGCTGAGCAAAGTTTACATTGTAGCTGGTATATGACATTTTTCGATGTACAATTATGATGACCCTGTATTTTGAAGACCATTTTTGTTGTTTGGCTGTTGAAACTATTTGCTGAGGGGTGTATTGGACACGTCTTGCATCTAGGTCTATTATATGGGAAGGAGCCATGAGGAAGTTTGTGTGGTTTCTCTGCATCAGGGTCTGGTAGTTTAGGATGTACTAGGATGTTTTTCAAGTTGGGAGGTTGCTTGTACCAAATTTGCGGTGGATCGGTGAAAAGATTTTTGGTGTGGACGGAAGCTTGAATAATTTTGAAGCCATCTCTCAATATCTTGTTGAGTTTATGTAGACCAGGATGGTAGTCAGTTATTAAAGACAGTTTATTTTGTTCTGTTTGTGGTTTATGGTGAACCGAGGATTGTGCTGAATGAATTTGGTTTTCAATGAGTTTTTTTGGGTATCCTCTTCTCTGGAAGGCTGTTGATATCTTTCTATTAAAATCTTCCAATTCCCTATCATTTGAACAGATTCTCTTACCCCTGATTGCTTGACTGTATGGAATGGATCGTTTTATGTTTATTGGGTGGTTGCTGTCGAAATGGAGATATTGTAGGTGGTTTGTAGGTTTGATGTGAATTCCTGTGTTGATATTTCCATTCTGGAGTGTTACCTCTACATCCAAAAAGGTGATGGCTGGTGTAGATTTCTCCCAGGTAAATTGAAGTGTGGAGAATTGTGTCAGGCTGTCTAAAAATGTCTCAAGTGTTGAAGCACCCTGTGTCCAAATTAGGAAGATGTCATCTATATATCTATACCAACATAATGGCTGGTGTGTTTGTGTCTTTAGAAAACTTTCTTCCAACAATCCCAAGTGCTTTTATGTGTTTCTATTTCAAGACTACAGAGTGGACTCTTACCAAGGTAAGTCTGTCAGTCTCCTAGTCCAAAAAATCTATATATATATATATATATATATATATATATATATATATATATATATATATATATATATATATATATTGTAACAATTACACCATAAAACTATTGACAGTAAGCCTAATACCACAAAAATAAGTAACACATTAAGTTACAAAGGTTAAATCCTTATGTATGTTCTCAGAGAGCCGTATTACAATAAAAAATACAGTGTAGAGGGCTTATTGCAACAAAATTACAAACTAGACTGGCCTAGTTTATAATTTTATTGTAATAAGCTTTATAGATTTTATCTTTAAGGCAATATGACCCTATTTACCATTTTTATAAGCCTAGTAAATGTATAAATAATTTTATATAATTTGATGGAAATCCTCTTCATAAAATTGCTACATTTATTCCCAAATATGACAGAAATTAATTTGTGTGAGGTATAAATAATATTAATTTTATAATTAGAAATCTAGGAATATTATTATTTATTTAAATTGTGTCTGTATACCATTGCATTGAAAATTTATTTAGAATAAATTAAACATGTTGAAATTTAATAAGAACACAACTATAACAGTTAACTAATTAATATAGTAATAATATTTTTTAATTAAATAGTTTCAATAAATATTGAACAGTTTTAAAACAACAAAATAACTCTTGACAACTCAATAAATAAATTAATCAGTGTAAATAGTTTGTTTATTTAATATCCAACAGTAAGCTATTTTGATTTAGAGTATGTACTACTCTCTTTCTTAGGTTATGTAGGTTTTATAAGTCATACAAGATTTTGTATTCAGGTGATCTTAAAAAGACATCTTGTGGTAACACATCTTATGAAATCTAAAATGTTATGAGTACGGAGTATAAGGTATGCTGATGGTTTTACAAATGGCATCATAAAGTGTCACCGGATTATTAGCTAAAACTGGGCTCCACCTTAATAACAAATACTTGGAATTTTGTTATACAGTTTATTTTATCAAGTTCAGTGTAAACAACACTTACAGGAATTCTCAATTTTTAAAAGTCTGGAAGTGAACTAACACAGATTGTTTAAGAATATTTTCATTCATGAATGATTTAACGTTTAGTTTTTTCTTGTTTTGTCGTTTGTTCATACTATTCATTTGTAACCATTCTTCAGGAATGAACTAAAAATCTAATGGAATAGTTAGGGTGAAAAATGCATTCTTGCATTAGAATTAACTTGACAAACAAGTGATATATTGATTTTAAAGAGTTCAAATAATGTAACATTAGACATATACAGTGTTTTGTAAAGTTAAGAATTACTTCGGGATTGTCTTTTACAAAGAAACACATTTATAAAAGTATTGTTCAGAGCGTTGCACTCTACGTTTCAGAGGTATGGGATGTTACTGAAGCTAATAATAACAAATTATTGACAATTTACATGGACTATTTACGACGAAGCGACGGTAAATAGAGACTTGAAAGTATCAGAAATGACAATATTTTTAATGAAATGGAAATGGATAAAAGTATAAAGGAGGATATAGAGAAAAGGCAATTGGCATCGTTTGGACATGTAGAGAGGTTAGCAAAAGGCAGGTGTCCCTGAAAGATACTAGAGTGGATTCCCCCAGAGAAAAGCAAGAGTGGACAGCCACAAAGAAGTTGGCATGACTGCAATGACTACAAAAAAACTTAGAAGAGGCAATACCATATGACAGACAAAATTGAAAATTGGGGACGAAGAACCGGCAACAGCTGTAATAAATCCATTATATGTGTAAGAAGTACTTGAAAACTCTTCAAGTATGTGGGAGTTCCCTGAAAAGTGTTAAGTGTGTAGAAATGCATTAGTTGGGCTTCTTCTTTGCACATGCGTTCAGTTTCATATGTAGCCGATAGCCCGATGTCCATGGTAGATGATGGATGCAAGAGTCCAGTAACCTTCATCTCTCAATATGTCCTTCTACGATGACACCAGTGTTCTTAGGATGTCCCTTGCTGCTATCAAGCAATGACAATGCATAAGTATGTGCTCCAGATCCTCCTCCTCAATCCCACTATCAGGCTGCATTCAGGTGAATCCGTGAGGTTAAAACGGTAAAGATATTTCTGAGTCATAATATGTCCTGTTCGTTCTCTGATTGCAAAAGTTGCTATTGGACAGAGGATGTTATTATACATGTCTTCTTTTGCGGGCTCTAGCTGTATATGGTGTTCTGGGCTTAAGTACATAAAAAATCACAATTTTAATCATTAAATATTAAAATACTTTATATCTTTTATCTAAAAGTGCATAGTTCTTTAAATAGGTTCTATTTATATGGAGGAGAAATCTTAAACATAGTAATTTTTTAAAATCTATGTTTAGGCGCAAGTGTGAGAAACATCCAAGCTTTTCAAGTGTTACAAACTGTATTCCTAAAGTCTGTGTCTCCAGCGTTGTGCTGCACTATACTGGATGCAATATCCAGTGTCTACCATTCAGACAATGCTAACTATTTTATTCTGGAGAGTCAAAATACTCTTCCTCAGTTTGCTGAGAAAATACATTTAAAAACACAAGAAATACAGGTAACTTTGGAGTGATTAGCTTAACATTTACTTGTCAGTAATGGAACATTTTAATAGTTTTTATATAAAAATATAATTTTAAAACTTTCCTATAGGCATATTTAGTAATGTTTTTCTTCTCAGAATAATAACTTTTTTTTTCTTTCTGGATTGATGAAAATCATTTTTGATCAAAATATTTCAATAGTGTGTTATAAGTTTTTATATGTGTTTATTTCCAAGAGATTGCAGTTTTGGACTGTCAGGTAAGTCTGTCAGTCTCCTATCTAGTCCAAAAATTCCTAAATAAGTTTTAAGCTCTGCTAGAACTAACCTATATATATATATATATATATATTCCTGATATTTAATATTATCCATTGTTTTTCCGTTGCACTGACTTTATGAAGTTAATAAATTACCATTTTGAGTAATTTTATCCACCATTAAGTGCAATAATTTTACCTTGAGTGATGAGGCACCTTTCGGTCTTTGACCATTGTCGAATCACTGATTGTTCTCTGCTGTGGATGCTATGTCCGTGAAGCCGGTGTTTGTAGAAGTTACGCGCACTATTTCTTGATCTGTGTGTATGAGGTTTCTGTATAGTATGTCTTCTGTATATGTTGTTTGTAAATTCATTAAGTTGTTGTGTATGTTTTTATAAATGTGGTATTTTTCTAGTGAGTTTAGTTCTATTGGGTTGTTATTTATTTCCAGTATGGTTAGGTTATTTTCGTAATTTGTAATTTCGTGTTTATGGGAAATTAGGTGTGCTGCAACATTTGATACTTTAGAATTTTTATTTTTGAATGCTCTATAATGTTCTTCAAATCTTATTTTAAACGTTCTGGATGTTTTTCCTATGTAAAAGGCGTTACAGTTGTTGCAAGTGATTTTGTAGATTCCTGATAGGTTATGATTTTCTGAATTTGTTATGTGGTTTTTGTTACTAAGATATTTTATTATTTTGTTGTTTGGTTTGTAAGTTGGAGTGTAGTATTCTTTGTTGTATATATTCGTTATTTTTTCTATTTTGTTATTGGTATATTTATATTTTAGGTAGATTTTTTTATTTTTATTGTTTTCGTGTTCCGGTTGTAGTGTTGTGTTGAGGTTAGGTTTTTTTGTGAATTTATTGTATATATTTTTTATAATGTGTTTGTTGTATCCATTTTCTATTGCTATTTTTGTAATGTTATCTAATTCTTCATTTAATTTTTGTTTGTTATCCTGTGTGTATTTTATTGCTTTATTTATCATGTTACTGTAAGTGTTAATTTTGTGTGTCCAGGGGTGGTTAGATTTGTAGTGTATTGTGGTGTTGTTGGAAGTAGGTTTCCTGTATACTGTAGTTTCTATTTTATTATTAATTTCATATACTTCATATACATAATTTCATAATTTCATATACAGGTAATTTATTAACTTCATATATATATATATATAGGAATTTTTTGGACTTGAATTAAAGGATGGCTTCAAGATTCTTCAAGCTTCCGCCCACACCAAAGATCTTTTCTCAAATCCACCACATATTTGGTTCAGACAACCGTTCAATTTAAAAAGTATTTTAGTACATCCAAAATTACCAGATCCAAGTACTGAAAAACTGCCCAAACTTCCTCATGGCTCCTTTCCGTGCAATAGACCAAGATGCAAGACATGTCCAATACACATCCCAACAAATAGTTTCCATAGCCTAGCAACCAATGTGGACTTCAAGATTCAGGGTCATCATACTTGTACATCCAGTAATGTAATATACCAGTTACAATGTAAATTTTGCCCGGCACAGTACATAGGCCTTACCACGGATAGTCTGAGCATCAGAATGAATGGCCACAGACATGACGTTGGAACCATGAACATAGACAGGCCAACCGCTCAACATGCTGCTAGTCACAACATCATCTCTTTCAATGATTGCTATACCACCAAAATAATTAAAGCCCTCCCCCCTGATTGCAACTCTCCAGAAATAAGAAGATGGGAGTTATCATACCAGTGGTATACCAAATCCAGAGAGCCTCCTAACCTCAACATCAGATAAAACTCCTTTTAACTTCCCCCTAACTCCTACCATTTTTAACAGCTCCATTACCTTCCTTCTGGCAGACTTTTAATATCTAGTTTCAAGTAACCAATCTTTACACGATTCACATATAACAATTTCTACACATATCACATATAGCACTATAGCATAAACTATAAATCTGTGAATCTGTGACATTTGGATGTTTATACACATCTGTGGTTCACTTCAATCTTTTGTTTTGTTTTTCTCTTTCTTGACTGAAGAAGATCATGTTGATCGAAATATTTCAAATAAAAGTGTATTAAGTGTTTTATATGTGCTTATTTCCAAGAGATTGCAGTTTTGGACTATTGCCTTTAGGTAAGTCTGTCAGTCTCCTATCAAGTCCAAAAAATTCCTAAATAAGCTTTAAGCTCTACTAGAACTAACCTAAAAAAAAATATATATATATATATATATATATATATATATATATATATATATATGAAGTTAATATATTACTATGTAAGTAATTTTATCCACCATTAAGTGCAATAATTTTACCTTGAGTGATGAGGCACCTTTCGGTCAATTGACCATTGTCGAATCACTGATGTTTTTCTGTTGTAGATGTTCGGTCTGTGAAGTTGGTGTTTGTTGACGTTACGCGCACTTTTTCTTGATCTGTGTGTATGATATTTCTATATAGTATGTCTTCTGTATATGTTGTTTGTAGATTCATTAAATTGTTGTGTATGTTTTTATAAATGTGGTATTTTTCTAGTGAGTTTAGTTCTATTGGGTTGTTATTTATTTCAAGTATGGTAAGGTTATTTTCGTAATTTGTTATTTCGTGTTTATGGGATATTAGGTGTGCTGCAACATTTGATACTTTAGAAATTTTGTTTTTGAATGCTATATAATGTTCTTCAAATCTTATTTTAAATGTTCTGGTTGTTTTTCCTATGTAAAAAGCGTTACAGTTGTTGCATGTGATTTTGTAAATTCCTGATAGGTTATGTTTTTCTGAATTTGTTTTGTGGTTTGTGTTATTAAGATATTTTATTATTTTGTTGTTTGGTTTGTAAGTTGGAGTGTAGTATTCTTTGTTGTATATATTTGTTATTTTTTCTATTTTGTTATTGGTGTATTTATATTTTAGGTAGATTTTTTTATTTTCATTATTTTCGTGTTCCGGTTGTAGTGTTGTGTTGAGGTTAGGTTTTTTTGTGAATTTATTGTATATATTTTTTATAATGTGTTTATTGTATCCATTTTCTATTGCTATTTTTGTAATGTTATCTAATTCTTCATTTAATTTTTGTTTGTTATCCTGTGTGTATTTTATTGCTTTATTTATCATGTTACTGTAAGTGTTAATTTTGTGTGTCCAGGGGTGGTTAGATTTGTAGTGTATTGTGGTGTTGTTGGAAGTAGGTTTCCTGTATACTGTAGTTTCTATTTTATTATCATTTATATTTAAAGTAATGTCGAGGAAGTTGATTGTTCTATTTGTTTCTGTTTCAACGGTGAATTGTATGTTTTCGTTGTATGTATTTAGTTTGTTTAATATTATGACGTGTTCGTTGTGAATGGTAGGTTGGTATATTACAAGTATATCGTCTACATACCTTGTCCATAGTGAGATATTGTGTGTGTTTATTATAGGTTTAATTATTATTTGTTCAAAGTGTTGTAAATATATTTCTGACATGACAGATGATATGGGTGAACCCATGGGGAGTCCTGTTGTTTGTTTATAATATTTATTGTTAAATTGGAAGTAATTTTGGTTACATATGTGTTTGGTTACCGTAATGATACTATCTATTATGTTTCTTTTTTCGTTATTGTGTATCAGTTTGTTTTTTATTATTTCTATGGTTTCTTCTATTGGGATACTAGGGTACATGTTAGTTATGTCATAACTTATTATTTTTGTGTTGCTGTTTGTTTTTATCGTTTTTATTTTATTAATTAATTCGTATCCATTTTTTGTATTGTATGTGTTGTTAATATGTATTTTAGATCTTAGGATTTTGTCTAGAATTTTTGCGATTATGTAAGATGGTGCTGTTGTGAAATTTATTAGTGGTCTAAAGCAGCGGTTTCACAACAGCACCATCTTACATAATCGCAAAAATTCTAGACAAAATCCTAAGATCTAAAGTACATATTAACAACACATACAATATAAAAAATGGATACGAATTAATTAATAAAATAAAAACGATAAAAACAAACAGCAACACAAAAATAATAAGTTATGACATAACTAACATGTACCCTAGTATCCCAATAGAAGAAACCATAGAAATAATAAAAAACAAACTGATACACAATAACGAAAAAAGAAACATAATAGATAGTATCATTACGGTAACCAAACACATATGTAACCAAAATTACTTCCAATTTAACAATAAATATTATAAACAAACAACAGGACTCCCCATGGGTTCACCCATATCATCTGTCATGTCAGAAATATATTTACAACACTTTGAACAAATAATAATTAAACCTATAATAAACACACACAATATCTCACTATGGACAAGGTATGTAGACGATATACTTGTAATATACCAACCTACCATTCACAACGAACACGTCATAATATTAAACAAACCAAATACATACAACGAAAACATACAATTCACCGTTGAAACAGAAACAAATAGAACAATCAACTTCCTTGACATTACTTTAAATATAAATGATAATAAAATAGAAACTACAGTATACAGGAAACCTACTTCCAACAACACCACAATACACTACAAATCTAACCACCCCTGGACACACAAAATTAACACTTACAGTAACATGATAAATAAAGCAATAAAATACACACAGGATAACAAACAAAAATTAAATGAAGAATTAGATAACATTACAAAAATAGCAATAGAAAATGGATACAATAAACACATTATAAAAAATATATACAATAAATTCACAAAAAAACCTAACCTCAACACAACACTACAACCGGAACACGAAAATAATGAAAATAAAAAAATCTACCTAAAATATAAATACACCAATAACAAAATAGAAAAAATAACAAATATATACAACAAAGAATACTACACTCCAACTTACAAACCAAACAACAAAATAATAAAATATCTTAATAACACAAACCACAAAACAAATTCAGAAAAACATAACCTATCAGGAATTTACAAAATCACATGCAACAACTGTAACGCTTTTTACATAGGAAAAACAACCAGGACATTTAAAATAAGATTTGAAGAACATTATAGAGCATTCAAAAACAAAAATTCTAAAGTATCAAATGTTGCAGCACACCTAATATCCCATAAACACGAAATAACAAATTACGAAAATAACCTTACCATACTTGAAATAAATAACAACCCAATAGAACTAAACTCACTAGAAAAATACCACATTTATAAAAACATACACAACAATTTAATGAATCTACAAACAACATATACAGAAGACATACTATATAGAAATATCATACACACAGATCAAGAAAAAGTGCGTGTAACGTCAACAAACACCAACTTCACAGACCGAACATCTACAACAGAAAAACATCAGTGATTCGACAATGGTCAATTGACCGAAAGGTGCCTCATCACTCAAGGTAAAATTATTGCACTTAATGGTGGATAAAATTACTTACATAGTAATATATTAACTTCATAAAGTCAGTGCAACGGAAAAACAATGGATAACGTTAAATATCAAGAATATATATATATATATATATATATATATATATATCACGTCGTCCATAAAGTTTCAGTCGTTAATAAAACGTTTTGATTTATCCAATCAAGTTCAAATACATTTTTTTAACCTTTAGTGGATGACAATTGATGTTACTTCAGTTTTATCAAATATTTATTCATTAATTAAATTTAAAAAAGTTGGGGTCTTGATCAGTTTCGAACTGAATTAAATGTCACATGTTTGAAATCCAGCATTTTGCAATAAGCCAACTTTCCCATAGCTGGATATTTGTTAAAGACATAAATGAAATTATAAGAGAAAGGTTCCTTGCAATAATGAAGCAATATAAAAGATGGATAGAATGAGAAGTTATAGACTTCGTTAAGTTTTATAAATTAGAAACAAAAAATGTGAATAAATAGTAATAAACGAAAATAATAGTCGAACTACACACACTGTATAGAGACGAAAATGAAAAAAATTGCAATGACATTTGCTTTCTATTTTGCTAATATTGTGATTTTGTCATATGTATATACATATTTATATTAATCATAATTATAAAATAAAAAGTAGCTAAAGTGAATTTTTCTTTGCTGACTATAAATATTTGTATTGTTTTTTATTTATTTTAATAAATACAGTAAAGCTTTCAGGATTTGAGATTTGCTGTAATACTTTGCTTAATGCTTCCTGTTTATTATTTTATTGAGCTTCTACAGAATGTCTTCAAGGTCACCAGTAACGTATATCAATGTGTCGTAGTAGTCAGCAAAATATTAAAGAACAGTATGCTTTTCGCTTTCAAAGCACCTGGAAAGTGACAGCATTTTGCTACATTCCCAGTTACTACCTTAAATAAATAAACATTCTGCTTCTGATTTTTATTATAACAAGTATGTAGGTTTCATACTATGGTATGTTTATGTTATTCAACCATCTATCAACATGTTTACAAGTCATTCAGTCTCAGTTTTGTTCGTTAAGCAATTGTGAGGAATTTAAATTTAATTAATAAATTTAAATCTAAAAAACTTCAAACTTTGTAACTAAGGAAGCATGCCGGTATAGATGTGATATTACCAGTTATAAGGTAGCGTCATGTTGATATAGTCAGTTCATTACTTTGCCACCAACTAACTACAGGACACTTCACAAAAATTTTAAGAAGATTAAAATACGATTATTTAAAATATATTTTTTAGTTATCAGTAGATGGAATATATTTAATAATTAGGTTAATGCTTGTTTGAAGTTTTTCACATAATTCAGTTTCGCATGGTTATATTTCACTTAATGGTTTTGTTTTGAAGGTTTGTTGTTGATTCATTAAATGTAATGAAATCAGAGAAGTATTTTTATTAAGATGCAAAAGTAAACAGTCAGTCAGTTTAAATATTATTGGTAATCAGTGACAGGAAGTGATTTTAAATACCAATAAGGCTTAAGGGAAGCCTTAATATTTCCAATTCTGAAATACAAGGAAAGATTATAGCTTTCAAGTCGATGGTTAGATGCCTAAAGTAGAAATATTTTTGATCAGGGACAAAAGACTTGTCTATCCATTACATCAGCAATAAAGAAATTGAAAGTTTATTTAAATAATTTAAATGTTGTATTATATTTATCAGATTTGTATATTTCAAGTATTATGAAAATATATATTGAAAATATATAACTAATTTATTTGTATTGTTTCAGGAGAAATTCTTCCAGCTTTTAGAGTTTATCGTGTTTCAGCTAAGCTTTGTTCCATGCAAGGAGCTTATATCGTTGTCAATTCTTCTCAAGAGTCAGACTTCTGTCAGATGTAGCCTCATATGTATGCAGACCCTCCTGAATATAGTAAAGTATGTTCATGATTGTATATTAATATTAGGAGCTTATTTTATGGTTTTATTTTGTTTCGCTTTAGAATCAATAATTGTGTAAAGATTTGTATATTTAGGTAATAATTATAATATCTGAAAATAACTGTTCTGAAAAAGTATGGTAAAGAAATAAAGTTTTAAATCTCAAAAAACTATATTTGCAAAATAAAGTTGAGAAATGTATTTATAATTTGTTATCAATTTAAAATTGTTGCTAGGTTTTATACAAACATGTTGATTGCATTAATTTATTTTCTTCTATGACTAGCCTAACCATAATATAATTTTTATTAATATATTTTTGATTAATTAAATTAATTAGCTATTTTTAATGATTAGCATTTTCCCTTCATCCACTTCTTTTGATTTTTTGATAGGCATACCTATTTCATTTAATCCCAACTACTATTTATTATTTTTAATCACTTTTAAACAATAGGTTTTGACTATCCGAACTTTAAATTTAGTAAATTTGCGTATACAAACTGAACTGCGACAAATGTAACAAATTGGACTGCTCTACATTGGACAAACAGGTCGCAGCTTTAAACAAAGAGTAGAGGAACACAAACAAAACACCAACTCAACATTTTACAACCACATAAAAGAAACAGGACACAAATATACAGACATTTACCATAATCTAGAAATCCTACACATCAACAAAAAAGGACCACATATCAACACACTAGAACAATATGAAATTTACAGACACACAAAAACACAAAGTACAAACATATTAAACAAACAAACACAATACAAATCACACATACTCTTTGATACTATCGAAAACCTACCTATAAAACCGTCACCGCTTGACTCAACATCTCCAAGCACAAGACACTGATGAAGATCGGCACATAGCGATCGAAAACGTTCTTTCTCAGTAAGTTATAACAAATTTATAATTAGGACAGTCATAAACTATTGTTTAAAAGTGATTAATAAGATTCACCGAACGTAATGGACTACAAAATTTAAGTATTATTTTTAGGTTAGTTCTGGTATAGCTTTGGTATAGTTTGGGACCAGATAGGAGACTGGCCATTATCTTGGTAATAGTCAGGTCTATAATCTTAAAATAAACAAAAATAAACACTAAAATACATTTCGGACACCACTGAATTCTGTATCAGTCAGTCAAAGAAACTAAAGTGAATCAGCATCTGTGACACGGATTGTCAATGCAATATGCACACAATATCTCCCTCTTTGTATCATTATACAGTCAACTCCCTATTATCCGGGATAGTTACCGGCAGGGCCGTCACGGATAATGCGAAATCACGGTTAAAACAAATACCATAATATCCACAGCCTTACTTCTACCCAATGACTGTAAAAACAGCTGATAAATAGTACCGCCTCCTGCTGTACCGTCACTACTATACAGTTCGTTTTAATCAGAAGCAACGCATAGACTGACCACTGAGGAAGGGTAGTGTTTACGTTCGACTCGAGCGATCCCGTAATTCCGCGAATTCGGAGTTCGGATTTATTCACGGAATAAACAGCCGCTCGCGCTCGGAAGTTATCGAACCTCCATGCATCACGTTCGATGCTTCGATGTGCTCTGATCTGATTGGACGTTGGAGATAACGCGTAATTAGGGATTCGCGCATCATAGAACCGCGTGAATTTATAAAAGGACAACAAGAAATATAACGTAAACTCAGACATGCTGACTGAAACTCTGCCCGCGAGTGCGCGTCGCGTGGAAACAGGTAGGAAGGATTTAGGACATGGGGTGGCGACTGCGGCGAGTTGACAGTCTATAAATTATTCCGTAAAGGTTACTGTACGCCCCAACGACCGCTCGCATGCGCATCCGTCTGCCGCGTTCATATTTGACTCCTCCCGCCCACTGCTTCAAGTGGAGCTGACGATCCCGGTTGATCCGCAACCCGGTTGATGCGATCCCGGATAATCGGGAGTTGACTGTACTTAGTTTATTTAACAAATTTGGGGATTTTCAGAATCAATTATTGAACAACAAGAATCAGAAATAAGCAACAAATAGACAACAAAAGTCAAAGTTTATTTGAAGTAACTCAGTGTATTTATCGTATATATATAAAATATTGACTATATATGATTTTGTTTTCTGAAAAACCAAGACCGGAGTGTATGATGTACATGTAAAAAAATTTGTCAGATATGCATATTAAAGAAAATATTTAAATACTTGATTATAAAAAGTAAAAGACAAAATATAAAATAAGATTAATTGCAAAAGGGGGCAGTATTATCCACTGAAATGTGCAATCACAATAGTTTAGACGAGGTTAAATAATGCTTAGAAAATGATATGTCAAAGGCGTGAAACCATTTATAGGCCTAAAGAGATGTGACATTTTAAGAAGCAATGGAAATGTTTAGTCTCAAATGCATCTTATTTCTAATTCTTTTGTGCTTTTATAATAAATTATGCTCTTTTAGTATACAGTTGTAAAGTTCTTTCATAGTCTTTACCTATAGAAAATTGTAATTGTAATTAATTGTAGATATAAATAATTATAACATAAAAAGAGTTTGCAATAAATGAGTGTAAAAACTCATAAATAAGTGTATACTATTATTTATTTAAACAACTGATAGCCATTTTATCAGTGAATAACATGTTAATAAATGCATGTTTTGAATGTGTTTAATATTTTGCCAAACTTTATTGCGTACTTCTTTAGAGCTTACATTGCTGGTTTAGTTATTGTTTTATAATATTTAAACTGACCTCTACACATAAAGCTCTTTGTTTTCAGAATAATAACAAAGCAGCATAAACAAATTTAAAACTATAATTTTTAAGTAATTATAAAACATTTATTGAATTATTTAGACATTAGTAGGCATGACTTATGTGATATTGAAAATTCTACTTACTCAGCTTCTATAGCCTTTGTTAATTATTGTTTACATAAGGATTATTTGTTCAAATATTGTTTAGCATTGAACCACATACAATAGATAGTGTAAACAAGTGACAAATCTCAAAGCTTCCTTTAGATGATGTCATCTCTTACTCACTTTTTATCAATTTTATCTTATCAAAAAACCATTATTTACATATTTCTCATCTTTCTTCTCACTGTTTGGAATGATGACAAATTTCTAGAAAAGGTAATTAAAAGCTAGCAACAGGAAGTAAACAACTGATAATCCTATAGATCCTGCAAAATTTGGCTAACAACCCATATTCCTTCTTATTTTTTGAGAAAATAGATCACAAATAAGTAATATAAACAAAAATTTTTAAATGCAATTCCTACTTAGGCCAACAAAGAAAAATTGTATCTTAGTTACTTTTTTATTGAATAATTACAATTAATATAAATAAAGTAAAATAATATATGAGTTCAAATAGCTGTTCTTTCACATAACCTATAACATAAAATCAGCTGTTTTATGAAATCATATTTTATCACTCATTTTAACACGTTCATTGCCAATCACGCAATATCGTGTAATGTCAGTTCTTACCGGATAGCTGATCACACGTTATCGGGTGATTGTTACTATTCAAATTCTAAGTGAATTATTATAGCTGCCACAGCGAAATTGTGCGTAATACTTATATTGGCCACTAGAGAAGGAATTGACCTTTTTGTTGTGGGGACGGCCACCAGCCATTTTGTTTTGTTCTTATCAGCCAGTGCACACAGTGGTAGTGTTTGGATAAGGTAACATATTAATAATTTTGTTTAGTTATTCGTTGATTTAGCGTTTTGAAGTTTGGGTTTTAATTATTTGAGTGTTGATTTTTTAATTATGAGTGACCAGCCAGGACCCTCGAAAAGGCTCAGTGAAATGCCAGATCGTCCAAAAAAACATATTTTTTTTTAAATTACAGAGTTGGAAGTAAATGTTATTACTAGATTACTAGTTATTACTAGATTCTGACCCACATCTAACCTACAAACAACACAGAAGACCCGACAAGACCGAGTCCAACACAAGCTAACTAAAATTAAAAAAGCCGAACCGCGATGTCTCAGCACCGGCAAAACAGTAAATGCAACTTCTAGAAAAGATTGCAGAAATTGCTATAAAAATAAAAAGAGGATAAACACCACAATTGAGTGTAAAAACTGTCCAGGTGCTCCACTATTATGTTTTGACTGTTTTTTTAATTGTATAATTGCAATGCTAAAAAATTTTCGATTTTGAAACCATTTTGTAAATTTTGAATGTATAAGTGAATTACAATCACACAGAGTTTTTCAAATTTTGCCTGATTATAAATGTCAGCTAATTAAAGTCATTACAGTTAATATGTTGAATGTTTATTTGTAAACTATGTACCCTTTTTGACCCAATTATATATCATGCGATATTGCGTTTTTTGGCCATATGGGGAAAAACCGCATTATGTATGGCCAATCACACTATATCGTGTGATGGATATTAGAGACCATAACTCCTAACTACATAATAAAAAAAGTTTGTAAGTATTATATTTACCTATTTTGAACATTATATAACTAAATAAAACAAAAAAAATTTGCCCACCACAAAAAATTCTAATTTCCAGCTTGGCAATGAACGTGTTAAGCCAAATGGGACAAATATATATTCCACACCTTAGCCCATTTGTGAAAAGTTTTATCTGTCATAAAACTAAAATTAATTCATTAAATTTAATTAATAAATTAATATTTGAAATAACCGTTTTAACATCAAGTGTCATCCACTACAAGTTTAAACAAAATGTGTTTGAACTTGATTGAATACATCAAAAGTATTTTAATAATGATTGAAAATTTAGACAAGATGTATAAAAACAAGATGTGAACTAATAGAAGGAATTGAAAAAGTAGATCCTGTTATCAAAAGATTTTTTAACAGAACATCGAAAATTGTCTGCTAAGGCCAGATGTCTATTAAACCAGATTTCATTATATTTGTTTTCTTTGTATAACAGCTATTACTAAAATTGTTTCCAATATGAATGAACTAAAAAATTTGAATACACAACTTACAAGAGTACAGCACGTACAAATAAAAAAATAATTATTTCAGCAGTGATTTCAGGATGGCAAAATCGCACCAGTCTATCTTGCTAATGTTCTGGATCCATCCTGTCTCCTAACTCAAGTATTCTTTTCTTTGTTAATGATTAGATATTTTAAACCCACTTCAAAAAAGGAGGAGGTTCTGTATTTAATCCCTATTTGTCCAAGGTGCTTCAACATAATAAAAGGCCTTTATATGTCACGTTCACTCAGGCACAGAGAAAGACAATGTTCATGTTGTTGGCACTCAGAATGTTAAATATAAGTCCAAGTAAAAAATTTGGCGCCGACTTCAAAATTTTGTGGGTAAAGCTTCCATATAGGAGGTAATTAAATGTAAGAGGTGTAAGAAGGTGACTAAACGATTTATAAATTATATGTTATTTCTTTTTTTAATATTTGAACATTGTCCTTACTGTAGTGATTTTTTCCATTTATAAAATAAATAAGGATGAAGTAGATAAATGAATCTTGGTTCTCTTTGTTATAGGTATAATGCAATATTTAAAGATGTTTATCGTGAGGTTGGAATTTTGGAAGTTTTTGTAACATGTCTGCAGAGGTATGCAAATCTTTTAAAAGAAAAGCAATCCGCCTTTGATTCTGGAATAGGTATGCATTGCATGAGTATGTGTATAAAATGATTAGTAAAAATTATAAACAAGAATGAATCTAGAATTTAATTTTTCTTTACTAAAAAAGAACTTACTTCCCAATTGGTGTTTACCAAGGTTAAATTTAATCAGGGGTATTTTATCTTACTCCATAACACAAGTAAATCCATAATATAAAATTAAGGAATAAGACAGGGCTACACCCATACTGTGAAAAAATGAATATTAGGAAATAGATGATGATTAAATAAGGTTATGTGTACAGTTGATGTAAAATTGGAGTAAACCTTGAGAATGTTGAAAATATAATAACAGAAGAAGCAATAAAATAATGTAACCATAAGTCTCCATAAAACAGAAGTTATATATGCCAAGGAAAAACAAAGAAGTTAAAAATGTAGACAGTTGTATAAATATAATTGGGTCTTATGATAAAATTGAGGAAAGTACAGCAAAAGCAGAATTTATCTAAAAAAGTTCAATAAATTTTTTTAAATATATCTATACTTATATCCTTATGATGTTGTTTGTATAATCATTGTGTCAGACACAATCCTGTGGATCCTAAATATGACTTTTTCTGGGCTCTTTTGACATCATAATCCTCCTCTAATATCATGACTATAAAGTTTTATGTTCCTTAATCATTTCTATTTTAATATTTTTTTAAATGTCTTTCATAGTTGATAAAAGAAACGTTAACTGATTTCTATAAAATAATAATAATAGTAATAATAATAATGCATTTTAACTTTTCTCAATAGTGTTATTGAATGTGTATGACACATGTTTAGATTTAAATATGATTACATTATCAGATTCTTAATGTTTAACCCAAAGAAATTACTTTTAATGCTCATGGGTGAGTAGTAAATGATACTTATGTGGAACTCCAAGGTTATTGAAAAGTCACATTTGTTATTTTCCTTACTACTTCTGTTTTCTAGAAATTTTGTAATTTAACCCTAGCATCTTCCTATTTTAGTCATTTGTTTTTAACTATGCTTTTCCGTTGTCTTTTAATCATTACCCAGGGGTTTTTACTAAATGGCTATAGCTCTAAGCAAAATATTCCTCATCTATATTTACATCTAATATTATCAACATCTACAATTTTTCTTCATAAGTAATTATTTCAAGAACTAAGTGAAAACTATTAATTTACTACTCTGATGCATTTCAAAACTGTTGTTTCAATGATGAAGCCTAACTTGCTACTCTGTTTTGAAACATGCCAGTGTAATAAGTTTTACCTAAGTAATAGTATCCACTTAGGTCTTTGAATAATTACTTATGGTTTAATCAGTAAAATCCAGATGATTTCAATAATCAATTTTTTTCTTCTACTATTTTTAAATTTACACAGATTTTTTTATTTGATCTATAAAAATCCTGACCTCTGAGAAGTAGATAGATCTCTTTTGTCCAGAAATCAAATCTCTGAAGTTTTCAATTTTTGTTATACAGTTTTCAGTTTTCTAATCTAGTGGATTTAATTTCTAACACTCTTGATTAAGAAAGTGACTGTTTATTCCTATATGTGGTCAGATGATATTAGCTCAGAACCCAGTTTACAGTGGCCAGAATGTATTTTATTGTTTTTGAGCATAATTTTTAGATTAAATATATTTTTTTCAAATAAGTTTAATTAGAAAAGTATAATTAGACAAGTATAATTAGAAAAGGTATTTTTCAATATAATAGATTAAATATCGAAATCTTGTTGCTGTTCATGATGAGCTGGTTATTAATTACTTATTACACTTTTGCTATTACTTGTGACCAGACTTTTTTGTTAACTAAAGGTTGCTAAATTGTTAACTTACATTTGGAGAAAGAGTCATCTTACAACTTCTTCAGCCTCCTAATAATAGATTATATGAATAGAATTGAGATGATTATTAGATAATTTTATAGACAAGTGTTTTAGTTTTATAGTTTTCTATTAAAAATGTTTTGTGGAGAAGTATAAAAGGATGTGCATTAAAAGGTAAGATTTTTATTATGTAATGTAGGTTTTAACATTTTCTGTAGTGTGCATAGCCAACACCACCTAGAAAACAAGGTTTGCGAGTTGTGACGCCACAGGGCACAGGCTACAGGCTGTCATTAGGCAATCAAGATAACCGATATTACTGTTGAATGACGTTTATTTAGACGTTAAAATGTGATAGTTTTCTTGTGATTTAAATACACTTGCTTTATATGTTGAAGTTTTATCTCTGTAGGAAATAAACAGTCAGTACTTAATCGGAAATAAATAATTAAATTAAATACTGTATTAGAACAAATGTAGACACGATGACAATTAATTGTCCGTTATCTATGTGGTGTTGGTACAGCGCCATACAGCTGATCAGTAGAAATAATAGTCTTATAGCTAAGAATCCCCACTACCAACCCTCACCCCAACGCTAAAAATAGACTTGGCAAACGTTTTGTGATGTTACCATCATACAGTACACTACTACTGTATAAGCCGGAAACCTGTCTTAGGCAGAAAAAAATGCCCGTCCCAATGGATTCCGGCTTAAGCAGGTTTCACTGTATTTAGTTTATTGAGATTTTGAAAAGCATGTTAAAGGGATTTATAATTTGATTTATTTAATATAACCGGTTTTAGTATATTTCTAATTTGATTTATTCAATATCACAGTTTGAATACAGTTTGAATTACAGGTTCTCTCTTGGTTTTCCTGATGCCAGTCCAAATTGCTATTCTAGTGAATGATATATCCAAAACTCTCTTTTTAAGTATTAGAAAGAGGATTTGTTTGGCGGGTATTACAATAGTATGAAATCAAGAGGGTTATTCATAAAATAAGGTTCCCATAGTGTTTAAACATAGACAGCTTTATTTTTGTTCTTAAGGTAATACATCATTTTAAAGCTTAAAACTTGGCGCTATTTTTCCACA
This sequence comes from Prosapia bicincta, assembly GCA_036971475.1. Classification (NCBI taxonomy): domain Eukaryota; kingdom Metazoa; phylum Arthropoda; class Insecta; order Hemiptera; family Cercopidae; genus Prosapia; species Prosapia bicincta. The sequence continues at coordinate 327,973,857 of JBAIZL010000001.1, forward strand.
TAATAACCATTTCTATCCAAACACATTTGAAAATGATGCTCCAACTTTTCTATCTCCATGTTATAGAATTCTGCCACCAAACCTTTTAGGAATCGAGTAACCTCTACCTTGACTTCATCATCGGTACTGAAGTAACCCACCCAAGTGTTCCTTTAATTTTGGGAATAAATGATAATCACTTGGGGCTAGGTCCGGACTGTAGGAGAGGGTGGAATAACAGTCCAGCCAAAATCAGTCAGCAGTTCTTGAGTTTGGTGTGAGATATGAGGTCGACCATTGTCATGGATAAGCCTCACACCACTGGACAATCTTCCTCTTCAGCAGTTCTGGATCGCAAGTCAGTTTTCTTAATATGTCACAATATCTGTTGGAGTTAACTGTTGTTCCATGAGGCAAAAAGTCGATTTAAAGCAGACCCTTCCTGACCCAAAAGACAGTTGCCATGGCTTTCCCAGCAGACTGTGTTTGTTTAAACTTCTTCAGCTTCGGCGAAGTTGAGTGACGCCATTCACGTGATTGCTGCTTGATTTTAGGCGTAAAGTGAAACGCCCATGTTTCATTGGCTGCAACAATGGGATCCAAGAATTCTTCTTTGTTGTCTTCATATTGTTGCAAAAACTGCTGGACACACTCGACACATTGCTGTTTGTGGTTTTTTATAAACATTTGCAGTTCTCTCGTACACACTTTATGATAGCCTAATTTTTTGGTTAAAATGTTATGAATTGTGGTGTTGGAAGTTGCAGGAATATGCAAAACAAGTTCCTTAATACCAGTCCTCCGATCTTCAAGCAATATTCTTTAAACTTGTTCAACAATTCTGTTTGAAACTGAAGGCCTTCTGCTCCGGTCTTCATCATGAATTTTCCTGCGGCCTTCACTGAATTATCTACATCATTTGCGAACATGTTGAACTGACATACACTTCTCCCCATAACCTTCGATTAACTGACGATAAATGTCAATAGGTGAATTCCGTTTTGCATTTTTAAAAAAATGCCAAGAATTTCAGTTGCCATGAATTTTGCAACTGGCAGTAACAGCAATGGGGAGCTCCAACTTTGAAGGCTGCTAGCCCGGCACAGAGCATTGTAGCGAGGTGGGAGTGGTGGGGATAGAGAGAGGGGGAGTTGATAAGTAAGACAGTGTTACCACATTTCTCTTAACACATTGCATTCTTTCTTAGCAGCATAGGGAACCTTATTTTATGAATTACCCTAGTATATTTAATGTTGTAGATAACAAGTTACAAGCAGAGGATGAACAGCTTGGGATGTTGGTAATGAACTGTTTGACAGTGTTACTCAGCGGTAATAGTAACAATGCCAATGTGCTCAGAGAATGTGGTGGTGCGAAGTGTGTCCACAGCTTAGTGCAGTACATGGACTGTCGTTATGAAGCTTTAGGTAGTTTATTAATATTACTGTTATGCTTATTTCATAAATTGTCTTTATATAATAATTGAAGTTATTGTTATAGCCTAAGTTGATTCTGTAGGGTTCAAGTTATAAATGAGATATTTAAAAATAATGAGATTAAAGAATTAACTTACTTCTTACCATCAAACTGCATATAAGCTTACTTTTTTAAAAAAAAGATGAAGGCAAAAATAAGCTTACTTTGGAAAAAAGGTAAACATTATCTTCTAATGTGCCAATAGAACAAACACTGAACATACTACAAAATATGCTCACAGCAAACAACACGCCACATAAACTCACACATGAAATAATCACACTCACCAAACTCATCACATCACAAAATTACTTCACATACCAACACAAATACTACACACAGAAAGATGGCCTCCCAATGGGTTCCCCTATCTCAGGCATCCTAGCAGAAATATTCCTACACCACATCGAACAATAATTAGATTACATAATTACATTAATGCCATACACGAAAACCTTACATTCACTCTCGAGTTAGAAGAAAACAATAGAATAAACTTTCTAGATCTTACTATCACCAAACACAACACTAGACATAATTTCAAAATATACAGAAAACCAGCAACTACAGATATGGTCATACATAATACATCTAATCACTCCACACAACACAAACACGCTGCCTTTAATCATATGTTACACCGTCTAATAAACATACCAATGCTACAGAAAGATTACGACGAAGAACTTAATACCATAAAATACATCGCCCAACAAAACGGCTACCAAGACACACTCATAGACAACATTCTCAGGAAAATAAAACATAAACACCATCTAACAGCCACACAAACAAACCACACAAAAAATAACAAATACATATCCCTCACCTACCACAATAAAAACACACATAAAATAGCCTCCACATTTAAAAAACTCCATTACCAAATATCCTACAAAACAACAAACGCGCTAAGAAAACATATACAATCTTTTAAAAAAGAAACTGACATATACAAACTCTCAGGTATTTACAAATTAACTTGCAACAATTGTCCCAACTATTACATCGGTCAAACCGGCAGGTCATTCTACACACGCTTCGATGAACACATTACCCAAACAAAACAAACAAACACTAAATCCAGCTACGCAAAACACCTAAACACCCAACACACACATACCAACATACACACTAATTTAAATACTCTACACACATTAAAACAGACTAAAAAACTAACAACCTTAGAAAAATATGAAATCTAAAAACTCTACGCAACAGACAGGGAAAATATACTTAATGACCACACACACTTTGAAGCCAATAGTCTTTTCAAATACATCACACAAGACGCCAACACCTCACCCAGTGTCATAAATCCAACCCTGTCATACCGTTTGTAAAGAGCCAGAAGCCGCTAGTAGAAGGTTAGCTTCGAAAAAGGATCGATCGTTTTGAAAAGCGTCAGCAAGTAAGCAATTACGTATTCACTTAGTTAAGTAGTGTAAAATTAGTTTAATCAGTGAATTCAAGATGATTACATCAAGAAACTTCATTATCTAGACATTTTTTTGCACAGTGAAACATTTAAATCTGTAGTGAACTGGTCTAAACAATACGTAAAGTTATTCTAAAGTTGTCAACACATTGAGGTAGGAAAAGAAATAGGGTGTCAGACACAAACAGTACATGGGCCTTTATGGAAGGTCTGTCTGTGCACACAAGATAGGACACTTTTTTGCCTCCTATGATGCATTGTTTATAAAAGGTATTGAATCTTTAAGTAATTTTTTATATTTTAAATTTATTATTAAAAAAAATGAATACCAACTATTAGCTTGGGAGGGTTGAATTGGTTCTTTAGATTTTAGTTGTTGATTAAAACTATCTAAATAAAGAAAAATACTTGAAAATTTTTGTTAAAGATGAATAGAGAGATTGAGTTTTATTGATCTGTTTATAAAAACTTTAAAACATGAAGAAATCGAAATAATGTTTTCACGGAGTACTTGTCAAGGTCATCCTTCAATAATAGCCAATGAAATGCATTGCCACTAGGTAAAATGACATCAGCCACAAAATGTGCATTACATTTAGACTGTTTACACAATATGAGGCCCTGGTTTTAATTTTCTCATTCCTTTGTTCAGTAATTATACAAATATGTTATTTAGTTCATTAATAAATTGCTTTACAAGGTTAAAAAATTTGATGCAGTATATTATATTTGAAATTTGTTTACAATTATTTTAAATTCTTCTTAGACCTAAGTACTTCAGCCTAAATTATCTCACATAATCAAGATTTTTTTGTATAAGTTAAATTTGAAGACTTTTGTGATTATATTAAACTTTGATTTTTAATATATCATAAAAACTGTCATTTCTTTTGCCTAAAAAAGTACAAAAAAATTAGATTCTAAATGTTTTGTCTTATCATTAGGTATAGTTCGAGAACTAATTCTTAGCACAGGAGGAGAAGATGATATGGGAACACTTCTTGGCATGATGCATTCAGCCCCTCCTTCTTCTCTTACACTCAAATCTCACATCCTTAAAGTAAGTTGTTAGGAGGTTACACATCTGTTATCATTGTGTAAGATTCAGAATAATTTTATTATAACTTGTATATACTGAAGAACTAGATTTATACGAGGGTGGTCCACAAAGTAACCTCCGTTTTGAAATTTAAAAAAAAACCAGTTGAAATACAAAAATTTTATTACATACATGTTAAAAATACAGCTTTTCTCTACTTTTCTACATATTCACCATACAAATTCAAGCACTTATCATATCTTTTAACAGTTTTTGAAATTCCTTCTTTAAAAAAATCTGCCGCCTGAGAACGTAGCCAACCTGTCACAGGTTTTGAAGCTCTTCATCACTCGCAAGCCTATGACATGCAAGCCACCGCTTCATGTACGGGAAAAGATGGAAATCACTGGGAGCCAAGTCCGGGCTGTAGGGGGGGGGGGTCAAAAATGTCCCATTTGAACTTTTCCAAAAGTTCAATTGTTTTTTGAGCTGTGTTAGGGTGGGCATTGTCATGGACAAACACAACGCCAGATGTCAGAAGGCCACGACGCTTGTTTTGAATCGCTCGTCGTAGCCGTTTTAAGGTTTCACAATAAGCTGCAGCTGTAATGGTCGTACCACGCTCCATAAATTCAACAATCAAGATGCCCTTAGGATCCCAAAAAACTGTAGCCATCAATTTTCTCGCTGAAAAAGATTGGCGAGCTTTCTTTGGCTTGCTTGGCGAAGCGGTATGACCCCATTGCATTGACTGTTGTTTTGTTTCGGCATTCACATAGGCTATCCAAGTCTCATCTCCTCCTGTAACGATCCTGTTCAAAAATGTTTCTCCTTCAACATCATACCGAGTAAGAAAGTCTATGGCGGAACTCATTCTTTTCATTTTGTGATCATCGGTGAGCACTTTCGGAATCCAATGAGCACAAAACTTATGATAGCCTAGTTTTTCTGTCACTATCTCATGCACAAGACTTCGAGAAATTTCAGGAAAATGATCTGAAAGTTCCGAGATTGTGAAGCGACGGGTCTCGCGAATTTTCTCATCCCCTTTGTTCACCAAGTCATAACTGACGAGAGATGGTCTACCACTCCAGTCTTCATCGTGAATGTTCGTTCTTCCATTTTTAAAAAAACAAACCCATTGACGGACTACACTTTCGCTCATAATATTTGGGCCATACACCGCACTCAATTCACGATGAATTTCAGCTGCTGTGTAACTTTTCGACCACAGAAATCTTATTACACCACTCACTCACTTCATACTTGGCGGGATTTTCTATCACGGCACTTTTTACGTTATAACAAAAGAACGTGTGATCGCACGATGCTCTCCCTTGCACAGCTAGAAGCGTACTGAACGGCTGCGCACACCGATGGGAAAATGGCTACCCCCACTAATTATTGCACTATACCCAAACGGCGGTTACTTTGTGAACCACCCTCGTAATTGTACTTACCCAAAGTATCACATACAGTTCAAACTTATCTAAGTGACAATGATCATCTTTTGTTTTAAATGTCTTTGATTATAAGGTCTGGTAAATTTCCATTGCATCATATTAAGGTTCTTTTAGTTTTTAAATTTCTGCCAAATAAATTTAATTTGTTTTTTTTTTAGTCACTTCTAATGTGTCTTCGGGAAAGCCACCGAACCAGAACAGTATTTCGTAAAGTTGGTGGTTTCGTTTATGTCATGAGCATTCTAGTTTCAATGGAAGGCTGTTTAAAAGGAGGACTTAAATCGCAACCTTGGGCTGATATTCCTATTTCACAAATATTGAGTCTACTTCATATTGTTTTCAACACTATTACTGTTGCAATGAGATTTGAGCCTGCAAATGCTAAATTTTTTCATTTAGAGGTAAAACCATTTCTTTTATTCAGTATTTGTATATATTTTGTGTAACTATGTTTTAATAATAAATACTCAAAAACCTCTTAACCACAACACATTTTTTTATTTCACCCTTATTTATATTTCAGTTACTAAGTAACCATCCCCAGAGGCATAGCATACAAAGACTGTCTTTGAATGTTATCTCTCTGAGGATGGTTACTTGGTACCTGAAATTTACATAAGGATAAAATAAAAAAGTGTTATTGTTAAGAGGTTTTTGAGTATTTATTATTAATATTCAACCACAGTGTATTCCTAATAACTAGTAACTATGTTTTAAGGTATAAAACACATTTAACCTAGGACACATCACACATAACAAGTATATTATTATAGACATGGATATTTAAGTTAATATAGATTTTAGAGTTGTTTTCTTAAAATCTTATGGATCTTCTATATATTTTAAATTTACATAAAATTTTCCACTTAAATCCGTGTTTTTACTAATATATGTAGCATCAATATAATGGAATTCTTTGTTTATAAAATCCAATGTTATATAAATTATCCTGTGTTTACCAGGAAAATGTTATTGTGATGTTTCTAAAAATTATTAAAACAAAAAGTTTTCCTGTAATAATTATAACAGATAATCAGCTTTTATGAACAAGGATAAACTGGAGGAAGAATTTGTTCTAAACATTTGTTTATCAATTTAACTTGGAAAAAAACAGTAATATCTGACATTTCTCAGTGGAAATGCTTCACACTTGGTCATACATAAATCAGTGCTGCAAGTCACTGACAACAAATATTTCAATGGAGTGTTTTTCACTGACTCGCACCATTGAACAATATACTGATCAAGTAAAAAATATGCCTGCTAAAAGATATATGCTAGTAGTGGTTTTTTGCCAAGATAAATTGATAAATAAGTGTTTGTTCAAAAACTTTAAGATATACAACCCAACAATTAAAATTATTTCAAGATTGTTGTCTATAATGTCAACAATTTCAAGAGATTTATCAAATGTTGTTGAAAATGCTGACACTGTAACCAGTGAAACTGTAGCAGTAGAATTGTCCAGTTTATCAAAACTATCATAAACAAAACAGAAAAAAATAGTTAAAATAACAAAACTATGGATAAATTGGCATAGTAAGAAAATAATCAAAAAATGGGCTGCCTTCACATACAATAGTTGCAATGGTAAGGAATTACCAAAATCTTAGAAATTAGCAATAATAATGTAGTATGATAGATTACGAGAAATTTTATAACATAATAAATTATTGACAAACAACATATCATACACTATTTCATTGGCTATATAAAGTTTAATATTTATATTCCAGTAAAATCTACAAATGCAAACAAAACCTAAACTAAAAGACTTGTATAAGGAACATTTTTATTAAGCTCAACATGTCTAGAAAATAATCACACATTTCTCAGAATAGAATACTTATAGTTAATTTTAAAAAGTGCAAAAAGATGTAGAAATATTTAAAATTTAATAAACATGGAAATAAAATTAAAGTACAAATCTAAACCTAAAGAATTCTGGTTATTAGATAACTTTATCAATAGAAGTAAATACTTAGTGTTAAACCAAGAATATAATGTGCCAACTTGAAAACATTGACAATTTTCAAACTATAATATATTAATAAAATATTCATATTAATAAAATTTTTATACAGATTTAAAAATAGAATTGGTTTTAATAATGTAATGGTTGAGGCTGTCATTTAATAATGATACATAAAAAAATTCAATTTTAGTAATACAAATCATTTTTAAAAATTCAGATCTGTTCTACAAGTCTTTGTGACACTCTACGACTTCTTGGTTGTTTCTCCCCAATAACAGTTTTAGATGATGACGAAGAAATGTCTGCGTCAACAAAAGAAGAGAACACATTCCATAATTTATTTACTGGCAGTGTCCTTGAACCAAGGTATAGCAGTGCCTATTATTTGCGATATATATTTTCTAGAAATAAAACAACGGGTTTGGAAGTCAAAAATTGTCATTTATTAATTTAGTGATGTTTCGATAATATATTCATTGCCATCTTCAGGCCTGTACATATTAATAGTAATTAATATTGATATAAATTAATATTTGTAATATTAATATCGAATCTTCTCCACTAAATTAAGAAACAACAATGCTTGACTCGCAAACCAGTCGTTTTGTTTCTACAAAATTTAAACCTAGGGAGTGTAATATGAATATTAGAAATATATCTTTACTAAAATAAATTTCATATTTTTTTCTAATAAGAAAACTTAGTTAACTTATTATTTTATTATAATTAAAAGGTACTTAACTAAGTGAATAGGTAATGACTTTTCTGACGCATTTCAAAACATTAATTCCTTTTATGAAGCTAACCCTCTACTCAAGTAAGCCATTACGTATTCACTTAGTTAAGTACCTTTTAATTATAGTTTAATCAGTGAATTCAAGATGATTACATCAAGCAACTTTATTATTTCAACTGAAACTCTTGTAAATATATTACAAACTTGCCTATAGTAGCACTTACTTATATTTGTTGAGGACAGTCGTTTTGGGAGATGTGTCCCATTGTCAACTTAGACTGTAACTTTAGGTAAAATCATTGCACTTAATGGTGGATAAAATTACTTACAATAGTAATATATTAACTATATATATATATATATATATATATATATATATATATATATATATATATATATTCTTGATATTTAACATTATCCATTGTTTTTCCGTTGCACTGACTTTATGAAGTTAATATATTACTATGTGAGTAATTTTATCCACCATTAAGTGCAATAATTTTACCTTGAGTGATGAGGCACTTTTCGGTCGTTGACCATTGTCGATTCGACAATGGTCAACGACCGAAAGGTGCCTCATCACTCAAGGTAAAATTATTGCACTTAATGGTGGATAAAATTACTCAAAATTGGTAATTTATTAACTTCATATATATATATATATATATATATATATATATATATATATCTGTACCTCAATGCAAAAAAAGCAGTCTCTATTTTTGGCCAAATTGAGTTAGTTACATAATCATAATCACAATTGTTCAAACTTTCTAATCTAATAATAACCAATGTGATACCAATGACAGAATTTTTGTCATTTTGTAAGCCACGGCTTTGTAATGTCAAGCCAATTAAAATTTTATTCTCACTGTAAAGGATCTTACTGTTGGAATATAATTCAAATCTTTAATAGAGGTTTATCCTAAGGTTCCAAACCACCGTCTTTTGGAATTTACAGTGCCGGCAAAAAGTTTAGGGACACCCCTACATTTATATGTTTTTGCTATTGTCCTAAAACTTTCTGCCAATCATATATTAGTAACTAATCGATGAATTAAGCATGAAAAGTTACGATTTTCCTGAAATTTTCATTCATTTATAAGTAAGGGTTGGCAAATTATAAATTTTTTTCCCATTTTAAAATTTTTGAGGAAACCCCTGTTTTTTTCTAATTAAAAATGTATAATAAAAAAAATACACATCTGATTAAAATGATACTTTGTACAAATGTTATGATGAGTGCACTGTGATCCTTCGTCAACGGAGAAAAGCTTTGAACCAGTTCAAGAGACATCCAACGAGTGAAAACCTGGAAAAATATAAAATCTTCCGTGCGAAAGCACAGAGAATATTTAGGCAAAGTAAACAAGAATCATGGTCGCAGTACATTGGCACAATTACTAGAACTACAGCTCCATCTACAGTATGGAAGAAATTACGATCAGTCTGTGGCATTTCCGTTCCAATGCCATTAATTTCATTAAGGCATTCGGATGGTGTTTTGACCACGGACTGTGAGGAAATTGCCAATGTGCTAGCGTTATCGTTTTCAAAACATTCTTCATCTTCTGCATACAAGGACGCTTTCCAGGTGTACAAACGTAAACAGGAAGCCTTACCTTTCACCGTTGGATTGTCTGGAGATTCTTGTTTGAACATCGATTTCTCTATCGACGAACTAGAGTCAGCTCTCTCGTCAACGAAGGATTCAGCTCCAGGCCTGGATGATATTGTATACTCCATGATTAAAAATCTACCACCGTCGGCAAAAGTAGTGGTACTTCGGATATACAACCGTATATTCGAGGAGCACGGTTTTCCCGATGCATGGTTAGAAGCGACAATAATTCCTCTTCTAAAACAAGGAAAGGACAAAACTAATCCCAGTAGTTACAGACCCATCTCTCTGACCAGCTGCTTATGCAAACTACTGGAGAAGATGGTCAACCGTCGTCTTGTCTGGTATCTAGAAACAAACAAACTTCTTTCTAACGTTCAGTGTGGTTCCAGACAAGGACGTTCATCAGTTGACTAATTGGTTTTGTTGGAGTCAGCTATACAGAATGCCTTCATCTTACGACAAACACTGGTAGCTGTTTTCTTTGACCTTGAGAAGGCATATGACATGGCATGGAGAAGAGGAATTTTGAACGTATTGAAATCATGGGGAATACAAGGTAACATTCTTGCTTTTATAAAAAATTATTTGAATAACAGGACTTTCCGTGTACGTCTAGGAGGCATATATTCTGATCGTTGCGAACTAGAGAATGGTGTACCACAGGGTGGCGTTTTGAGTGTGACGCTGTTTGCTGTTGCCATTAACAGCGTCACTTCAAATGTACAGTCAACGGTCCACTGTTCCCTGTTTGTAGACGATGTTTGTATATATATGGCTGCTAGAAGTATGGCAACAGCGGAAAGATCCTTACAATTAGTAATTAATAAATTGCAAGAATGGACCAAATCTTCGGGCTTCAAGTTTTCGGCTTCGAAGACCCAGTGTATAGCATTTAGTCATCGCAGGCAACACCAGGAACCTATTCTTTATCTTGATGGTACGCGGCTTCAAACCGCGGATAATGTGAGATTTTTGGGTCTTTTATTGGATAAAAGACTTTCATGGAATCCGCATGTGCGTGATTTGAGGACCCGGTGCAGCAAGATATTGGATATGTTGAGAGTTCTAAGTGGTACAAATTGGGGAGCAGACAGAACCTGTATGCTCCGTTTCTATCGCGCCGTTGTAAGATCGCGCATAGATTACGGCTGTATAGCCTATTCATCTGCTCGACCTACGGTTCTGAAACTCCTGGATTCAATACATCACGCTGGTCTTAGACTTTCTACTGGTGCTTTTAGATCAAGCCCAATCTCCAGCCTTCTAGTTGAAGCTGGAGAACCATCTCTCTCTATGCGACGTCAAATGCTACAAATGTCATATTACACCGGTCTTCGAAGTAAACCTAAACATCTGGCATTCAAAGCAGTTTTTGATAACCACCTCGAGGATCGTTACAATGTGCGTCAACGTTCAACTGCTCTCTTCGGAATAAGAACGTTGCGCATTTTTATTAATCTAAATTTAGAACATCCACCTATATTCGAACGAACATCATGCTACATCCCTCCATGGACAATACAAAAGCCAAAATGTGACTTCTCATTGTCCATGTACCTAAAACACAATACTCCTGACGTTATTTATCGTCAGGAGTTTTTGCAGATTCATCAAACTCACCAACATACTGTCACTATATTCACAGACGGTTCAAAACTGGACAATGGGATAGGTTGTGCATTTTATATGGAAGGACAAACTTTCACTTACGGATTGCCCTCAGCCTGTAGCGTTTTTACTGCAGAACTTTATGCAATTTTCCAAGCTTTAGGATCAATTCCGTCTGCAAAATCTAAATATCTTGTGTGTTGTGATTCCAAAAGTGCTCTCCAGGCTATTCAGGAAATGTACACTAAGAACCCTTTAGTTGGAGACATCTTGTGCTCTATACACAGGCTCCAATTACGAGGTGTCGAGGTGTCATTTCTCTGGGTGCCTGGTCACTGTGGAATATTCGGAAACTCTAAAGCAGATGAAGGTGCAAAATTAGCTACAGGTATGTTGCCATCGACACAACGTGTGATGGCATCAGATTTTGTATGCAAAGTTAAAACTACACTATTCTCTGTTTGGAATGAAGAATGGCAAAATGTAAACAGAAACAAGCTGAGGGACATTAAAAATACCGTCCGACCATGGAGAACATCTGTTCGTTCGAATCGTAGGGAGGAAGTGGTGGTTACTCGACTTCGCATCGGCCACTCTTTGTTAACGCATGGATGGTTGATGCGACATGAGGATCCACCACTGTGTCCGTTTTGTAGAAATAATATTACAATCAAGCATATCCTGCTTGATTGTGATAAGATGAAAAATTTGTATATACGTTACGATCTTCGAGGTAGTTTAAAGGTGGTTTTAAGGGATGATGTCACGGCTATCGACCGTGTCCTCGCTTTCTTACGCCACCTTAATCTATTTAATAATATTTAAATTTTGTATAATTTTAGGTTCTTTAGTTTTAGATAATTACAATTAGCTTTAAACATTTATTTTGTTTTATTTTGATTAGTTTTATTTATGTAATATTTTAATATTTATTTTTAACAAACCTTAGTTAGGCGATGATAACCTCAATAGGTTTTTCGCCTGGAAAAAAAAAATGTACAAATGTTTAGCATAACATTTAGAATGTAAATATGCATTATTTATTATTTACAAAAAATCACCTCTCATTTGGTACCAGGTTAACTTTGCTTTAGATTTTCAGATTTTTCAGCATAAAATTCTCACATTTCAATAGCGAATATCTAGTGAACGGAGCCACTTGGAGCGGAACTGACTGTACTGTTGTGTTCCTCGCGTCATGGCGGGTCGGGGGTACAGTCAGTTCTGCTCCAAGTGGCTCCGTTCACTAGATATTCGCTATTGAAATGTGAGAATTTTATGCTGAAAAGCTAAAGCAAAGTTAACCTGGTACCAAATGAGAGGTGATTTTTTGTAAATAATAAATAATGCATATTTACATTCTAAATGTTATGCTAAACATTTGTACAAAGTATCATTTTAATCAGATGTGTATTTTTTTTATTATACATTTTTAATTAGAAAAAAACAGGGGTTTCCTCAAAAATTTTAAAATGGGAAAACAAATTTTAATTTGCCAACCCTTACTTATAAATGAATGAAAATTTCAGGAAAATCGTAACTTTTCATGCTTAATTCATTGATAAGTTACTAATATATGGCTGGCAGAAAGTTTTAGGACAACAGCAAAAACATATAAATGTAGGGGTGTCCCTAAACTTTTTGCCGGCACTGTAGTTTTACTTGTTTATTTTGAAGTGAAAGTTTTCTAGCTTCATTTTCACATTCCATCTTTGATATTAAAATATTTTAAATGCATTGTACAGTAGTTATCTATTTTTCAATGCATATGGTCTTTCTTGTTTATTGTATGTTTAATATTACACTGCAGGTATATGATGTTTCTCTGAACTTTTTAATTTGTCAATGTACTTAACTTCACTACAATAACATTTCAATGAAGTATCTACTGCTCTCAATGAAATTTTGCTGCTTCTAAGTTTTTTTTTATATTTATGTTTGATAATCTATTAAATTTAATGTGTGGGGTGTGATATATTCCGAGTATTAAAACATTTTCTTTTGTTGTTTTTTTGAAATATTTTGGTGGTTTTTGTACTCTAAAATAATTTTAATTTGATTTTGTTGTGAAATATACTTGCAGTGGATAAATAATAAATAAAAGATTGATATCAGTCTTTATTATTTCAGTGTGCTGTAGTATACACAGTATCAAGAGAAAAGTGGTAAAATTTATTACAATAAAAATATTAGACAAAACCCCAATACTACAAAAAAATAAAAATTTACTAATATTACAAGTTACCTAAGACTAAACACTTATGTACATTTCGATGACCATGTCATCATCATCAGAGTGTCTTATTACAATCTAGAATACAATAATTTACAAACTAAAGTGACGCCAGCCGTTCCCTGTCGTCGCTATATTATAGCTATGAGTTAAGCTCCACCCCTCTCCACCCTTGATCAACGAACAACCGTCAACCATCTTTATCCATATAGTACATGTCCAAAAAGACTGAGATATGATAATAAATATGTAATATAAACTACAGCTAACAACAATAGATAAAATAAAAACTAATTAAAATAATGCATCTTATTTAAAATATGACTATAAAAATAAAGAACATAGATTGAGTTTGGGATAGGCCCTTTATCTATGTTCATTAATTTATTATTTAATGTAGCTATAAAAATATTTTTATAACAATTGAGTAAGTTTTTGGAGTTAATACTTTTAGCTAATACAACATTTTGATCTTAAATTTCTTTGCCATTTCTTTCACAAAATTTAATAAATCTCAAATGATGTTCTGATTATTTTCAATGTAATCATTGATTAGTGTTGCATTCAGGTTATAAGTCTTGCCTTGTGAAACTTGAAGAAATTATTGATTATTATAGAATATAAACAGAATTACTATATTTATGCATGATTAAAGTTTAAGGTAATTGTTAATAATTTATTGAGAAGGAACATTTTCAGTTATATTTGTTAGTCATCATTAGTGATAAATACAGTTGAAAATATTCTATCCTAGGGAGTTTGAAACAAATTAACTTGAATTAAGGCTCCCCCAACTCATTATAAATCAAGTTTTTCCCTTGAATTATTTACTAATTTACAAATTTTTAATTTGGTTGCAAAAAATAGAATACATATTACCATAAGGTCTATTTCTCATTTGCTACTGTGTTGCTTTTTCAGCATTCCAGACCATATTCCAGTGCAGTTGAGTTACATATGCCTTTTAATCAGATTACTCTATGATGTAGCTCTTGACGCATATGATAAACCTAATCAATCAACTATAGTGTCTTTTAAATCTCCTTCTCATAAAAGACAAAATATTGAGGTGAGTTTATAACTGGGTTTAAAACCATGTCTAAATGATTTTAATATAACTCTTAAAGCTTTTTAAATATTAACTTTGTTCTAAGAGTCATAAAACTTGTATTATTGTAAATTTACCTTAAACTTTTGATACAATATTGTGCTTCAACTTTATTTCTGTAAGTTTAGAACTGTCTATAAAAAGTTGAATGAAACAATTACTGGCAGTAGTTGGAACACCAATCTCTCCTCTTAGGCAACAGTATATCCTACCTCTCATGTTGTGCCTATAAGAGCTGTATGCATGGCCATGCCCTGTTTCAGATAAATACATAATGGTAATCCTAGCCCATAAAAAAAACGTTTTCTCTGGGAAAGCAGTTATATGCACTTGAATCAAATTTTGAACCAGCTTGTCATGATTATAAATTCTAGATTTACTTTTATGACAAACCATCATAAAAAAAATTAAACATCTTTACAATAAATACAATTTTATATCACCAATTTGTAAGGTAGCTTGAATTATTCCTAAAGAATAAACCATATTAGAAAATATTAGTAGTCCAAAGTGTGGTTGAATAAATAAAAAATTTAACACGGTTTATAATAATTTTAAAATTGTGAAATTTAAATTAAGTAAATATTTTAACTCACTTAGCACTTACCATGTATTACAATGTTACTTTGACAGAATGGGACTGCAAAGTATTATGGGTATGAAAACTAGCATATAGTATAAACATTCATTGACACGCTCTTCTAGTTTGGTCTAGAACACACACAAAGTTCATATAATTTCAATATTGTAGAGGTTATGATGGCAGTTGAGCTAATCCATGACATTTTGGTTAGAATTTTGAGATGTAATAACATCATGCATGATGTCTAGGACAGATTATTTTTCTTATATAATAAAATTAATGTACGAATTCATGTTTTTAACATTTTTTGTTTTTTCTCATTTAATATTATTATTGAAATATTTTAATTTCTATGACTGGTGACACAATTACAATATTAAACTATTAATGTAAACACAGAAAGGCCTAAAACATAAAAATAATTAATAAAAACTCTGAAAACTCCAAGTTTAAAATTGAATAATCATTTAGTTATTAAATAATAGTTAATGAAAATTAAACTGAAAAGTTAATATAATAATAATAAATTTAAAATTATTGTAACTAATAATTTTTGTCATTGAAATTGATTTTTGAAAAAAATTTCAGAATCCTAATTATCTGTCTTTTGTAACATTGTCACATTAAAATTTTCTTGATACGTTTTGGAGAACCTATATCAATAAAACATGGAACTATTTCTTGATAGTCTTCTGCTTGTGCATTTTTACTACTGTCTTAACATTCATAGTCATATTTACTGACGATATAACATCTAATAAATGTTAGACAGGTTATTCCGATGACCAGTTGGACCCAAGAGGGGTTCTACTTTTAAAATCAATTACATTACAAAACTAATGTAAGTGTAACTCATTAAATATATCAAGATATTTGAGATAGAGAAGAGAAGATTTTATTAAATAGTAAAGGTGTAAGAGGTGAGGCAGCTGGTTACCCCTCTCTCGCATCCAGGCACAGTAGTAAACAAGACACAGTGGTTGTGGTAGACCGAAATTTTCGGCAATTAGGTTCAACAAACACTAAGTCAGTGGGTTGCCCCACCACTCTAAATGTCAACTAGGCTACTGCACATCGGCTGGCCAAGTATTTTGCTATATCACGTGACAAATCTTATTTCTTACTTCTTATGTTTGTTAAATTTTTAAGGAAAGTTAGGAGAGGTGGATCTTCTACTGTAATGACCTCATTATGTAGCTACAAAATTATTCCAATTAAACAACCTAATATGTATTAAGTATGAAAATTATTAAACTAATATACAGTTGTTCCTCCGTATCCACGGTGTCAGTATCTGTGGTTTCAATTACCCGCAGTATGCTGTCACACTGAGAATCGAAGAATTTTTTAATGTGTAAATTGTGAAGTGTAGTATTCATACATACTCTCTGCACAGCTCTATTAAATAAGTTAAATAATTGCCATCACGTTTGATAACAAACGTTTGTTGTTAGTAGCTGCAAACAGAATCGACTACACTACGTGATGGTAAGTACAAACAGTAATCTCAATAGGCCTACTTTACATAACAATGTCTATGTACTTTACTGTAATATTTCAAAGATTATACATATACAACTATTCCTTGAGCTTAGCTTGTGAGGTTATGTTAAAACAAATAAAAAACATACGCAAGACTCGCAAATTAATCATTTATTTACTCATACGCCTTTCAGTGACAAAGTCATCATCATCAGTAAGTTGTAAGTTAGAGTTTGTAGTAGCAACTCTCACTGATGATGATGACTTCGTCATTGAAACATGTATGAGTAAACAAATGATTAATTGTGTATGAGTCTTGTATATGTCTTTTATTTGTATTATACTTACATACATATATATATATATATATATATATATATATATATATATATATATATATATATATATATATGAAGTTAATATATTACTATTTTTGAGTAATTTTATCCACCATTAAGTGCAATAATTTTACCTTGAGTGATGAGGCACCGTTCGGTCTCATCACTCAAGGTAAAATTATTGCACTTAATGGTGGATAAAATTACTCAAAAATAGTAATATATTAACTTCATAAAGTCAGTGCAACGGAAAAACAATGGATAATATTAAATATCAAGAATATATATATATATATAGGAATTTTTGGACTTGATAGGAGACTGACAGACTTACCTAAAGGCAATAGTCCAAAACTGCAATCTCTTTGGAAATAAGCACAGTCTTTTTCTCTTTCTTGACTGAAGAAGATCATGTTGATCGAAATATTTCAAATAAAAGTGTATTAAGTGTTTTATATGTGTTTTATATGTGCTTATTTCCAAAGAGATTGCAGTTTTGGGCTATTGCCTTTAGGTAAGTCTGTCAGTCTCCTATCAAGTCCAAAAATTCCTAAATAAGCTTTAAGCTCTACTAGAACTAACCTATATATATATATATATATATATATATATATATATATATATATATATATATATATAGGTTAGTTTTGGTTGGTAAAGATTATTTAGATTTTTTGGACTAGGAGACTGACAGACTTACCTTGGTAAGAGTCCACTCTGTAGTCTTGAAATAGAAACACATAAAAGCTCTTAAACAATGATATATTTCAACCACTCAGTGGTCTTTGTCAATCGAAGAGAAAACACAAAAAGAAATATGAGAGAATGAAATAAAATAATTGTAATCACAGATTGTGTAGAGTAGAAATCAGATGTCACAGATGAACAGATTAAAGATATATATATTGTTTCTATGAACATATGAGTGATTATAGTTTATATAAGTCTGTCAGGGGAAAAGAGATAAGGCTATTTGGGGGGGGGGGAAAGAAAATGAATGGATTTATCTGATGTTGAGGTTAGGGGATTCTCTGGACTTGGTATACCACTGGTATGATAGTTCCCACCTTCTCAGTTCTGAGGGATTGCAATCAGGGGGGAGTGATTTAATTATTTTTGTGGTATAGCAGTCATCAAAAGTTGTGATGTTGTGACTCACAGCATGTTGAGCTGTTGGTCTATCCATATTCATAATTTTAACATCATGTCTGTGGCCATTCATTCTGATATTCAGACCATCCGTGGTCAGGCCTATGTACTGTGCTGAGCAAAGTTTACATTGTAGCTGGTATATGACATTTTTCGATGTACAATTATGATGACCCTGTATTTTGAAGACCATTTTTGTTGTTTGGCTGTTGAAACTATTTGCTAAGGGGTGTATTGGACACGTCCTGCATCTAGGTCTATTACATGGGAGGAGCCATGAGGAAGTTTGTATGGTTTCTCTGCATTAGGGTCTGGTAGTTTAGGATGTACTAGGATGTTTTTCAAGTTGGGAGGTTGCTTGTACCAAATTTGCGGTGGATCGGTGAAAAGATTTTTGGTGTGGACGAAAGCTTGAAGAATTTTGGAAAGAATTTCAGCTTTCCTCGACTCACACCTTCAACCCTTAGTAAAGAACCTTCCATCACATACCCAGGACACCAATCACTTCATAGATCGACTCTCACAAATATCTGTACCTCTACCCCCGGTAACTATTTTGGTCACCATAGATGTCACCTCTCTCTATACCAACATCCCTCATGCACATGGCCTATCTGCAATAGAGAATTTTCTAAACAAACGCCCAGGCAAGCCTTCTCCCACTACACCTTTTCTTGTGAACCTGACCAGGTTCATCCTCGAGAAGAACAACTTTCAGTTTGAGGGAAGGAACTACCTTCAAATAAAAAAAACAGCAATGGGTACCAGAATGGCACCATCGTACTCAAATCTGTACATGGGATTGTTGGAAGAAAGTTTTCTAAAGACACAAACACACCAGCCATTATGTTGGTATAGATATATAGATGACATCTTCCTAATTTGGACACAGGGTGCTTCAACACTTGAGACATTTTTAGACAGCCTGACACAATTCTCCACACTTCAATTTACCTGGGAGAAATCTACATCAGCCATCACCTTTTTGGATGTAGAGGTAACACTCCAGAATGGAAATATCAACACAGGAATTCACATCAAACCTACAAACCACCTACAATATCTCCATTTCGACAGCAACCACCCAATAAACATAAAACGATCCATTCCATACAGTCAAGCAATCAGGGGTAAGAGAATCTGTTCGAATGATAGGGAATTGGAAGATTTTAATAGAAAGATATCAACAGCCTTCCAGAGAAGAGGATACCCAAAAAAACTCATTGAAAACCAAATTCATTCAGCACAATCCTCGGTTCACCATAAACCACAAACAGAACAAAATAAACTGTCTTTAATAACAGACTACCATCCTGGTCTACATAAACTCAACAAGATATTGAGAGATGGCTTCAAAATTCTTCAAGCTTCCGTCCACACCAAAAATCTTTTCACCGATCCACCGCAAATTTGGTACAAGCAACCTCCCAACTTGAAAAACATCCTAGTACATCCTAAACTACCAGACCCTGATGCAGAGAAACCACACAAACTTCCTCATGGCTCCTTCCCATGATAGCCCATGTAATTATCTATAAAACAAACAAAAATCATTACATTTGCATAAAAACTAACAAAAGCACAGAGCGAAATGTAAACCGGAGCAAAAACGTTCAAACAGGCCTTGGCGGTTCTCGCTAGTACCGCTGACAGAGCGGCTAGCGGTCAGGAGATGGGCTGCGGCCCGAGCAGCTGGCGTCCAAAGGGTTAAAGCAAACAAAGAAATAAATCAGAGATTTGCCACTTATATTAAAAATTTCATATTATGTTATCTCATTTTTATGAGAGTAGTAATGTTAAAAGTAATTTTTTCATGTATGTTTATTTTGTCATGTATGTTAATTTTGTCATTTATTCATATAATTTGAAATATATGATTGCTGAATTTCTCTATTATATTTAGACTCAACGATCATTAGAGTCACCGTCATCTGGTCGAAGGGTAAACACATTGAATTTGACTCCTCCAGCTCCTGATCCAGTTGTGGTACATTCAGGAGTGGTCATTGCAATGCTACAACTCCTGCCATCTATACAACAGGTTGATGAAACTCAGGTAATTATTTGTCTCAGCTTGATCCCAATAATGTTTATCTTTTCACTGCTGTTTATCACACTAAGGTCTGTATAGTTGTCATACCTCCGTTATATCAAAACCTTTTTTGTGTTTATGAACACCTCATATTTGTCACTCACCTTGCTCATATACTCATAATTACTTCACTTTAATGTACTTAAACAAGAATCTTGGTATATTTGCTAGTTGACTTTCGAGAACTATTAATTACATGCTCTCATTTTCAAGCTTATTTTGAAGACTGACAGTACCGTTACACCATGTGACAATGACATTCTCACACAACTGCCTATTACAAGAAACTGTCAGTTTTAAAATAAGCTTGAACATGAGAGCACATAATTTATAGTTCTTGAAAGTCAACTCGCAAATATACCAAGATTCTTGTTCAAGTAAATTAAAGTAAAGTGATAAGTAAATACAAGAGAACTGTTTTGCTAAGTGAAAAATATACTTATATTATTGTAATATACGGAGTCAGTTCAGTAAGTATCGGGACTGGTTCGCTGTATTCTCAACAGAGCAGTAAAATAGATCCGAAAGGTCGGCCTCGGTAGGAGGCCCCTACCTCCCAGACCTGGCTACACCAGACTTGTTCTTGTTTCTGCAAGTGAAAAGGGAGCTCAAAGGACATTGGTTTGACTCCATTGAGGTAATCCTAGAGGTGACTCCATGGAGGCAATCCAAGAGGTGACTCCATTGAGGCAATCCAAGAGGTGACTCCATTGAGGCAATCCAAGAGGTGATGTCAAAGGTTCTCAACAGTATTCCAAAAACTGAATTCCAGCGGATTTTGACAAGTGGCAGATGCGCTGGAGGAATGTATTTTGAAGATTATTAAGTAATTGTAATAATATCTGCAATAAAATTTGATTTATAGAACCAGACTTAATACTTAATTAACAGACTATGTATTTGTTCATTTATCATTTTTATTTAATTTTCACACATATTGGCTAAAATTGTGTACATATGCACTGATCACAATGAATCTTGTACTTTAATGAAGTTCTTTTATATACTAATGTTTTCTGTGTACTTCATCATAAATGACAAATAATCTAATATGTTACTTAGGAGTGGGCCAATTCCAATTCTCGATTCCAGGAATCGTCAATTCTAATGTTATCGAGTAATTGTCGATACTTGATTTCCTATTGATGAAAGTGCTGATTCTGATTCTTGTTTTTAACTATTAAAATACACATGCAAGTAATTTATTTGGAAAATAATTATTTATCAATTATGTCTTATTTATGTATTAGTTGTTTTGAATGAATTAAACAAATAAAGCAAATGTCTGAGATAATATTTGAGATAATAAAAATATTATTATTATTTTTGATGCAACAACAAAGAAAATCTGAAGCATTTCTAGTCTGTTTGTCACCACTCGACTCTCTCTGCTGCCTCACTCGGGCAGAAACACTCTCAACTCTTTCTCTCTGGTCGCTACTACTCCACTACCGCTTCATAGATGTCAAAACAAAACTCAGAAAAAGTAGTTCCAATTCCTCCAGATATACAAACTGAAAAGGCTGTTACTGAAATTATATTGTAGTTGTAAACTGAAGTTCACATATGTAATTTTAAATACTTTTATCTGATATGTTTGTCGTGCTTCCAAGAATACCTATTCATAAACCAAGAATGAACTTTTTGTATAGCCTATTACATTAAAATAGAACTTTTAAAAGATTTCACCGTATGATCAAGATGATAACTAATTTTATTATTAGAGAATATCATGTAGGCCTATATAACTAAAAGGAATCAAGAATCGAAAGAAAAATTTTAGAATCAAAATCAAAACCAAAACTTTTAGGTATCAGCCTATGACTAATGTGACTATTCTAAATTTCAGATATCACTGACTTTGCAAGTATATGTTGCTGAAGTGATCAAGTCTCTTGTTAGAAGTGAGCGTAACCAACAAGTCATGTGTGAAGCAGGACTGCCTTCACAGCTTCTTGCAGTTGGGCATGCAGCACTAGAAGAAGAAACACATCCTTTACATTCACCTTTACAGTACATGTTGGAGAGGCTAGCCACCCAAAATTTAGAACCAAAAGATTTAAGGTAACAGAATTAATCATTGCATTCAAACGTTTCCACAATCTAGAGTATAGGCTCTAGTATAAACCAATTCTTATTAACTTTGGTATAATTACATCTGAGGTAATTAATTTGACATATTTTTTATTTTCAGTAAAATATAGATTTTTGATATTTCTCAATTTTCTTAAAATCAATTCCAGTCATGTCCAGTCAGATCCAAAGCTTTAAATAATTTTGAACTATGTTACATTTGTTAACTTGTACTCAGCCATCTATGGGTCCGTATTTATAAACTTATTCAGTTTAAAAAAAATTTAGTACAAAATGTTTATTTTATTGATCGGTCATTACTGGGTAATGACGCCAAATGGCTCAACAGCCAAGTGCAGGAATTGGCTAAAGTAAAGTAAAGTAAGTTTATTTTATTGATGTTTATATTTGTACTTAATTTATTACAGTGTCAATAGTGATATAATTATGTTAAAAAGTTATTGCATGTTTAAACAAACAGGAAAAAGAACTAATAAATTATAATTTATGTTTCTCTTAATTTTTCTAATATTTTTATTTAATGTCAGTTAATAACTATATGTCATTAGCCTATATACAAAATTAATTTTTCTTACATTTAAACAAATGTGTAATTTTTCTGAGTAGAGTAATGCATAAAAATATGTATTTCATAAAAACCCGATTTATCCTTTTACTATGGTATATAATTTGTTAGTTGTAAAGAATAATTGTAAAAATAAATACCCTAAAATCCCCAGTAGGTAATTACCAACTTCAGCTCTGTATTCAATGTGTTAACTTTACGCCTTCTCTTTGAGTTTAGAAGGAGAGAGTAAATTTTAAATATGTGGGTGATTTATTCGATTTAATAAGATTTTTATAATTTTTTGTATACTTCTAATGTCTCTAAATAAATAAGCATTTTTAAAAACAGAAATAGTTGATTTTACTGTGTTCAAAAATATATTCTCCTCATATTTGATGTAGTTTTCCAGTATAGTTGTTGATATGTAATCTACTTGTGTGTGCCAAATTTCCTATACCTTGTAAGAAAATATGCCCTGAAACAAGAATAATCATTTTTGATAATTGTTCCAATTAGGTTTTCATTACTCATTAATAAAAGTAAATTTAACGTTTTCAATACACATTAATATAGGGTGAAACAGTAAAAGGAATGTCTAAGTATTATAATAAAATGATCAGATAATTAAATGTTTTAGATGTTCTTAACCTATTTAAATATTAATTAAATATTTTATAATAGTGTTTTTTTTTTAACTTCAGAGATTTCCTTCGACTTGGCAACCCACTTTGCTGCTTGCCAATGGATTCACTACTCCATGTATCTTCACGACGTGTAGGTAGTCCTGTACAATTAACAAGGGTAAAGACTTTGGTTTCTATGACAACACCAAGATCCCATGGAAACTCTCCTTTGCCACCATTTGTTGAGATGGACATGGTGGCTGAGGGATTTGGCTGTTTGTATTTACCCAGCATAGCACCACAGTCACCAGCAGGGCCTTCTGTAGTGAATGTTGCAACATTGACAGCACCTGACACTAACGTTGTTGGAGGCATAGGCTCTGGTTGGTATAGTTTTATCATATAGACACAATCATCTTGTTATTTTTGTTCATTAGAAAATACTTATTGTATTTTTATTCTCAAATTTTGTTTAAAACAGAGAAAAATAAATAATAATAGATTTAAATATCTTAAAATGTGAGATAAGTTACTAAATTACTCTTAATTTCCATTATTGTTTCTGAAACACAATTTACCTTATTTATTTATTCAAATAAAAATGTTTACATACTTATTAACAAAAGCTTCAATAGTAACATGTAAACTCTGCAGAAATAAACTAAGTTACCTGAACTGACGTTAGATACAAAACTTACAACTTAAAATGAAATATAAAATTGATGTTGTAATAATCTTCATTTCACTGATTAATTAAGTAATTGTTTTTAAAGAACTGAGTGAAAATTATGGGAACTTAACCGTGTCAATGTATTTGAGTAGTAAGTAGGCTTCTTTAATGAAATGATAGTTTTGAAACGTGTCAGCACAGTAAGTTGCTATATTTTTAACTTAGTTCTTTTAAAAAAATTCCTTAGTAAAATAAATGTAATATTATAATATAAAGTATTCTTTATATCTTTTATTAATTAATCCTTATCTAATTTTTAAGAGTTCTATCTTAAGAATTTGCTTATCACATTTGTTTAGGTATTCCTTATAATTTATCTTACGAGATCCATGGCTTGATTTTATTTTAATTTATACATTTAGATAGGGGTTAACTATTGTTAACACTTATGGCCTGGACATAGATGTTTTACTATTATAGTTCTATTTCTTTTAGGTATAATGATACTTTTATTCCTTCTTATACTATTTTAAGTAATACATTTTATTTTAAGTATATTATAGTTTTGTTTAATTGATCCAAGAGTAAAATTGTTATTAAGATTAAATGACTTTTTACAAGTTTTGATTTTTATTATTCTATTTTGTAAATATTGCAATAGTGACAAGATTTGTTGGGTAGAAACTACCTCATTACATGCCATAGCAGAAAGGAAATATAATTGTAATTTATATACACAGAGGTATTATAGGTAAATGTTTTTATCACTAAGCTACTATTTAATAATACCCCAATATTCAAATTAAAACACTCTTAATTTTTTTTTATGAAAAAGGTTGACACAAAAAATAATTCTGTAATACATTAAAATTGTATTAATTATTACCTCATTTTAAACTGTCATTTTTTGAATTTTCAGTTTCTTTCTTTCTTAAGCAAAAATTTGGTAAACAATTACTTTTAAATATTTTTGTAGTTAGATTTATATCCCAACAAGTAATATAAATCAAACACTTTTAAGTTAATACTTACTTTAGGTCAACAAAGAAAAATTTTATTTTAGTTACTTTTTATTAAATAATTACATCTATATAAAGTAACATAACTTATGTGTCAAAAACAACTGTTCTGCCACATAAACTGGTGAAATGGGACAAAATAACTATATAGGCTATCTTTGCTCCTTTTATGAATTTTTTTTCAAATATATAACTGAAATTAATTCATTTTAAATATAATTAATATTTGAAAAAACTGTAATAACAACAAAGTCATTCACTACAAGTTTTAAAAAATGTATTTGAACTTGAGTGGATGAATAAAACATATTTTATTAATGATTGAAAATTTGAACAAAATATATATAAGATGAGTGTAAACTAATAGAAGGCACTGAATAAATTAATCTGTAGATGGTATAGTTTTAAAAAACCTGTGGGTTATGATGTGTTTTATATAATTTCAATTAAAAATTATACTAGTAACTTTGGTTTTTGTTTGAATTGCGTTATAAATTATTGTCTTTCCTGCTAATGCTGAATTAGTTATAAATAAAATTCAATCTCAAATATTTTGCTATAAATATATACACATACTGAGAGTTAAATCATTAGTGTTATTGTTATTTATTTTTGCTATATGCATTGAAATTAAGAATGGGATGCTTCCAATTCTTGATTCCAGGAATCACCAATTCTAGTGGTATCAAGGAATCGTCGATACTCGATCCTCCATTGCTTAAAGTGCCGATGCTGATGTAATGTAGGCCTAAATAACTTGAAAGAATCGAAAGAAAATTTGAGAATCGAAATCAGATTTAAAAATTTGGTATCGGCCCATTCCTAATTGAAATGATTTATGATTCATAAAAAAATTGTAATAATTAAGTCATATTTACTTATTTATTTTATTATAGATACATTTTTTTAATTTCAGGTGATCGTATATTCCCCCCACAAACAGGACTTACTTACTCTACTTGGATTTGTGTTGAGAGATTTAGTGACCCCAGAACTGACCCACACTGTGTAAGACTGTTAACACTTGTGCGTAACCTTCATTCAGCGAGAGATGAGCATTTAATATGCCTTGCTGTTGTGTTGTCTGCCAGAGATAAGGCTGTTATTATTACTACCCAGGAGATTCCTCTGTCACATAGTAAGTTCATACTAAGTACATTTTATCAATTACTTTTCTAACTTTATCAATAAAGTGAGCATAAATTAGTTCTAAATTAGCTTATATTGTAGATTAGAAGTGTAACAAAGCTCTCTAAGGGGTCTGGAACAAAGAGAGGAGGATATTGGTTGAAAACAAAGTGTTTTATCACAACTCCTGCTCAGGCAGGACAACTGATGTCTGTTGTTTACACTTGGTGTTTTATTTTTAATAAAACTTGAATGATTAGAATATGTTTAACTCTTTAACCCACTGCTGATGCTAACTAACCCATTACATGCATCACTAGCGAGTACAAATAATTCCTCCTGTCAATTGAGTTGTATTTCGCTACAAAAATATTCTCAATTATAAAGCACGAAATATTATATTTGTTATACGGGTGCAATTTTTTTATTTCTTATTTCGTACCTTAGTTTATTATTTGTAAATTGATTATTATGTGTAACCGTAATTAGTAAAAAAGCCATGTTGGCATTGAAGGAAATGAATGCGCAGACCATCTAGCGAAGAAAGGTAACCCCTTGCCACATCCTGACAATCCTATATCTCTATTGACAGCAAGAAGCCTGATTGAATCTACAACCAATGAAAAAACAAGGGAAACCGAAAATGAAATGAGCGCTGGAAAGATATGGAGGGGGCTGGCTCATACAGTGCTAATACCACATAGCCTACCTAGAGTGGAAGCTGTTGCCAGATTCAGAATGCTTACGGGCCATGACTATCTGCAAGCTCACCTGTATAAAATAGGATTAGCCGCCTCAGATATTTGCCCTCTGTGCAACTGTCAAAAGATGGACGCCCCACATCTTCGGAATTGCACACCATTGCAAGATGTGGAAGACCAAAGCCAGCATTGTCTGTACTGGGAGGCTAGGAGGAGAATGCCAGAAATGCGAAGATCTGGCATTGGATAAAGTAAAGTAAAGTAATTAGTAAAAACAAATTAAAAGTTTATTTAGTTAATTTTATCGTTGTAAAATTAAAAGTGACTTACTGTCTGAAGTTTGCTTTAGATTCTAGGCTCCCACTATTATGGTTCATTTTGTATGTACATAATACTTATGTACACAGTAATACACTAATTAATGTACTGATGACACTGAGTAATGATATACTGGGCTTCTCAGTCCAGTTGACATAAAAACTACTGAAGCATTATATTATGTTTAGGTGTATGACAGAAGGTCAATAGCCCATAAATATCTTACTTTATTTATTTTGTAAGTTTCAAGAGTCGATAAATATCCCTTAGAAAGAACAGACGTCTAGTCTTGTGCGTGACATATCAGAAAATAAACTCTCTTAAATCAAACAAATCAATCATACTGATGACATTCATGACTAGCTGGGTTAGTCTTTATACCCACTACTAATAAATTGTTGTTACTAACTGACCTTGTCTGAAAACTGGAATGGGTTAAGAACTATGACTTTTAAATAAAAATTATGAAGTGTAAAAATATTTTGCATCTTTTATAAAAAAATATATGAAAAATATTGTTGGCAAAACCTCATTTTTGAACAGAAAAAGTAAACAATTTGTGTATGTTTTTAGCATGATAATTAGAGTGAATTGAAGTGACCACATGGTCAATCTCTTCTCCTTAGTTATCAGCTTTATCAATCGGTTTGTTACAACTATGTGTGCCTCATGGCAGTTTTGGACCAGTCATTCAAGTTCTGGTTGTGTTTTACTGTTTGCATCTTTTATAATGCACGTTATATAAATATTGGTCATTCAGATGTATTTTTAACCTTTATGATTCCATTTAGCAATTAAAGAAGTGTATTAGCTATTAGTTTATTATACAAATTAACTCAATGTATGTTTGAACGTATCTTCTCTTTTTACTTTTCCATTGAGTCTAGTTATATACTAGTCAACCTAACTGATTTTTCCTTCAATATTATCACAGTTAAGATGATTTTTTCCTCTTTGATATTGAGATACTCTTCTTTTTATTGAAAGCTGTTTTTGCATCAGACATTCTTGACCTAATCTCCATATTGCTTCTTCTCTGTCTACTAATTATACTTCCAAATTAGCAAGAACGATCAACATGTTGGACTTTTTGTCCATCTAGATATAATGTTTCTTCTTGTTCTATGTACAGCATAACTTTTATTTTCATATTGTCACTCATCACTAGATTTAAACTTCCTTACTTTCAGTTAACATTACTATATCAATACATTTTATTAAAATAAAAATGTCTTAAACATATCTATACACACAAGAAATAAATGCAACAGAAAGCGAGCATTGTAGAATAACTTGCTACTTACTTCTGCAATGTAAAATGACTTGGTTTAAAATATGTTTGTATTCACCGATCTAAATTCGAAGTTAAATCGTATTTCTTGTTCCATATTTAAAAATAAAACGTGTTTGTGATAGATGTTTGGAAGAGTATAGAACGTTTCTTTTGTTTTTATAGTTTGTGTTTGTGTTATGTAGGAAGTAAATTGGGTAACAAATTACTTTATGTTTTCTAATTTTTACAACTACTTAGTAAAGTTTGGTTTTGCTTCTTTGTAAAGGTTTGTTTTGATATACTAAACAGGCTGCTAGGAAAAAATGTGAGTAAAAATTAACTTAAAAAAACGATTATTAAAATGCTTTACAAAGTTAGCAGTGTAAATTTGAGATTGATTTCTTATAAGATTCAGAAGTAAATGATGGTTTGTTTACATTAATATTAACACTTAGCACGCGGGACATATAAAGGGCAACTAACAGATTACGTGCTATTAAGTAAAAAAAAAACTTTTTTGCGAAATGTTCAAAGTTCTATTTAATTTTGAGTTCATAAAGATGTATTTGGACAAAAAAAATTATAAACTAGTTATTTATATAATTTTTTATATTTTCACACATTAATCATTGAAAATTTACTTACAGATGTAAACGTATTTAGCTAATTCAACATATCAATAAATACATTTATAATAAAATTAAAGTAACTAAAACTATTATTCACGAAATCGTAAACAATAAATTATTCTTACAGTACAAACAAAGGTCACTCTCGTTAACAGTAAACAACTATAGCAAACACAATGCAAACACTAAATATAACACAGTTGGCAGAGGCCGCGTCCTGCCAAGAATTCCTGTCATAAGCGTACGCGTGGACCACGTAATGGCGTCTGGTGACTAAAACGACGGAATTTGGATCGGTAGCACATGGCCGAGAACAATAAAAGTAGCAGAGGAGTTTATTTACACCAAACAAACATTTCCACACATTGTAATGGACTTTAAACAAACAACAAGGACTTCCATTTATAAAATATTGTAAATACGAGATATCCTTAATACGCACTAGTGAATATTTCAGCCTTACAAGAAATCATGTTATACGCGTGCAAAGGGTTAAATTAGATTCACTTCAAAATGTTCCAATACTTTAAAATATTATTTGCTAAAATTTTACGCACAAATAAATCTAATAGTCAAACATACAGTGGAACCCCTCAAATCCGAACCCCCACAAAATCCAAACATGATTTGATGAAAACCAAATTTTAAAAATGTATCTAAAATTTATTGATAGTTTCTGAAAGTTTGCTACTTACGTAAAACAGGACTGAGATGGGTAACATATTGGAAATAGCAATGTAAAAATATGATATAATACGAAGGCCTATACTGTACTACTGTATGACTTCATTAACATAGAATTTTGGTGGCAGTCCATTTTATTCATTAAATTATGTTACTCAAGGAACAAATTAATTTTTGAACCACTCCTTGAGAACATTACCAGTCATCCACGCCTTACACCGATTTCTATAATGAACAGGGAGAGCATTCTAGTTCATATTTTTAGGGCTTGTGGCTCGACGGATTTTCCAATCACCATTAATGGTAGCTTATTTGTTCCTGCGGTGTTACAGTTTCGAAACAGTTTATAAATTCGTCTTATTAGGGAAAAAAATTATTACAAAAAATTCTGTAAACTATATTTCCCCCAAAATTTCCCCAGAAACCCAAGATCCCCTCGGATTTCCCCCAATTCTAGATCGTCAGATTGGACATATTCTGCACTCTGGCAGTACATACCTACCAACAGTTTTCAAATAGTTCCCACTATTTGTTTAAACACTTGTCTTATTAGAACATCTGATATGCTTTAACCATATATGACAAACTGTAGGAGGATTTTAAATTATGTATGATAGATTTTTAAACAATGAACATTTGTTTCACAACACAAAAACTACAACTAAAACTTCAGTTATCAGTAAGTTATTATTTCGAGTTGTAAAAGTTATAACTCTTTATATAATCATCTTTGTTACCATGAGGAATAATTTGTTTGTTAATATTTATTTTCAAAACTGTATATATTAAGAGTTTACTCAAAACCTCACTACACCCTACTTTATTAATACGTAGACTAGTTTCGAAGACGATTCCACCTTTATCAGTGGTTGGCTACTACGTTAATATGGGTCTGTATGCATTAATAAACTAGTGTTAGATTTTTAGTAAACTCTTAATATTGATTGACGTGAATTGTTCTCACTTAGATCAAATCTCGTGTATGTCTGATTGGTTCATATATTAAGTTTAAACTGTTGTATGTTTAGCTTCAGCAGATTGGGAGCCTGACGGTCAGGGCGACTCTTGTGCTCGAGTTTGGTGTCCTGATCTTCTTCAAGAAGGGCAGTGGCATCATTTGGTTATTGTTCTCAACAGAGCTGTTCTGAAGAACTCTTCTTTCTCAATATATGTTGATGGACAACGCATTACAACACAAAAGGTAAACATTTTTAAAAAAATCATAATTTATATACAAATGAAAATTATTCAAGTTTTTGTATTTGAGATGGTTAATATTTTTATAATTCTTCTGAAACTACCAATCAAGAGTAGTAAATCATGTATCAACATTTTTACAAAATAATCTATAAGCTCTCTACAGATGACTTCTGTAAGTTTTAGAAACTGAATTCACCTTTTGTGTGTTCAAAATGTGAACTAAACACTTGTGGTCACTCTAAAGGATGAAAGAATTGGTTTATCAGTCTAAACAATAGAGCTATAATCATTAAAGTCAGGGATAACATGTATGTCAAGTCATATGTGTTGACAGTATGTTTGACAAGTTCAATATAGAATCCTACTTGGCTGTTATTAATTCTTACCCAATATGCTACATTGTTGAGCCTATATTTTCTTTCTCCTAATTAAATATTCCTATTTCAAGGTAACTGCCAATTAAAGCAAGTTGGTCAAATTTGCTATGTTCAGTCAAATCACTGAGTGTAGGTTTACTCCTGTTTGGGTTTAGAGCTTCCTCTTTTATGAAGAGGCTAAGAGAACTCAAAAGTCCTATGCTCACTAAAATATATTGTTTAATACGTTCAACATGGCTAGCTTACCAGCACGTCTGGGTTCCCTTACGAGGCACTGAGAGCGTGCTGGTGTTGCTCCCCACTTCCCTTCTGAGAGAACGGCAGCTCACCGACACACTCACTCCCAGTCTAATTGAAACTTATCTAGTGTCAATACGTGTTTGTATAAAGTTTTGATTTTTATGTCAGTGCTTCAGAAGAGTTTGGAAAACATTGTGCCTGAGTCGTTTTTAAATCCGACCATCCCAAATTAACTTTTGATGCTTCAACTGAAACAATGCTTCAGGGAGTTTTATGAACAGATTTAATTTGATTTAACTTTTATATTTTAATGTTTTTTTTTTAGTTTGAACCACTTAACGCTGCAAAATATCCGGTAAAAACAACGGTCATAAAAATAAACTAAGCTTTCTGAACTAACGCAAGAATAAATGATAACTGTCCTATTAGAGTAAATGAACCAACTCGAGGTGGGAACAGACTATTGTAAATATGAGTCATTGACAAAATGCTTGGACGCCCGGAAACCTAATGTGTCATCATAAGATTGTAGTAAACAAATGTCAGCTAATCTCGGCTATAAATAGTCTCGGACGTGACATATACATTATCTATGTCTGTGTTTACATTATCGATCTCTGTCGCTTTGTGAAACATATAACATAAACAGAAACAAAATATTCCGCATTAAAAATTGAGCGTTAATTTTAGTATGTAGTATATTTTAATAGCAGGTACTTTAGATTTTTATGTAAATTATCTTTTTTTATGTCTCTTTTATTGTGTTTTATTATTTGTCATACAGTATTTTATCCTTGAATTTTGTAGTCCATTACGTTTGGTGAATATTATTAATCACTTACAAGTGATTAAAAAGTATTTTATCAGTTGTATTTTTTTTTTGTAATTGTGATCCGATAGATAAAACAATATTTTAACGTCTAATACACTGTTTTGATGTCCTCAGTAAACCTGTATACGTTAGAAATAAAATTATTAAGATGCAAACAACGGGCACGATAATTAGATGCTACGACAAACTATGCAACCCACATAGCATTCCACTACTGTCAGAGGTGGAAGTTAACCAAAAAACATACAGTAGTTTGATGAGATCACCAATATCGCAGCCGTGCTGAATGTTTTAATCATATGACTGTTGGACAATTTAAGTTTTTTATTAAATATTAATTTTATTTACAATTTCATACAGATTCTGTTAGGAATAACTATGATAATAAATGTCTTATGTGTTTATGAAAGATTATGAGGGTTTTCTAGCATTTGTTATATAGTCCACTATCAGGCAATAGGTACGTCCTTCTCATCCTTACATCAGAATGTCTCAAATAATACGACTAACATCATCTAATCTTGTTTGGCTAGTCAGTTTGGTCAGTTGGACATATACACGTCAATTGACAGTTATCATGTCACATTTCAGTTGTACTAGCATTTAGGACATGTCATATACACTTGTCCTAAAATTACAAATCAGGTGAACATGGAGACCAAAGCAAACAAGATGTATGATCTGGTTTTGTGCAATCAATCTATAGGTTGTGCATAATTCGTATAACCAATAACATTTTTTGCTGAATAAATTTATATCCTAGACTAGGGATACCAATTTTGTTGACAAATAAAGCTGGCTTGTAGAGGAAAGAATTTAGTTACATATCAAAATACAGTAACAGGAAAATGAATTACTCATGAATTATTGGTTAGGATATGACACACACAAAAATTAGTTTTTGGGATCTCATTTTTGCTTTAAATTACTGGTGTTTTCTGACCGCAGATATTCATATTAATAAATATTTATTTTATTTTAAAATGAAATATTGATCCATCACTGAGTTCAGTATGATCAAAATTATTTTTGTCTTTATGTAGCGACTTTTTTTGCAGAGTTGGCCAGTTCCACTGTATTATGTATAATTTTGAGCCAGCATCAGAAGTAAATGATATGAATTAGTTGTAATCATATTTTTAAAGCCCTTCAGTATAAAATGGAATTAATGGGCAACGTCTTTGCAACATTCTTATGGTTGCATACTCTCTTACATGTTTAACTCTCTTACATGTTTAAGATCTTTTTTTTATACTTTTGGTCATCCCTTATTTTGTTTAGAATATGAAGGAATACAGTAATACCTCGACACGCGATTCCCAAGTTACTCAGTAATAAATCAGGCTGTCCGAGTTATGCAGAAACTATCCTGTTCTGGTAGAAAATGCTTATGTGAACTCTTATAGCTCATGATGAGAAAATATTTTCAGGTTTTAAGGCCACCAAAGACCGATTGACAGTGATATTTGGCGCAAATACAGCTGTTGACTGTAAGTTGCAATCTCTTGTAGTTTATAGCTCAGATAATCCAAGGGCATTAAACAATATTTCTAAAGCTAGCTTGCCTGTGATTTGGAAGTCGAATCGGAAGGCTTTGGTAACAGCTTTTTTTGAGGACTGGTTTGTTCATCATTTCATACCTCAAAACGAACGTTATTGTCGGTCTAACCAAATTCCTTTAAAAGTAATTCCTATTAATTGACAATGGACCTGGCCATCCTCCTACTACTTCAACTAATTTCGACATTTGGGTGAAAGTGATATTTTTTTTGCCACTAAACACAAATAATTTGCTTCAACCGATGGATTAGGGAGTCATCAAAACATTTAAAGCTTATTGCACAAGAAGATCATTTGCGCATCTGAATGGTTCTATGAGACAGAACAACGAACTCTCTGTTGAAGATTTTTGGAAACAATTCAATGTTTTAGATGCTCTGAGAATCATTGGACAATCTTGGAATGAAATTTCACAAAAAACTTTGAAAAAAGGTGTATTTTTTTTACCACTGAAACACAATCAGAATCAGTGCCAGATTCTGATGGAATTGCTGCTGTGATTGAAGAAGTTGTCGGTTTTACCAGACAAATAAATTTAGAAGTGGATAATGATGACATTCAAGAACTGCTGGATTTACACAACCAGGAGCTGACAATTAATTGATGAGCTCATAGAAATGTGTGAGCAAGACCTTAAAAACGTAGATTCTTTAGACCCAGTTTACGTAGAAGATGAAATGACGGTTAGAAACTTGATAAAAGGAATTAGTTTAATTGAGCAAGGCTTACAAATTTTGGAAATCAAAACTCCAACGATGAGCGTATTTCTGCCTCAAAACAAAAAAAAAGAAATAGTGAGTTACGAGGAAATTCTGCGTGAGAGAAAAAATCTGCAATTCTTCAAACGAATTTACTAGGTTTTATGAAGCCTTCTACGTCAAAATAACTTCTGTTTACTTACTTCTTTGCAATATGTATGTAAATAATATATTTTTTAGTTGTATTATGTATTTAAAATTTTAATAAATACACATTTTTCTTATAAATTATTAGTTTATATAGTCTTTGGTCCCAAATACACATGATTCCTATGTGATTGTATGTAAAATATACCCCGACTTACGTGAATTCGACTTACACTGTTATCGCTCAGTCCCACCTATCGCGTAAGTACGGGGTTTTACTGTACTCAACTTTGCAGGTAAGAGAACAAATTCTAAAAAGTACTACAAGTGTAATTTGTCAGAATCCTTAGCCAAGAACTGTAAACATTATGTTACACTGTAAGTGGGATATCTACTAACACATTTTACTACTGGTAACGTGATATCATGTTAGCGGTAGAGAATGTCAAAAGCTGATCACCCAATTACATGTCATACAATATGTGTTTTATTGCAGGTTCAACTGTTTATACAAGTGACCGATTTGCTGAATAATAATTTAAGACATTAATCTCCACTTGTTATCGCAGTGGTTTCAAGCTGTTGAGATTTATGCAACTTTTCCAATTGTTTGAGCAAGTGTATTTGCTTTTAGTGTTGAGCAGTGTTACTAATTTCTGTAGGTTATTATTTTGTATTCTAAGTTAGCGGTTTTTTGAAGGAAGACAGTATTTGTATACACATAATATTTATACAGTGGAATGAATGTTGAACTAGTGCCATGCATGTGCAAGGAGCTAACCCTCCACTAGCACATCATATGGTTTATCACAAGTAAATAACAAAAAAAAACTAGTCTTTCTAATCTATTACTATTTTATCTAGCATATACTGGTATTTGTGTACTAACAGTTATGTGATTATTATAAACAGTTGATCGAATGTTGAATTAGTGTCATGCGTTTCCATGGTGCTGACAGTCCTCTTGCTTATCATACCTTATGACAATATTTAAATACCAAAATATTGTAAGAAACTATTTATACTGACCCTCTACCTCCTGTCTCACCTATTACGGTCTCTCAAGGCCAAGTGCACAGGTAAGTGGTCATAATAGTACATGGCAAATTTGACATTTGAGCATTTCAGCGATCCAAATCCTGTAAGGTCTTACAATAGAATTCAACATTTATTTTAAGTGCAGACATCAAATGAAGTAAACTCTTTGTCACTTTACTAAAGATCTTAACATAGCCTAATCTGGATAGTTTTTCTTTTAGTAGGGTTATAGTTTTCTATTACAGTAGAGCCTCAAAAATCCAAACTAATTGGGACTGGGGGGGGGGGGGTTGGATTTCCAATTTGTTCAGATTTTTGAACATAGCCTAGAAATTCCTATTTACACTAAAAATGTCAAGATAAATGAAAATAAACTCTTTATGTACATAACCATTGTACTTTGATTTACTTGTATCTTTATGCTCAAAAGAATGCACTTACTTTACAAAAACAATTTACTAAATATTCATAAATGTATGTATCTATATGTAAACAAATGAACACAACTGTAAGAAATCACTAAAATATATTATATGTAAAACTTGCTAATTTTGGGTTGTGTGAGTTTCGAAACTCGTTTTCTATAGGCCAAATCCTTCATTCGCTCAAGTAACAAGAGCTGAGCTTGAGTGCATTCGGGGAGAGCTTCATAACAAGACATCACTTTAATGACATAAAAGCTTCAGAATATGAAGGTACAGCATTGTCTGCTGGATCTTCTTCTTTGCTGTGACTGATTTCTCGATTTTTTAGCTCTTTCATTGAAGATACAATGTCATTACCATCCAGGATTTCGTAGGCCAAGTCATTTTTATCGAGATCCATCCATTCTACAGAGTCAGTTTTGTTACAGTCTTGAATACCTGGAACCGACTTTCATAACATGACCTCCTCTTCCACAATCTCAAGATTCTCCGCCAAAACCACTATAACCTGTCCTAGTTGGTTGTCTATCATCTCAAGATCATCTGAATCGGCCTCTTCTGAAGCGTGGTGGTTAAAGAGAAGATGTCCTAGAGTTTCACTCAGATATATCTACATGTTTAGCAATATTACAAAAATTAACTAAAAAAGTGGGGATTCCCCGCAGCTAGTGTAAAGGAGTGTTACAGGAGATGTTCGAATTTTTTACTTTTCGGATTTTTGATGTTCGGATTATTGACGCTCTACTAGAGTTTTCTAAATTTTCTATTACTTCATAAAATATTGGCTTACAACCATAACATTTGAGCCAGAAACAACAAATTTAAATCCATTTACTAACAATATATTTGTAACACAACAAAAATAAATAATTTTCTTTAGCCTAATAAATAACTCATGGTTTATTATTATTTGTTTTTTTTATTTCAGTTGCATTACATCTCTCAAAACCCAGGAGGTGGAGCTGCTAATTTAACTGTAGCATCTTCTGTGTATGGTTTTATTGGAACTCCTCCATCATTTAGACGTTACTCACGACTATGCTGGAAGCAAGGTCCATGCCACCTGTTGGAAGAGGTTCTTAGTCCACACACTGTTGCCACCATCTATCAGTTAGGACCTCATTATCTTGGCAGCTTACAGGCTACACAACTTAATGGTAAATCAATCTATTATTTCACTTTTGTTTTTCATTTAGTGAAAATAGTTATTCAGTAGCAATTTTTTGTTCTTGGTCAAAATAATCGAAATTTTGAAGGTAAAATTAACCCTATGTGGGCTTCTTATGGAATAGACTATTTACCACTAGCAAATAATTAGCATGTAAACATAAAATTTTGATTTGCTTAAAGCTATATTAAATTGAAGTTCCTATGTGTGCAAGGAAGAGAAATAATTAAGCAATTTTTTTCATTTCATTGAAAATATTGGAAACAACCCTAATACCATAAAAGTAATCAGAAATAACAGATAATACAAGTTACTTAAGATTAAACGCTAATGTACATTTTGACGACCATGTCATTATTATCAGAGAGTCGTATTGCGAAAATACAATCTAGCAAACAAGAATTTACAATCTAGAATGACGCCAACCGTTCTCTATGCTCGCCTTGAGGTAAGCTTTGCCCTCAACCAACAAACAACGATTGGCCATCTTAACCATATAGGCTATGTCAGAAAAGACTACACTATAATAATAAATATGTAATATAAACTATAGCTAATAACAATAAATAAAATAAATAACTAATTTTTAAAATCATTTTCATGGTTTTAAATACTTTTTATAGTCTAAAAAAATTTGTTTTTGGAGTGATATATTTGGAATTATTTTGTCTAGTAGCAATTTAGAGTTAAATACACAATTTTTACAGTCGTAACAATAGTCTCAATTCATACCATACCAACTTTATAGAGCGCTCTTTTATTTTTCAAAATTTAGATACAGATGTCATAACTTATAAATATGGATACCCTATTTAAATGTGTTTGCTGAAACACTGAATTATCTGTAGAAAATCTTAACACATTAATAATGTGTTATTCTTCCTCTGCACATTATAATGGATAACTTGAATTTAGTCCTTTATATAATGATACTATGTAACATATTGTGAAAATATTGATAGTAGAAAACTAGAGATGAGCTAAGCTAAACATCTTAACTCTAAACCCAAACATGGGTATAAAATATGAAATATATATTTTTACTATGTCAGTCAGTTACAGGTAAGTCACTCATAGATAGGTAAGAATAACATTATAGGTAGTTACTCTGGCGTTATATGTAGTCTGTTTATGAGTTATGGATGGTTTAAGTAGATAGAAGAAGTTGGGTATCAATGTTGTATTTCAATATCAGGGGTTTTATAAATACTACATTTATATTTTATATAAATATTGTGCTTATTGCTATTTTTTATTGTATGTAATTATGGTGAATATTATTATTTTTGTGAATTAAAATACTTATCAATTATTACTAAATGTAACATAAAACATAATAACATTTAATATAAGGCAGAAATGTTTAAGATTTATATACGAATTACCTTTCAAAGGTTTTGTAGGGCTTTATAATTTTCTATAAATAGAGATGAACATAAAGACTTTCTCTTTAAATTTATAAGGTCATTGATGTTATAGAAAAAATTACGTAAAGTGCAATACTTATAAACATATGGTTCTTTGTAGCACATATGATTTAATTTTTGTAAAAATATTTTGTTAGATAATTATTTTCCTGAAGATGCTGGTACTGTTTTATCGGCAAAAAGCTTTGAATAATATATACATTAAAAGTATACTTGGTTTTGAAATATTTTTAATTTATTATATATATTATATATATATTATTAATTATTATTATATATATTATTATATTATATATTATTTAATATGTATATATAGATTTTTTGGACTAGGAGACTGACAGACTTACCTTGATAAGAGTCCACTCTGTAGTCTTGAAATAGAAACACATAAAAGCACTTAAACAATAATATATATTTCAACCACACAGTGGTCTTTGTCAATCAAAGAGAAAACACAAAAAAGAAATATGAGAGAATGAAATAAAATAATTATAAATTGTATCACAGATTGTGTAGAGTAGAAATCAGATGTCACAGATGCACAGATTAAAGATATATATTCTTTGTGTTTTCTCTTTGATTGACAAAGACCACTGTGTGGTTGAAATATATCATTGTTTAAGTGCTTTTATGTGTTTCTATTTCAAGACTACAGAGTGGACTCTTACCAAGGTAAGTCTGTCAATCTCCTAGTCCAAAAAATCTAAATAATCTTTACCAACCATAACTATATATATATATATATATATATATATATATATATATATATATATATATATATATATATATATATATATATATATATATATATATTAAACTTACTGCAATGAATAGACATCAAATTTCAAATATATACAAAATCTTTTTAAAATATTTTATTACAGTATTAATTATAATTTTATTCAATGAGTACAAAATGAGTTTTTAATACAAAGAGTATTCATATCCGATAGGTATTGAATAAATTGATGTAACAGTCAATTTACTAAATGTTATTTAGAATCCTAAAGAAGTTAATTTTAGGAATAATGTTGTTTTTAGTTTTTTGCATCTCTAATTTACAGGTTGTATACACCGATTAAAAGTTCCTTTATTAGGCATTTGTCTTTCAATAAGCGTTGCATTTGCTTTCTTAGCAACTTTTTCATCAAATTTGTTATTTCTTGATAAAACTACACTTCCTTTTCTTTTTTCTGAGCACATAGTTAGGAGAATAGCGTCTTCAGTAAGAGAAGTCACTTGGATTAAATCAAAAGGTGGTCGTTTTGAGTCACCTATAAGCAAATTTTAAATTAATATAGATTTTAAATCATTTTAGTAATAAAATTCTGCTTATAATTTGGCATGTAGGAAAGGCAAAATACAAATTAGATAAGAGCAGCTGTAATTTTACAACACACACACACATACACACACACACACACACACACACACACACACACACATATTTGTTTTAAAGACTTAATGACACCTGAAGAAAAACTATTCTATGAAAGAAGTAATACTATTTATTGTAACACAATGGCAACAAATGAAGATAGTTGTTCAAATAGACATAAACTTATCTCTTATATTCTCAGTAAGTGTTTCTTGTAGTTTTTGTGATTGAGATTATTAAATTTATTGTCTGCGAATGAATATCACTTGATAAACTAATTGTAGTTTATAGCTTAGAACACAAAAATGTGTTTATTACTTACACAATATGGTAAAATAGAAATTATTACAAGAACAGAAATAATAACTTCAATATGTAACAGTTTAGATCCTCATTTTATGAAAAGGTTTTGCTATCAGGCAAATTTTATGTAATGGTATTTCTGTATGCTTAATGAACTAGCCACAAGGTGAATAATCAGCATGTAAATTATCAAAGGTTGACTAAATACTTTTTTGCCTATCTTATACATTTTGATACTTTCAAGCATCCTATAGTTGAAAAGCCTAGTACTATTATTCCGTAATAATAAATAAAAATTGGAAAATAAATATAAAAAATTTCCCTGATCTGATTTAAGGATGAACATATCAGTTTACTTGTCATTATGAGTTGTCAGTGCTACGGACTACTCTCATGCTTCCTAATGTAGTATTTTAATTTTTAATGTTATTAGTGACTTTAATAAGCTGCTTGATTTGTCGTGTTTATTTTAATATTTTTTATAAAATTACTCTTTCGAGTAATATGAACATATAACTCTTGATTTTCAACAAAAACTTTCTATCATTAAAAAAACAAAGCATTATCGACTCAAGAAATAAGCTTAGTTGTAAATATATTTTATATTCGTTTTTTTATAT
The DNA here is from genome assembly GCA_036971475.1 of Prosapia bicincta. Taxonomy (NCBI): domain Eukaryota; kingdom Metazoa; phylum Arthropoda; class Insecta; order Hemiptera; family Cercopidae; genus Prosapia; species Prosapia bicincta. Next base: position 328,015,279 of record JBAIZL010000001.1, read on the forward strand.
AAAATTTCATTTTTGAAGCTGAAAATGTCTAAAACTACATACATAAGAACACTAAGCAAGTCAACCAAATTAATAAACTGTTTTAAAAACAAGCTGATATTAAGTTTTACGCTGGTAATAATATGAGTTTTTGTATTTTAGCATAGTTAAGATATTTAAATAAGTCGATTTTAATAAAGTCCAACTAAAACAAATGTATTCTACTTTTAATACCTACAAATTATTTATGTAGATGGCTGTTTAAAATTAAAAAGCACTCTGTACCTGGCACAATAGACCATACGCTGGAAGTCTTTGTATCATTTACCATCAGGTTGTGTATACTTGGTTTAATTTCATTTTTCCGGTCAAACACGAACTTAATAAGGGTAGAGTCAGTTGTGACAGTCAGATTAACAACAGGACATGTGTTAGAGTTGTTTGGTCGCCTATTCCTTCGCAGTTCATTATGTTCTATCCCTTGAATCGCATACCAGGTGCCATTTACCTAAAGCAAACAGAATTTAAATGTTAACTCTAATTTGTACAGTTTAGTGATCTGTTGAATAATTTATGCCATATTTTTAAAAGATAAAACAAAATACAATCAAATAGCAAAATATTTTTTATCTTCTTAAGTGGAATAACCTTTCAAGGGACAAAGGTTGTATTTGTTTACTTTCAAGATAGTGTGTTGTCATCATTCTCTAAGAGATAGTACCTTCTCTGCATCTCTTTGCTTAATATGAATCCTATAAACATGTACACAATTTCTTAAATTGGGTATAAAGAAATTAATACACCTAATTTAGTATAAAGTGACTTAATATTCTGCCAACATCATGTCTCAGTATAATTCTTATAAACTTGCTTTAATTATGAGTAGGCAAGTCATAATTCTAATGAGTTTTTAAATTCCTTCTATTAGCTCATATATATATATATATATGAAGTTAATATATTACTATTGTAAGTAATTTTATCCACCATTAAGTGCAATGATTTTACCTTGAGTGATGAGGCGCCTTTCGGTCACTTGACCATTGTCGAATCACTGATTATTTTTTCTTAATTTTTCTGGTGCGGATGTTCGGTCCAGAACGCACCAGAAAAATTAAGAAAAAATAATCAGTGATTCGACAATGGTCAAGTGATCGAAAGGCGCTTCATCACTCAAGGTAAAATCATTGCACTTAATGGTGGATAAAATTACTTACAATAGTAATATATTAACTTCATAAAGTCAGTGCAACGGAAAAACAATGGATAACGTAAAATATCAAGAATATATATATATATATATATATATATATATATATATATATATATATATATATATATATTCTTGATATTTAACATTATCCATTGTTTTTCCGTTGCACTGACTTTATGAAGTTAATATATTACTATTTTTGAGTAAATTAAAAAAATTACTCAAAAATAGTAATATATTAACTTCATATATATATATATATATATATATATATATATATATATATATATATATTTTTAGGTTAGTTTTGGTTGGTAAAGATTATTTAGATTTTTTTGGACTAGGAGACTGACAGACTTACCTTGGTAAGAGTCCACTCTGTAGTCTTGAAATAGTAACACATAAAGGCACTTAAACAATGATGATGATCATTGTTTAAGTGCCTTTATGTGTTACTATTTCAAGACTACAGAGTGGACTCTTACCAAGGTAAGTCTGTCAGTCTCCTAGTCCAAAAAAATCAAAATATATATATATATATATATATATATATATATATATATATCTTGTACAAATTTTCAGTAGTTAATAAAATACGTTTTTATTCATCCATTTAAGTTCTAATACATTCTTTTAAACCTATAGTGGATGACAATTAATGTCAATAGAGTGTTTTCAAATATTTATTCAATAATTAAATTATAAAAATCTAAGGAGTCTATCGGGATCTTTATACTTTTGATAATTTTCTACATTTCTGCTGGGATATATATTCTTATTTAGAGTATCATAATTACTGGCCATTCCCAACAACGGGGAGTGTGGAGATGTTGGGAATGGCAGGTATTTATGATACTCTAAATATGAATCTTCATGTTAAAGTCCAGCGTGCTTTGGCACTTCTCCTACTTTTTAGTACCAAGAAATGAATTTCTCAAAGACATATATGAATTTTTCCCCCATCAGGTTTTCATCGAAAACTTCATTGTACAACCTTAAACTGTTGCCATGGTTACCACAAAATATCATAAATAGTACTGTAAGGTTAAAAATGAATTAAACGAATAAAATAAACAAACTGGAAATAAAAAAAATATGATAAAAAAATTGTTTCTTGACCTCAGTAGGAATTTCCTTTTTAAAAATAATTTCATATTACTTGTTGCTAAAATGTTTACAACAAATTTAATTCACAAATTATAAGGTTTCCGTATATTTATTTATTTTACGGCAGGAAATTATATCTGTTGTAACATGTATGGAAATGAAATATTATATACGTATGTTTAAAATTACCCCGAACTTAAACACTTCCAGAGTAATATCATATTCAGAACTTTAGAGCATATTCATAACACTGATTGAAAAGAAAGTTATTAAAAATATCGTACAATCTTAGTACATTACAACCTTGCTTGTCCGTAGTAGCTGCTAGAGATGATCTGTAAATTGTAAATATTGGTAATTCAAAGATTTCACAGTATCATATGCATCTGCCATTTTTAAATTTGTCCTAGTGATTCTACAAGACACATTTCAGGGAGATCCCATCTTGGCTCAATATTGAGTAGTTGTTGATTTCCTATCCAGATTCTCCCTCACCTACTGATTTCTAATCTGATATAACTACCTCCTACAGTGGTTTTGTTAAATTTATCAATCTCGTTAATTTATTTCTATTTGTGTATATATCTTCTTTCTTAATACTATATTCGATTATTTATAACATTTTAAAATTTCTAAATACTGCATATGATTGTGTATTTATTATTCAGTTTAAACTATTTTGTTTTGTTTACAAAAAATTCTATCGCCTAAAATGTTTGACAACATCCAAATATTTTCTTTGCATCTATGGATTATTTCGATTGGTGAACTGTATTTAAAAAGTTAGTGATATTCATCTACTATTAAGGCTTTTTTTCATATTATAAGTTTGAATATGTCTCCAAAACATGTTTTTCAACAGTATCCTGTTTGTTACATAAGTAGTTTGCTTTACAGCCTCATTTTATTTTGTGTATTATGTTTTCATTAAATTTATATTTTTTTCTATGAAGTTTATGTTAACTTTGTTTTTTATTGTGTTGAAGTTGTTTATTCTACATTTTATGTTTGTTGACAAAAATATTTGAATCTTTAAATTACATTTATTTTTCTATGTGAAATTAGCTTCTATGTTTTTTTTATTTCACTTTGTTGTTAAAAAAGTTGCTTAGTAATTTTTATTATTCTTTTTATAATAACTATTGTGCATATGTGTATGTGTGAGTGGACTGAATAATTTATTGAGCATTAAAAGTAACTACTACAAGAACTGAAAAAACTGTCCCAGATAATGTACTTACTAGCAGTATATACAGTGTATTTGGGGTTAATTTTACACTGTAGTGACAATTACCTCCAGGTCTTTGTTGTGATTTGCAGTTTATACTCCTGTAGTTAACTTTCACAGAAAAAATGTAAACTTGATTCTCATTCATCAGTCATCATGAGTTTTTGCTTCATTTGTCAGAATCCATCAATAAATAGGTTGTGTTCACTTAAAGTAAATTTAATTGAAATTGTAGCACTTTTACATATAATTAATTCTTCCTACTACTTTTTGAGTGAAATTTATTTTTCAGTTATTCTGAAGGACACAATTTCTTAAGTAAAAAACTTCAGTATTTATTATAGAAATTTGCAGTATATCAATACAATCCAATCTCAATAATCCGTGATAAGAAATGTACGACCATTTCGGATTACCGGAATGTACGCCTACTACGTATACCTATGACGTAAATAAGACAACATATATATGCTTATATGGTCTTATTACCTTAGAAAGTAGGTGTGGGCTAATGTTAAGAATAGAGTTAGTTAAGTACAGCAATAACTGAAAGAAAATATTTACCTATTGAAATATGTATATTTGAATTAAAACAGGTTTTTTGTTGGCTTCGGTTTGTTGATTGCCTTTTCTACAGCCTTCTGTCTGATTTATCCAACCTTTTTTCTGGCCTTTGTATAAAAGTGGTATGGAACAATATTTGAAAGCTCTAGGTTGCAATGAGCAGTGATGTTTTTCTTTATGTCACTGATTGTTGAATTTCTGATCCCGAAATCATCCTCTAATTTTTTAGCAGGTACCCCAGCATTAAGTTGTTGTAGAATGTTGCACTTATCCAACAACAAAAGTGTTTTTTTTTTTAAGAGAAGATGTCATTATAAAAATTAAAGTTTAACACACTGGGATGACAAAATGTTTATACCATCTGCTTGCCCTAAACATTGAAACTGAACTGCTTTAGGCTGACTAATAAAAAAGGATGAATACACTGAGGCCATTGCAAAGTAAACAAAACAATGTTGCTTTTCTTCTCTGAACATCTCTTATAGCCATTTATTTATTTCTCATTTTCATATTTTCAAAAATCGTTTTGGATTAGTGGGAGTTGCGGATTACAGGGATTGGACTTTATATCATAAGGCTGGAACTAGGTTATTGCAGAATTTTAAAAAAATTTTAAAATAGAAACATAGAAGAGACTGTCATTGCGCTGAATCATAAAGATGAGAGGTTTTTTTTAAATCTCTCCGTAATTATTCAAAAGTACATGACTTTACCAGGAATATTCATATTGTAAAATTATTTGTTGTATCTCATATAAGTTTCATCATATTATTTTAAATATCAAGTTAACAAATAGTGTATATAAAGGTTTAGAACTTACCTGGGTCAAATTTATGTCGCTAAAGGGAGCTGTAGGGCACATGTCATTGACTGAAGCCAAAATCGCAATGATTAAAATCACAAAAATATGTCTGAAAATAATAATAAAAAAATCTAGCTTAGTTAGGGGCACTGTAAATAATAAAATAATATATATTACGAGGGGTATTCTTAAAGTAAGGGCCATTTTAAAATAAAATAAAAACAAAAAGAAATTTGCAAAAACTAATTTTATTTTTGGAATCTACATACTTTTATCTATTTTTCTACATAGTTTCCAAGTTTTTGTAAACACTTGTCATATCGCACAACTAAATTTTGGAAACCTTCTTCATAAAAACTTGCCGCCTGCTGTGTTAACCAAGAATTCACGGCCGCTTTCAATTCGTCGTCATCGTCATAACGGCTGCCGCCCAAGTGATGTTTCAGATGACGGAAGAGATGAAAGTCGCTCGGCGCAAGGTCAGGGCTGTAGGGTGGGTGGTCCAAAACTTCCCAGCCAAAAGAGTCCAATGCAGCTCGGGTCTGAATGGCAGTGTGAGGCCTTGCATTATCATGCAGAAACAAAATTCCTTTTGTGAGCATGCCACGTCTCTTGTTTTGAATTGCTCTGCGCAGCTTCCTCAGGGTTTGGCAGTAGGCTTCTGCATTTATTGTCGTTCCTTGTTCCATAAAGTCGACCAGCAAAACACCATGCCTATCTCAAAACACGGACGCCATGATCTTGCGCTGTGACAAAGTCTGTTTGGCTTTGACCTTTACGGGAGATTGCGGGTGTCTCCATTCCATGCTTTGTTGTTTCGACGAGTGAAATGCAAAACCCACGTTTCGTCTCCAGTTACGATCCGACTCAGCATGTTGTCACCATTTTCGTCATAACGTGTCAGAAAATTCAAGGAAATTTCAAGTCTTTTGTGTTTGTTCTCCTCCGTCAGGGGTTTAGGGACCCAACGCAAGCACAGTTTCTTAAAGTTTAATTTTTATGAACAATTTTGTAAATCACAGACCTCGAAACTTCCGGAAATTCGTGTGAGAGAGTAGTGATCGTGAAGCGTCTGTTGTCACAAATTTTCGCTTCAACTGAAGCCAGCATAGCTCGTCTGACATTAGAGATGGACGACTAGATCGCGTTTCATCATGGACATTGTCACGGCCATCTTTGAAGTCTCGAACCCACTTACGCACTTTTCCTTCACACATGGCATTAGCACCGTAAACTTCAGAAATTCTGTTGGTGAATTTCTGCAGCAGACATGTTTCTTGCCGACAAAAACCGTCTAAAAGAACGAACTTCGCAAGGGGCGGGCGATTTGATAACCTTGAAAATTTTGCAAGCACAGAACACAACGCACAGGTTAGCTACACAGCTGTAACTGAGCGTAGTTGTTGCCAAGGCATGCCGGAACACAACGCAAGCACTCGTTGCGGTGTGCACGCGAACTATGAGGGAATATAAACAAACGGCCAAGGGACCGTGATAAGCTACGGTCTGAGTTGACAAAGGGACACATCTCCCGAAACGGCCGTCCTCAACAAGCAAAGTAAGTTCTACTATAGGCAAGTTTAAAACATTTTAAAAGTGTATATATTACTACTTAATAATATAAATTTAGAATGGCAATGGTGTTTTTAATAATATATAAGGTTTAAAGTACTTGTGTTTTAGTTAAATGGGTGAGTGGATAAAGGGCTCAAGTAACATTTTTGAAAATTTTGTGTTATCAGTATGAAGGAGGGCTTATGTGTATAATTAACCTCGACATAAGTCAGAATTATGCAAAATGCAGTAACAGCTGTAAGTCCCAATTAATGGAGGCCATATGTTCACTACAAATATTAAATGTTTGTGAATAAGGTATCATTTGCTACATAAGGCGTTGTTCCATTCACAATCCTTTAAACAGTAGTAACATAAGTCCTTCATCCATAAATCAGCTGATGCTAATAGTAGTAAATAAATATTTCCTTGTGTACATGTTTCGTTACAGTCTGTTTAAAATTTTTCTATTTCAAATTTTAACCTTGTACAACGATTAACGATGAGCTTTAGAGGTCAGAAATTGGCCATTTAATATAGCAACAAATATAGCCAAATGAAAAAAAGTGATACTTTAGAAGAACTTAACCTAGAACATGACCTACCTAGAAAAAACCAATGAATATATCAACAGTCCAGAACAATATAAAGATATCATTGCAAAAATAGTAAAGACATATCGTTATTAACACAACTAACCATTTTAGTGCTACTGAAAATCTCTACATAGATATAAAACCATATAATAGAAAAAAAGGATGTCCTTAAAGAACAAGTAGACTCTAGGGATGCTATAAACTGGTTAGGTATGATTACTACTCACCCTTCAAACAGGTATAAAACGATAGATCAATGATACAGGATTGCCCTCAGCTTAGGATGTACCTGATATTTTAAGAAAGCTGAACAGGAAAACCAAATTAAAAACCTGAAATAACAACTGAAACCTCTCTCATGTGCACCAGTTGTTCTATAGCAGGGTTGTCCATAAAGTTATACAATACTGGATCAGTTTATCAGTCAGTTGAAGCCATCCAACAGTTTCAAAATGCACCATTTTGCATCTAATTTCAAAAACATTTCCCCGGGGCAGTAATTTTTATTGCATATCTCCCTTGGTAAATAGATTTCTCAGACCCTGGACCACACATAGGTGTGGCCCGGTGTTTTGCCCAAAGATTGAGTTTCGACCCCCCATTTTTGTAAGTTGGACAACTCTGTTCTACGGGAAAGTTAGAGCGGAAAATCAATATTTAACTGGCACTAATGTAACATTAGCTTACCTAGAAGTTTAATCAAATGTATTATTTCTATGCATCAGTATTACCTTATGGGAAATTTTAGAATATAAGTTTTTTTTATACACTTTTGTTTATTGCACTTTCACAAATACCCTTCATAAATAATTAAACCAAAATAGAATAAAAATGTATGGAAGTAAAAATGTATGTAGGAAAACAATTCAAGAAAAAAATATATATGAGGATTTTTTTCTTAAGAGACCAAGAATACAATGTGTTATATATATATATATATATATATATATATATATATATATATATATAATACGTTTTCTTGTTTAATAATTTAAAACAACATAGGTTATTCAAATACAAGAATATTTCTTAATTTATATCCAAAGCTTTTCGTTGGTAAACAGTACCAACATCATCAGGAATGAAAATTACAATATTGTACATTATTTTAATTTTCATTCCTGATGATGTTGGTACTATTTACCAACGAAAAGCTTTGGATATAAATTAATAAATATTCTTGTATTTGAATAACCTATGCTGTTTTAAATTTATATATATATATATATATTTAATAAAAAGATTATAAGGATATTGGGCCATAAATATGTTTAATAAAAAAGTGCCAAAATTTAATCTTGTTTTTCTCAGAAGAAGGATTTAGTTATATAGGCCCTTCATTCACTCACCTCTTCAATTGTTCCGGGAAGCATTCCTTTGAGCATCGCCTTTGAAGCATAATTGTAATGCAACATTTGAGTTTGCCTTACAAGATTTATTTGCAAAATGTGTATTTTGTGCAAGGTCTCAGGATTTAGCCCTATATACTCTTTAGGTAAAAGGTTCTCCTGATAGTATGGAATAATTATTGCAATAAGTAAAAAAAATTCTACTACCACAAAGTGAGGGTTGTTATTTTTTGCCTTATTTATATTTCTTTAAGAAAGTTTGTATTTAGAAGATTATCATCTTATAAAACATAATTTCATAAAAAGAATCCCTTTATTTTGTGCCTTGTGAGTAGGAATGCTAAAGTGGTTAATACATTGTCCCTTATTCATGCATAATATAAAATCAAAAACCTAAACAACTTAATTGTTGTACAGAAGACAATATAAACAATTTCAAATATGGAATGTGTACTTTTTATTTAGTAATTTGTTCCTATCTTAATACTATTATGTTTTAGTTTTTAATCATTATAGTTTTTAAATCTCTTTTGTCACTTCCTTTATTTTCTGAATAATTATAATAAATATACCAGTACGTTGTTTGTATTTGTATACAAATTTATACATTTTATATATCTCTTATAATTGGAATATTAAGATTTACAGAGAATTGAAGTAGTTAAACCCAGAAAACAAATTGAATAACATTTCATCATACAATAAAAAAAAGTTGGATTGTTATTAAAGGATTTATCCTCCTAAATATTTATGGTTACTAATAATATAAGAACCTGCATAGCTAGTCAATTTTTATTCCATTTGAGAGAGAGAAAGAGAAAGAGAGATTCCTCTTCAGGCTCAACCAGATTTATTTAATACCTCTGGCATATTTTAATTCTAATAAAGTATTTTTTAATTTTAATAAAGTATTTTTTTAATGTTTTCTTATGCAATTTGTGTAGTCTTGATTCATTTTTAAAAATCAGATTTTCTGTATTTATTTTATTAACAATTCAGCTGATTGAGTACTTTATAGTTATTATAATTCTAAGAATTAGCTTATAAAACAATAACTTTTCAGTTGAAGTTGCTTGTTGTACTCACTTAGTTAAGTATTATTTAATTATAGTTTTTAGTTCAATTAATTTAATTCCATAAACTTAATTAAAGTTGTTAAAAGCAATCTCCACCAAAGAGAAAAGAGAAAAAAGGATTTAATTTTAAAACATCAACATTTTAAAATTTGGCATTTTTTATCTTATTTAAAAAAAATAAAAACCTCCTGCTTATGTGTTCCTAAGTAATCAGGGTTTTCTGTTTGCTTTGGTAGAATACAGTTCTGAACTAAAAATAAAAAAATATTCCAGTAAATATTGTACCTACTTATTTTGATAATGTGTTTACTTTGTATTAAATTAAACAATTTTAACTTTAATTACAGTGTTACAATGCAAATTGTTTTGCATCCACTGTGGTCAAAACTAACTGTAACTTGACCTCCAGATTAGCCTACCTTAATACATCCATGTTAGTATTTGTATGGCAGTGGCACAACTGATGGGTCAAGCAAGCTGTCTATTATGTCTTGTCTTTCTCTCCCCTCCCTCCTCACCAACACAACAAAGTACTGTTACTTCATTTTGATAAAATATTCTTTCATTGATGCTGTACTTCAATTTATAACCTAATTATAATCTGTAACCATGTTTTACAAGAAACAAATGATATGGTATCTACTTTTATGTAATCTTTAAATAGTAAGATGATTAAAAATATTTTATAATAAAACCAATTTTTTTTTTAATAAAGGAATAAATCTTACTCATAAAACAAGTCCTTTATTGTAACTCACACTTACCTTTATTGTTTGTAGGAAAGTGTATATTAGACATGTTTTTTATCTGAAATCATATGTTAAAATATTAAAGTTTTCCCAAAATTAATAAATATTTTAAAAACCATTAATTAATGCTTCACATTGTGTTTTTAAAATTTGTGTTTAATTTCGATTAAAAAAAAAAAAATCTGTTTGTAAATAAAACTAAGTTATTTTTGTGCGTTTACAAATATTTACTGGGAATTGGCTAGATAGATTGCTTTGAATGTGACAGAGAGGATTTTTTCTTCAAATAAGCAATTCTGTCCCCCACTTAAGCTATAATTCCTCACTTCTAGGAATAGGATAGATTCATGTCTCTATCTATAAAATGTGAGCCTGCATTCTTCCTAAAAATTATAACCATCCTCTTAAATAAATAAAGTAATATAAAAAAGTGTTTTTTTTTCAAGTCAATTCCTCCTACTGAGGCCAACAAGAAAAAATTATATATTAGTTACTTATTATTTTATAATTACAATTAATATAAATATCTATAGGCCTATATATATATATATATATATATATATATATATATATATATATATATATATATATATATATATATATATATGACAGAATCACAATATTAAGTGCTAAAATAGAAAGCGAATTTTGTTGCAATTTTCCATTTCTCTCTCTTTACAGTATATGGTGAAGGATTATTATTTTTCTTTGTTACTATTTATTTGCTTTCTTTTTTTTTGTTTCTAATTTATAAAGCTGATGGTGATCTATAATTTTTCATTCTATCCATCTCTTGTACTGCTTTATTATTGCAAGGAACCTTTATCTTATAATTTCATACAAATTTTTAGTTATAGATTTTTAGCTTTGGGAAAGTTCGATTGATGCAAAGTGTTGGATTTCAAACATGTAGCCATTCAGTTGGAATCCGACCGAGATATCTGCTTTTTAGAATTTTAAATAATGAATAAATATTTGATAAAACTGTTAATATCAATTGTCATCTACTACAGGTTAAAAATAAAAAAATGTATTTGAACTTAATTGGATGAAAAGAGTAGTTTATTAATGATTGAAAATTTGTACAAGATAACTATAAGGAGGGTGTGAGCTGATAGAAGGAATACAAAAATACACCACAGACTAACACCAACACAACACACCTGAGCAACAGTCTTGTCAGTAATTCACAGCATTGAAAAATGTGCTGACCTAGCGCGAAACGCGTCTGCTGAATAAATCAGTAAGTAGTGTTTTTTCCAAGATAATACACACAAGTGTAATTTCTGTAAAAACCTCAAGATGTACAACACAAAAACTGCAAAAAAAATATAACCGTCTCTCTCTCTCTCTCTCTCTCTCTCTCTTTCTCTCTCTCTTTCTCTTTCCATCTTGGTTATTAGTGTATGATGAAACGTTTATATATATGTTTGAGTACAGTTTTCTGCCATTCCTAATGTTTCAATATTCTCCTCTGTTTATGCTTTTTTTAAGTAACTTCATTTTCAAAACTTCAATCATACTTCAAAAACAATAGAGTATGATTGATGTTCTTAAAATGGAGTCACTCCGAAACGCGTCAACAGAGGAAAATATTGAAACATTAGGAGTGATAGAAAACTGTACTCAAACATATAGAAATATTCCTAACAGAAATGAAGATGAGTATATTAATAATTTCAGTATATGATTACTTGAAGTTAAATATAATGATCTTTATACAACTAAAAGAAACTGGGTTGGTTCTAAAATGATAATTTTTATATACCCACAAACCTTTAAAGATATAATAATGTGTGACACTTGTCTGTAGTAGTATTTAATTTCATTGTTTAATGAGGACAGGTATTTTGGGAGATGTATCCCAGTGTCAACTTACACCATAGCTAGCATGGGATATATGACCCCAATCAGCTCAACTGATTAAACAGAGAAATCAAGTGATACTATAGACAAGTGTCATATATATATATATATATATATATATATATACCCGTAAGAAGACGTCTATAATATAATAATATTAATATATAATATATAATATAATATATTATATAATATATAATATTAATATATAATATAATATAATAATATATATATATATTATACCCGTTGAGTGACGTCACCGCACGGTTTTGGCTGTTTCAGCTTATTCCATGCACACTCAATGCACTAGTCTGGGGCTCTCTGCTGTGAGCCCCGCGAGGAGCTTGTGGCTAATTTCGTGCATCAGCTGCTAAATATTTTAACATTACTTTAATAATTCTAAGCTCTTCTTAACCTAATTTAAGATAAATGAATATTAATTAGAAATTAATTTTTGTAATTGGGAGGGCTTCGCCCCAGAGCCCTTTTGGACAAACCGCCACTGTTTATATGTAAATTTTATAAGGAAATAGAATTTTTTCTTAAATGTTGATTGGTTATTGTCTTTCCTGTGTTTTCTAATTTTTACAGTTGACTAAACGAAATCAATTGCACGTTTAAAGACCAATTTTGTTACTAGTTAAGAGAAATGGTTTTATAGAATCAGGTTCTATAGCTAATTATGCTTTACTAAATTTAACTGAATTTGGACAACCAATAATTTTATTTCAGATATTTTCAAATTAAACTAATACTAACCAAACTGTAAATTAGTTGAATTTATTTTTAAACATTGAGTTCAAATTCGATCCAGTTTATGATTTTTAAAGTGAAAACTTCTACAACGATGCCTGCTAAAACTTATTGAATGAACATAAACATTCAATTTCGTTTCACTGTAATTTCTGTTAGGCTACGCTAGGAGTCACATCAAAGTGAATTAAATAATAATATATGATTTCATGCAACAGCTGATTTTATTTTGTTTGTTTTGTTGTCAACTAACTATTTTAACACTTAGGTTAAGTCACATTATTTATCAAATATTGTTAAGGAAAAAGGTTATTAATAAATAGTTTTGATGAGTTAATAAATATTTAATTAATTTAATTTTTATAAATCTCATTACAATAATTCATTATAACAATAATAATAAGTTATTTATTTTAATCCAATTTTTTAAATGAAAACCTTCTTAGGCACGTCTGATACTTTTTAAGAACTTATTTCAATTGAATTGTTTATAATTTTTATTCTAATTTAAAAAATACTTAACTGAGTGAATACGTAATTGCTTACTTGCTGACGTGTTTCAAAACATTTGTTCCTTTTACAAAGCTAACTCTATACTCAATGTGGAGGGAAGTTTTGTATACCTTGAACTTTGTCCGTCGGTAGAGGTTGATTACTGATGGCCGTTAGTTGCTATTGAAGTTGCTTGATGTAAGTATCTTGAATTCACTGATTAAACTAATCTAAAAAATACTTAACTAAGTGAATATGTAATTGCTTATTTGCTGACACGTTTCAAAACATTCGTTCTTTCCCCCCTTAAGTAGAGGGTTAGCTTCGCAAAAAGAACAAATGTTTTGAAACGCATCAGCAAGTAAGCAATTACGTATTCACTTGTTTGTATTTATATATTACCAACTTCAATTTTTATTCAGTAAAAATCCAATATTTTTTTTTTTTTTTACCTACATTACTTTATCATTAACTACAATAAATATTAGTCTTTATTAAATACAGTCCTCAAATAAAGATATAAATATTGAATGGAAAATGAATTCATATTTTTGGCAATTTTTATTGAATATTATGAAAACCTGTCAGCTCTAACTTGTTATTTGTAGTTCAAATTTTGGTGTTGAATCAAAAATTCTGTAATATTGTTTCTTATATTATAAGAAATATGTAGGTAATATCTCATTAGGCAAAATGAAATGTTATATCAATTCAAAATTTCTGTAGACGTGGCTATGAAAGTTTTCAGTTCAGTCGGTTTTCAAACTACTTATTTTTTATAATTTTTCAGTTAAACCATGGCATATTTTCAAGTAGAGTTTATGAAACAGTTCAGTTCAAACTTTGAATATATTTATTTACAAACATAATTTATTTCAGGACTTCCAGCTTTAGTATCTGAAGAGAAAGTCGTCTTTGGACTAAATGCCAAAGCTGTGACACATTTAACTCTTGCCAAGATACGCAAAGTGTACAGCCGTGTAGATAACAAGTCAATTGCCAAGCAGGTAACAGATTTGTCATTTGTTTCAAAACAATAATTTAAAGAAACATTTTTACTTGGCCAGGTATGAAATCATACATCCAAATGTATCTTTTACAGTCTAATTTAAAAATAGAACTATTTATGCATAGTAATTAGGAGTAACTTGTTTTTAAAATGAAACAATGCCTTAGTATTTTGCTCCTTCTTTTCTCTACTTTATCTCCTTTTTTCGTTTTCCACTGATGTTTGTTATGATAAATAAAAAAGTTTTTTTCCAGAACCAATCAATTTGACAATTGTCATTGAAATTTAGTTAGGTTGATTTTTGTATGTATTCATCTCTTAAGGTGGGATTTCATTTGTTCTAAAACTCCATACTAAATAACGAAATACACTTGCAATTATTAGGGTAACCCAAATGTATTACATATTTTTCTAATATTTACAAATTTAGATCATGTTTACCAGAGTTAATCGATGTAAGCAAATAATTATTGTTATAGTTTACTTAGAAGAGATTCGTAGAAAAGATATCAAATGCTTAATTTTTAAGAAAATATTTCAAGAAATTAATTACTGAGGTTAGCAAAATAGATTTTAACACTGTATCAACATGTGAGTAAACATATTTTAAGTATTTAAATGTTATCTTTTACTTTAAAATATTTCAAAGTGTTCTTACATTAGAAAAAGAAAGAGCCCATTAGACAGAATATATTAAATTACATGTAAATGTTTTAATTACTATACAATATCAAGAGCACAGTAAAACTTGTATTAACAGTTACTTGTTATTATGTTTGTGGTATTGGGGTTGTTTCCAATATTTTTGTTGTAAATTTAATTAATAATTCAATAAGCAAAGAATTGCTTGAAAATTTAAGTACAAATTTGACAAAAACTTGTTTTTGCTCAAAACAAACCAAGTAAAATGTTATAAAATACTTTGAGCATAATTTGTAATTCAATAACACAATACATTTTCTCACAAAAATTATATTGAGTGTAATGAGTAAGAACAAAATATTTATTTGTCCAAGTCAGGAAACAGTGATAATATTATCATTTATTAAATAGGTGACGCATATGTTTGTAATTGTTCTGATAGCTCATAATAACTGTAGTCTTATTAGTTCTCATGACTTGGAAATAATTTTTACCATTTAACAGTTATCTTAAATATAATCATTTCAATTTTTATACACAAACTTTGAAAAATTAAAAGTATTAGTTTATTCTAAATAGCTAAGGTATGCATAGAAATATTGGTATAACAAAGTTTTCAACTCAATATCAAGAGCACTGTGGTACAATATATTACAATGAAAATATTGAAAGAACCCCAATATCACAAAAATAATCAAAAATAACAAATAAAACAAGTTACTTAAGATTAAACCCTTATCTTATTAAATCTTAAGTAACTTGTTTTATTTGTTATTTTTGATTATTTTTGTGTATTGGGGTTCTTTCAATATTTTCATTGTAAAGTTTTCAACTGTAGAAATCCCTAAGTAATAATATATAATGGTTTCCCAGGGTACAAAAAACAAAGGAGGTTCTTCTAGGCCTTTTGCAAGCTCTTTTGCTATATTTATGAAAGGAATTGATTGCTAATGTACACAAACTATTCATTCTTCTTCTATTTATGCCTTATTTGTTTTGAAGTTGTACAATCCTCCAATTCACTCTCACTATTTATACTGCTGCGTTAAACAATTGATTGGTGTCAATATTCAGCAAATCCCTCAAATTCTTCATCCAGGAGTGCCTTCTTCTCACTATCCTGCCCTAGATAATCAGCTGCATCAGCCTTTATCGTTCTCCTTTCATGATTAATTATAATATTCATTATCTGTGGATAATCAAAATTGAAGTTAAAAGTATTGCATTATTCACAAGAGAAAAACAGAACAGTTAAAAAGGTAGAACTTTAAAAAAAGTACTTGTTGTAATCATCTTGAATTCACTCATTAAATTAAAAGTAATTTTTGCTTAACTGAGTGAATACTTGTGAACTTACTCTTAATTCAGGATGAAGAAGTCCAAAAACAACATATCTTAAATGACCACACACACTTCGAATCTAACACCTTATTTCGTTATATAGTAAACAACCCAAACTCCCTCTATCCTCATAAATGCATACAACCGTGAGTGATCGCTCACAGTAGTAGATCGGCTTCGGCAGTAAAACAATTGTTTTGAAATATGTTAGCAAGTAAGTTCATAAGTATTCACTCAGCTATCTAATAATTACTTATTTTTTAAAAAAAATGTCCCAAGGTGGAAAATATATACTTTCAAAAACATTACAAAATTGTTAATCTTTCTACAGGAAGAAAGCTAATATATTTCATAACACTTACTGAAACAAACGGATCCCATTCCCGAAACATATTAAAAAACTACAACAAAGCTTGAATCAGTATTAAATGCTGATAAAACATCTTTGTTTTTTATATGTCATTTATAACTACTGTATTAAAGCAAGTGAAGAGACAGAAATAGAAAAATAGAGTACCATATGTCTTATGTTCATACACAAAAGTGGTTTTTAACCACGAAACTATGGTTAAAGAATTTTGTATAAGTATAAGAAAATTGGTTGACCAGAAGAGCTATTGGCAGAATATATTGTTTCATCATTCAGGTTGTATTCTTACTACAGTGGTTGGTAATAAACTACTTTTAACATTATTTGATAGAAAGTGAGAAAGCAAAGAAGATTTGTATACCAAATTGGAATATCCCTAGGAATATGAATAATGAACATTCATATAAACAATTTATCATATGTACTCTAATATATAAAATACTTAAAACAAGTTTTGTCACATTTTGTTTCCAAAATTGTTCATTTTAGAATTGTCCGTATTTAGTAATCTAAGTTTCTAAAGAGATTCATTGTGATTGAAACATTTTAAAACATTAGTAAATGTGTTTATATTCAGAATTTTGGTTATATAACATTAAATACATTGAGGAAGCTTTTCATTTAGTAAACATTTTAGTAGATTATTAATTTTTAAAATAATATTAAAATCAACGGAATATGATGTTAGTAACAACATTAAAGAAAAATATATAGAAGTATTACTTCAAATAGTCTTAAGGGTGTTACTGCAGATGTGTGCATATATAAACTCAAATCTAAATTGCTTTTAATATTTTGTAGCTGGGAATGTCTTCTCATGAGAACGCCACTCCTATTCGAGTATTACACAACTCAGCTGGCCACCTTAATGGTCCTGCTCGTAGTTTAGGAGGAGTAGTGGTAGGGTACCTAGGCGTCAGAGTCTTCACTCCCAGGCCTGTTTCTAAAATGGTGGAAAATGTTGGAGGATGTTCTGTTTTATTAGGTAATTTTTTTTAAAAAAGTTTAAATATTGACAAATGATTTGTAAACTAAATTTTGTAAAGTCGGATGTTAATAAAATGAAAGGGCAAATATTACTTTTCTGTCAATTCAGTTGTGCTTTTCATTTTACTTAATTATTTTATAGTTTGATTGTTTTTTTTAAATATGGAGGTATTAAAATATATTTATAAAAGAACAGTGTTTTATGTGAAAAAACAAAATTCTACATTATTTTTCAGTGGAATTGATAATAACCCTGCAGTCCGGGAGGGAGGGGGCAACAGGTCAATGGCCATGCCTTGGGATGCATTATTAAAATTGTAAATTAATCTGAAAAAAATATGTTTTAAAAATTTCATTTGGTTCACCATATTTGTTGCTTTGAGCCAATATTCATGTTCTTAACCATAAAGTAATTTACTTTTATGAAATTTGAGTACAAAAGTAACTAGTAAATATAAACATTGATTTTAGGACATATTTATATAAGATGTCTTAAAATATATAAATTAAATTTATATATAATTAATTTTTAAAATTAATTATATATTTTGAGAAGAAAAATACACGTAACAAGTTATTGTGCCTTACATGTGCAGAATATCTGGGAGATTAATTGGTCATTAAAGGTTGTGTTGAAAATGTCCTCTGTCTGCCTCTAGGCACAGCTGAACATGTTTTTGACAGTTTGCTGGAGCGTTCTATTGTCAATACTAATGATTTGGCATTATATATTGTCCATCAGATCGTTCAAAGTTCTAGAGCATTTAACGCATACCCTTCCCCTTAGATAACCCCACAAGAAGTCGTTTGGTGTGGTGATTTTAGCTGCCACAAATTCCTAGAAATTAAGTGGTCTTCAAAGTAACTTTGGATCAGGGCCATAGACTCATGTACTGTATGCCAATGATGAGGTATGTCACTGGTCAATGGTATTTTAAAACACAGACCACACATACAAACATTCTAATTTCAATAATCAATCCACTTAGACAGAGTAGATTTATAAAAGTTGTAGTATTAGGAGTTAAAAGTTACAGCAACCTACATTAGCAAGAAAATTAGATGAATACAATATGTACATATACAGTTAGTTATGAATAGTACAAAATTAAAGTTTGGGAAAATATTTTATAATGCCTTGCAGAATTAATTCTTATAACATTTACAAACTCCTCAAGTAGATTTAGGGGGTGAAAACACCCTCATTATCAATGGTTTGTCCTTTGATGTACCACTGAAACTAACACAAATGAAGACCCTCTGACTTAGGTAAGGATTTAGGCCTCTCTACAGCATGATTTTTTTCTAAATCCAACAAATCTGTACTAATTTTTCTCCATACACTTCTACTTTTTCATCTATATTAACATACTCGTCAAAGGTTACATCCATATTGGCTTCCCATTCAACAGCTACAGGGAAACTACTATAACAACAAACCAGTGACTAAGCTATTGATAACTGCCAATAGCTTACTCAACACAGCTTACACAGAATTCCTGTCACTCCTTACCCACCAAACCTGATCTTGATCGTTATCGCAGAGAATTCTTGGAAGACAATCACCAGTGCCCTGAAATTCGAACCCATATCCAAACAAATAACTTCAAATTAAAGAAGTTGAACTTTGAATTATCCACAATTATTTTACACCGGTGGCATATAAATTTTAATGGACCTACGCAACACTTCGAATTATCTGCAGCTTTGAATTAAATAAGTTTGAACTATCCATGTTCTGCTATATTACATTCTTCTAAATATTTTATCAGAAAAATGATTAATGATCTAATGTCATTTACACATTTCTTTTAGAGTTGAAAAAAATCATACATTGTGTTTTGTAAGATTATTTTAATTACTCATTTTTATTTTAGGTCTAATTGCAATGGCTCAGGATGTAGAAAGTTTGTATGCGGGAGTCAAAGCTCTAGTATGTGTTGTAAAAGGAAACCGAAGCTTACAACAAGAGATGGACCGACGTAGGGGCTACCAAACTCTGGCAATGTTACTGAGGAAGAAAAGGTCGCTCCTAAACTCTCATATTTTGCATCTAGCTTTCAGCTTGGTGGGAACTGTGGATTCAGGAAGAGAAAGCTCTTCTATTCCTCATCCAGTGTCATTACAAGATTTGCTGTGCGATTTAGAGGTAAAAATACATTGCAAGAACTGCATTTCAGAATGAATATTTTGGTTTTAAGGCTTTATAGGCCTCTAGCCATTTATTACATTTGAGTTACAGTTATAGATTATATATCAAATGGAAGAGGAACTCATAGGTTTTCATGCAAATGTTCAGCATGAGAACAATTTGTCACTTTCAGTTAGTAGGTATGGTCTTCCCACACCTATATCAGTGTTTCTGAAGTAATTTTGCAACATCTGCTTCAACCTTGATTCTTAAGTAGGGTAGGACATCTGATAACAAAGGAACATCCATGTTAACATTAATGAAACCGCAAAATCACTTGGGCCACATCAGTTATACAGGAAGCTCATTTCTCCACTTAGGAGAAAAGTCAATTCATCACTGAATATGATATAATGAAGAAACTCTGCATCATCCATCATACTGCAACATTTTGTTTGCAAAGTTAGCATGTAAACCATAAGCTGTAGTACTTTGAAGAACTGTAAATGATAAGGATATACTTGTAAGCATATCTTTAGAACTCCCCATACAGATGTCCCTGAAATTAATTATATATAAATACAACATTTTAAACCACAAAACTTTTTATTTAGGACCTGTTGCACATTTTAATTGCAAAGCAACCATCTTCAGAGGAAAAAGACTCTTGGTGTATTTTCTTCTGAAGATAATTGCTTTGCAATCGAAATTTACATCAGGACATAAATAAAACCTTTATGAGGTTTATTTATTTATAATTAAAAATCAACCACAGTTGGTCCCAGTTATTATTGCCATTCAACTACCCTTCTGAACAGATTTTTTTTTATGCTACAAACTAAAGACTCTCTCACCCGTTGAACATACTCTTCAGTTGATCTTAATTGAACTGTATTCTCTCAAATTGATATTACAATCACTGGATGCTATTATCACTTGGGGATTTACAACAGAACTTAATATAGAACAAATGTTGAACTGTAACAAAAGATTCAGTCTTTGCAAACTGTGAACACACTGTTTACTAGTTTCCATCATAACACATTGACTGCCAACCATATTCCAATAACCTTCAAACACAAATTTTTTTTAACTGTATGAAGCAACTGTGGCGTAATGTTTATTTTTAAATAAATAAAACCTCTAAACCACAAATAACTTTTATTTAAACCTTATGTACATTTCAATTGCACCGCAATCATCTTCAGAGGTATTTAAAAAATACAACTAACTTTAAACAACATAATACAACAAATATATAGGCATAAACCGGTAACTACTTCACCACTCCCCTTATTTAAAAAACTAGTCCAAACAATCACGTTGCAGTAAATTCCCCCTTTGCTACTTGCTCCGGTCTTTCAACTCCCGTGGTGAAGAGTTACCGTTACAACTATTTCAATTTTACTAAAAAACAATAATATTATTTATTAACAAAAAAGGTTATAACTATCTCCTAATTAATGAATATAACTGAGATTTAGGGGTAGGCCCTTTATCACAATTTAATAAATTATTTTCGTCATATTTGTGAATGTACAAACTTTCAAAACTATTCAAAAGACCTTTTGAATTAACAGTTTTCAATAATTTGGGATCATTTAATTCTAAAGTGTGTTTAGTGTTTAGAATATGTTCTGCAACACTAGATTTTTCAGGTCTTTGAAATTTTATATGGCTAATATGTTTATTAAATCTGGTTAATATTTTTCTTTTTGTTTGGCCAATATAAATTTTACTACATGAATTACAATTTATTTTATAAATCCCAGATTTATCTATCATCTTCATTTTATCTTTTGGGTTACCTAATACATTTTTTAAGCTATTTAAGCTTTTTTAAGCTACTTTTAAATTTACCTGTTTAAAAACTTTTTCTAAACCTTTTGTTAAATCCATATCGAATGGTAGGCTAATGAATTGATTTTTAATATTTTCTTTTTGTGTTATTAAGGTAGTAGAATCTTTTCTAAACTTTTTAAATTTTTGTTTTCTCAATAGGTTATCTATTATTTTAGGATCATGTCCATTGAATTTAGCGATTTCTTTAATTTTGGCCAACTCACATTTAAATATAATTTTATGCAATGGAATTGTAATTAATCTATTAACCATAGTATTAAAAACTGCTAATTTATGGGATTTACAATGGTTAGAATCTACCGGGATACATCTATCATTATTTGTATGTTTCCTATATATATCAAATTCAATTTTATTATTATTTCTAAAACATAATACATCAAGAAACGGTAAACATTTATTATGCTCTATTTCAAAAGTAAATTTAATGTTTCTATGTTCATTCTTAATTAATGATAAAAATGTTCTACGTTAAACTCTTTAATATTAAAAATTTGGAAAACATCATCTACATATCTAATCCATACTCTAGGAAAATATGGGAGTTTGTTTCTTAATTCCTTTTCAAAATTTTTCATAAGAAGTTCGGCTATAAAAGGTGATAAAACTAGTTTTTATTTTAAACTAGCCGAACCTTTTATGAAAAATTTTGAAAAGGAATTAAGAAACAAACTCCCATATTTTCCTAGAGTATGGATTAGATATGTAGATGATATTTTCCAAATTTTTAATATTAAAGAGTTTAACGTAGAACATTTTTTATCATTAATTAAGAATGAACATAGAAACATTAAATTTACTTTTGAAATAGAGCATAATAAATGTTTACCGTTTCTTGATGTATTATGTTTTAGAAATAATAATAAAATTGAATTTGATATATATAGGAAACATACAAATAATGATAGATATATCCCGGTAGATTCTAACCATTGTAAATCCCATAAATTAGCAGTTTTTAATACTATGGTTAATAGATTAATTACAATTCCATTGCATAAAATTATATTTAAATGTGAGTTGGCCAAAATTAAAGAAATCGCTAAATTCAATGGATCCTAAAATAATAGATAACCTATTGAGAAAACAAAAATTTAAAAAGTTTAGAAAAGATTCTACTACCTTAATAACACAAAAAGAAAATATTAAAAATCAATTCATTAGCCTACCATTCGATATGGATTTAACAAAAGGTTTAGAAAAAGTTTTTAAACAGGTAAATTTAAAAGTAGCTTACAAAAGCTTAAATAGCTTAAAAAATGTATTAGGTAACCCAAAAGATAAAATAAAGATGATAGATAAATCTGGGATTTATAAAATAAATTGTAATTCATGTAGTAAAATTTATATTGGCCAAACGAAAAGGAAAATATTAACCAGATTTAATAAACATTATTAGCCATATAAAATTTCAAAGACCTGAAAAATCTAGTGTTGCAGAACATATTCTAAACACTAAACACTAAACACACTTTAGAATTAAATGATCTCAAATTATTGAAAACTGTTAATTCAAAACGTCTTTTGAATAGTTTAGAAAGTTTGTACATTCACAAATATGACGAAAATAATTTATTAAATTGTGATAAAGGGCCTACCCCTAAATCTCAGTTATATTCATTAATTAGGAGATAGTTATAACCTTTTTTGTTAATAAATAATATTATTGTTTTTTAGTAAAATTGAAATAATTGTAACGGTAACTCTTAACCACGGGAGTTGAAAGACCGGAGCAAGTTGCAGAAGGGGAATTTACTGCAACGTGATTGTTTGGACTAGTTTTTTAAAATAAGGGGAGTGGTGAAGTTGTTACCGGTTTATGCCTATATATTTGTTGTATTATGTTGTTTAAAGTAAGTTGTATTTTTTAAATACCTCTGAAGATGATTGCTGTGCAATTGAAATGTACATAAGGTTTAAATAAAAGTTATTTGTGGTTTAGAGGTTTTATTTATTTAAAAATATACAATTTTTGTTGTTGTACTTTTTGTGTAAATAATGACAAAACATATTACACTTGTTTGTTTATCTTGGCAAAAAAAAACACATTCAGCATGGTGAATAAATCAGTAAGTAGTAGTTTTTTTTGCCAAGATAAACAAACACATGTAATTAAAAAAAAAAACTTTAGGTGGTACAACACAAAAACTGCAAGACAAAACATATTAATACTTTGTCTTCTAGTGTATTTATTAATTTAAAATAGTTTATTTTATAATGTCATCAGACAACGGTGACTGTCATGGAGGGACGTAAATATATGTACTACATGGTGCCACATTGCCGGGCTTACTACACATTCCCAGTTCAAGGCGGATCTTCCAAATGAATGTAAAATGTTCACATTTTTATTGTCTTTTTCAATATAAATTCAAGTATAAATATATACTATAATGTATTTTTACAATATTAAAGATATTTTTAAACAATAAATATAACTACTAGATTTTTCTCACGTATTTTAAAGATACACAATTTAAATTTTCAGCATAATTGTATTTTTTCTCGAATAATTATAATGATAATATAATGTGAACATTATTCTTACATTAATGTTTGTATTTTTTCAATACAAGTATGTTTTATTGAGCTGATTTTACAAATTTTACATGATCTTATAAATTGGAGGAAGACATTTTAAATTTAAGTTTTTACTATAGTTAAAAGGTACCTAACCAAGTAAATACATAATGGCTTACTTGCTGGCACATTTTAAAACATTCATTCCTTTTGCAAAGCTAACCCTCTACTCAAGCAACTTTAAAGTTGAAGATGATTACATCAAGCAACTTTTAAGTTTTTAGTTTCTAGTTTTCGAATTGTTCAGTTTTTTAGGTGAATTTCTTTTAGGACCAAATCAAATGTAACACTATTCTAAAACATAATGTAGTTCTACAAAGAAGTGTAAATAAAAACTATTTCCTTCTAATATTTCCTTGTAATTCTGAACTTCTAGTTTCCCAATAATCATAGTCTTGTAAAATAATTTTCTGAACGCCAAGTTGCAGGAACACATACAGAGGCCACGTCGGACACCTCAAATGGTTAAATACATCGTGAATGTGCCCAATATCATCTCGGGCCTTATGTCATGATCTAAAGTTAGGTCTACATTGTCAATCACAGATGACTGCCATGGCAGTCAATGTGTTAATAGTGTTTTCTAAAGGAATATTGGAAAAACAGTGCTTTCACATGTGCATAGGTGTAAAAAAAATAAAACCTAAGAATTTCTTTCTATTTTATGTATAAACTATAATTGTAAGTCAGATATAATAAATCTGCAAAGTTTCAAAATTCCAATAATTTCAAAATATCATGTACACTTTTTAAAAAAATTAATTTTTTATTGTAAAATAAAAAATTCACCCATTAAAATTTTCACTCTCATTTTATAAAAACCTTATTTAAATGTTCATCATAGATGATCCAGATTGTGTATAATTCAGATTTTTTAACCTTGCTTGAGTAACCTATAAATCTCTTCTTATATCCTAGAAACAAAAAATTAATTATTTTTTCAATCTTTACAGCCATTGTGTATTGAAAGTAAGACATTTTTTAAAAATATTTCTACTACATAGACCTAACAAACACATAAATATAGTCTTAGTTTTTTCTTTTCTTGAAATTTATCTGATGAACTTGAAATCTGATGGAAGAGACTTTTATATAATGTTTTCTTTTCTATTACAAATATATTTTTAATAATTTTTTAAAATATAGTTTATAATTACTGAGTAATTATATAAGGGGAAGCACTTCTAAGTATATAAATAATTTACTGCCTAACATCTAGGGACTTGAACTGATCTTTCTAGACTTATTTTTATTAAAGAAAGAAAATAATACTTTAACACTGAAAAAAAATGAAAACATATAGTTAGTTACTCAACAGTAGCACCGTTCCCCATCCCATTTAGCTAAAATGGTATTCACCTAAACATATATTAGTATGTGATTCATGTGACAAAAATAACATTTACAAAGTATTAATAACTTATGTAAAATTAGAGTAAAAAAACGTATAACAAACCAGTTGCCTTCGTTTAGGACTATGAGGCCTTATTATTCAGAGACGTATATCTGTAAATCTAATGACTACAATAACAGCTACAATCCAATAACTACAATAACTAATAAGTACAATGTACTTTTATATATATTACATAGTGGACTTTCCTAGTTAAATAATGGACTTTCGTCTATTTTAGTGGGCATGTCATAATATTATTATAAGTAAGGATAGCAAGTGATCAAAAATACTTTGAAAGCAAGTAATTCTTCATATCCATGCAACTGTTGGAAATTTTACAATCATCTGGAATATATATTTAGTATGCATTAAGCCATTTTTGTTTTAATTCATATTTTATGTCTATGTGATATTAAAATATTGTAAATGCTTGTCAATTAAAAATTGTATGTGTCCAGAAATTTTTCATGATTAATTATAAATTTTGACAATGTAGGATACAAATTTGCTAGTGTTTTTATATATCTATATTATATAGGTGTCATACTTGTGACAGGTAATAATATATATATTTTTAAAATCATTTCTTATATTATACATAAAAGCAACAAATGCTATACTGAATATTTTAGATTTTATTTCAACGGATCTGATGCGTTTTCATAGATTTATTTTCATTGTGAATTAACTTTTTCTTGTGACATTGCATTGGAATTAAGGTTTCAATTTGCGTAGTTTTTATTTTGGGCGTATAGTTTATTTTTTCATTGTTTATCAGTTCTCAAAACTGTTTCTAAATTTCTAGTGAAATTTTCAATCAAATTAAGCTTTATAAATCGATCTGCTTTGAGTTGAAATATTTTGTTTGTAGTTTTAAAATTTTTGTTGTTGTTAAGTCATGCTTCCCTTTCAAACCACAGCAATGCAAAGTCGGGTACAGCTAGTTTTATTTCAAATCATTCGACTCCAATAAAATCACTCTATGACATTACTTTTGTAATATATCATCTGCTAGATATATAATTTAAATTGCAGATCTTAACAAAAATCTGCTTTCTTTCAGTTATTTTATGTGTGATTGTTTAAAATAAAGGCTCTAAGCCTTTATAACCAAAGATGTTATTAAATTTGTTAATCTAGAGTTTTTACTGTATTTTTTCCATTTTTTAAAATTTGCACAAGGTTAAAATTAATTGAGTTTGGATATAGGTAACATGACTAATTTTTGTTAAAGTACAAATCAAATTTATATGAGGAGTGATTTTAAGATGACACTGTTGTAGTACTAAAATACACATTTGCTTTAACAGGTACTGCTCTGTATAATGTAATGACTGTCACGCTGTATGGACTGTAACAAATTTTCCATTGCAAACAGAGCTCAGATTTCAATAAAAGCTCCAAAAACACAACTCTTAACTAAAAACGTTACTGTCATCTTTTGCTAACCATATAATAGAAACAGGTTGTTGTTACCTGGATTTTATTCACAATCAAGAAAACCTTCCTCTTAACATTAAGGATATCACAAATCAAAACACTAGAGCAGTATGAAATTAACTGTATTACAACACAAAATAAAAACATATTAAATGAACAAACCAATAGATATCAAATGCACGCATTAACCTTGGCACATTATTGAACACCTGTCTTTAAAACCAGTGTTACCTAACTTTCAAAGATTGGTCATATCTCCATCATCGGGCATCACTGGCCGGGGGTTGTATTAGACTGCAGGCTGTGTGGAATTCCCGTTGTCACAAGGTGTGGTGTACTGTTATGTTCTATTTTCGGATTCACTGCACTGTGCGAGTTTTTAAAGTTTGTCTTGGGGTTAATTTTGTCTATTAGGTTGAATAATTTATCGTTTTTTTATTTTATTTGTATTTGTTCGTTTATGATATTATTTTTATGTTTATAAATTTGTAGTTGTTCCCAGATTGTAATTTTGAGGCCTTTTTGTACTTTTTTATTATGTGTACGTTTGTTAATGTTATAGATTAACATATTAATAATAATATTAAGTTATTTAGAGCTTAGCTAGTGAGAACAATTCCCAATGGTAAAAATTAAAACAATTTACTCTAAATCTCTCTACACTCTAGTTTATTAAAACAGACTAGTTTCAATGACGATGTCACCTTCATCTGTGCTTGGCTACTACTATATATTTTATATTGATATCTTATAGAGCCAGCAACTTTTATAACTATATTTTTCTAGAGTAGAAATTTTGTACCGGTAATTTAATTCTATTTTTTTTTTTTAATTTTGAAAGGAATCAAAAAAGTGTTTCCTTCTAATATTTGGAGCTCCTAAATATATTATCTTTTATAAAATTCTATAAAAATACAATATTGAAATATATTTACTAGCTTTAATAGATCTCTCTTTTGATTCAACGTATAACATATTTTGTAACATTCTTTTATAACATAAATTAATCTCTTACATGACTTAGGTGTGGCATGAAGCACCAGGTGAACTTCAACGTTCTTTGCTGGAACATCTTTATGAACTGGTCGCAGAGTCTAGTGAGAAGCGTAATAACCTACGAACAATGAGAGACATGCAGTTAGTACAACGATTATTAAGAATCTTACCCGACATAACAAGTCAGCCAACGAGACAAGTACTTTTAGCATTGCTTGGAGCCATTTTAGCAGGACAGCCATTGTCTCAAGACCTTCTATCGTAAGTGTAATTATTAATGTCAAACTTATAAATTAAAATTATTTTTTAATTTTGTGAAAATTTTACCGGGCTACTAATAAATTAAAAGAATTCTTATACAAATAGAAATAAAAATTCATAATTAGTTCAGAATCATTATTTGTTATCATCAATTTTGTTTATAAATGTATTATATCATTTTGTTTTATGACATTCTGTTGTACTGTTATAAATATGGACACACATTTTTTTAACATGTTAACCCTTAGCACGCGGGACATATAAAGGGCAAGTAACAGATTACGTGCTATTAGATAAAAAAAACCTTTTTGTGAAATGTTCAAAGTTCTATTTAATTCTAAGTTCCTTAAGATGTATTTGAACCAAAAAAATTATAAACAAATTATTTTTATATTTTTTTATATTTTTACACTAGGTAATTCAAGATATCAATAAATCCATTTAAAATAAAATTAAAGTAACTAAAATTATTATTTACCAAACCATAAACAATAAATTATTCTTACAGTATAAACACAAGTCACTCAAGTAAACAGTAAACAACTATAGCAATCACAATGCCAACACAAAATACGACAATTGGCAGACGCTGCTTCCTGCCGAGAATACCCGTCATACGCGCAAGCATAGACCACGTAATTGCGCTTGGTGGCTAAAACAACAGAATGTGGATCGGTAGCACGTGGCCAAGAACAATAAACGTAGCAGAGGAGTTTATTTATGCCAAACAAACATTCTCACGCATTGTAATGGACTTTAAACAAACAACTAGGACTTCCTTAAACAAAATATTGTAAATACTTGATTTCTCGTGATAGGCGCTAGTGGAGATTTCAGCCTTACGAGAAATCACGTAATACATGCGCAAAGGGTTAATAAAACTTATGATCTTAATCAGTAGTGAAAATGGAACCATTTTTTATGCAGTTGCGTAATGTTTTTTTATTTTTGTATCAGAGATTTTATGTTTGTTTGGTTCATCATTCTTCATACATAATAAAAAGTTTCAATGAAAAAATCTACTTTTCTAAATTTCATAACAAATAGAATAAAATGCGTCCATTGCAACTTGATTTTTTTCTTTCTTTTTGGAGGAACTAGTTCAGTACATTTTTATTTTCTACATAGCTTGTAAAGTATCTCAAAAGTAACTCTGAATTCAAATTAAATGATACATCTTATTTCTATTGAAAGAAATGTTCTTTCTGATACTAGTTCAAATTGGTTCTACCCTAAAAATAGAATCACGACTGTACATGATGTTTATGTTTATCAGATATTATTGGAAATATTATGATATAAAATGGCAAAACTTCAAAGCATAAACTGATAGAAAATTAAAGATTTATAAGTTAGAAAATCTGTCATACCCCGTATCAGTTGCCACTGCAGAAAACACACACAAATTAAGTAGTACCAAAAAAAATTTATCAAGTTTTTTTAGCTCATTTTGTTCTTTACTAACTTCTAACCAATAATGTAAAAATTCTAAATTTAATGGTATATTATATATTTAGATAAGGCCTGGTAAATTTCAGAGCCTATTTGAGATTTGTTGGATTTGATAGGAGACTGATAAACTTGCATTGCCAATAATCCAGCCTGGTTTTATGAAAACATATACTAAAATATTTTTAATATTTCAGACGCACTGCATCATTTTTTCATTCAGGAAGATAATGTGTATTACTGCAAGAAAGAGTTTGGTACTTACATATTATATGGAGACCACTATTGTACAGGATACTGCGGAGGTTGGTCAAGGTCAGTTTGTTAACTGGAGCGCTAAATACCTCAGTTGCTTGTCAGTGTCAGTGCTGTATACTTGGTTATATTTTGTCTCATCATGAGTGAGTGTCTACGGCTTTGGGATTTACGTCGGACTGACGAGGATAATGTACATTTCCTTCAAGAAAGACTTTTATTGCCTACAACAAAACTGTGTGTGAATAATCACGAAATGAAAATGTACTTTGGAAAGAATATCTGTTCTGGAAGTGTAATTTGCGATCGTGTCGTAAAAAGGTGTGTCTTAGAGTAGTTACTTGGTTCGGAAATAGTAAACTGCCCTATACCACAATCGTCTTATTTATTTTTGGGCTTAGGAACTAACATCAGTGAAATGGTATCAGAAACAGTTAGGTATAGCCGACAAAACTGTAGTCGATTGGAACAATTATTTGAGAGAAGTATGTGTGTTTTCTGTGGGAAAATTGGTAGAGATAAAATCGTCAAGATTGAAGAGAGTTCATTCACAAGCCGGAAAAATAATGCTGGGAGAGTGCTGCCTCAACAATGAGTATTCAGCGGTTTGTGCTGCGAAACTGGCCAGCGGTTTCTTGTCTAAGTTCCGAACCATGGTACAAAAACATTGACCACTGAAATACAAAATACATATTGAACCGACAATTATTTCTGATTGTTGGAAGGGATTTAGATCTGAGATAGAGAGTTCTACTTGAGGAAGCTGAATTTGCGCATTTAATGGTTAACCTCAAGTATAACTTGGTGGATCCAGAAACTAGGCCAAATACCCAACAAGTTGAATGGATATGGGGAAGTGCTAAATGGAGAAACAAGAGGCATCAAGATACCATTTGTCATCATATAGAATCCTATTTGGCAGGATTTATGTGCCAGTTGGGAGTAGCTGCCAGTGGCGGCGATGCTTTCAACTCTATTCTTGCTGACATCGCTTCATTTTGGGAGACAGAAAAGAAGAACCGTTCATAATAATGACATGTAATTTTCACAGTGAGTCAAAGTCTGAGCTGTATATATATGTAGTCATTTTTGGAGCTCGTTAAGAAAAATCTCTTTACAATAGTGACCTCCGTGTAATACGTAAGTACGAAGAGTTTTTACTCAAAGTATTAAACTTGTAAAGCAAATGACTCCATAGAGACTACATTTCTAATTGAAGCATAAGTTAGGTTAACTTATCCATAGAATAACCTCAATCTTTTGAGATGGAGATGTTATTATTCTATTACCAGATTCAGAATGCAATAAATACTCTCAATTCATGTATTAACATTAATAAACTTTGTATTTTTTAAAAATATTCTCCACTTTCATATTATCATAAACTTGAAGTACTTTTTCCATAAAATACAAAAGCAACCATAGCTCATCTATTAATATAGACGTTTTGTTCCTTATCTTTCCATAACAGTGAGAACTAGCTGCAAATTAACAAAACAATATACAGTAAAAGCTCTTTTGTACTGCATTATATTATCTGGAACATTCTGTTAATCGGCACATTTTCAAAACTAAAGCAAATCAGGTCAGTACTCTTTTTTGTTGTTTCAAAATGTGACTCATTGGAAATACAGTACAAAAAACGTGTCAATTAACCAACCTAACCAATAAATATTTCAAGAAAAAGTAAACATATCATGGAGTAATACTGTACCCTCTTTTACAACGCTGTTAATGTTTGTTGAAGGTAAGAAATGCTACTCGGCTCTGGAAGCTTTGCAACTGCATATGCTTCATTCAAAATTGGTTGGAAAACGCTTCACGTATGTCAGTCAGACATCCGTAATAACTTTAAAAATCATGAAAATTTTATAAAATCATTAGTATTTGTTTAGTTAAATGTACTGATGCAGGTTTTATTTTAACATTTTATATGCAGAAAAGTTTTTAGGCATACATTTTCTTCTCTCTTCAATTTTTTTCTTGTAAATTTTGTGTGAGCGAGCTTGTGTTTTTATTAATACGTTCAGAAATACAGTGATTGGTTACAAAAAAAAAATAAAAGGCAAGGAACTCAATTTTCCTTAATAAATAGCATAACGTAATGCACAGTACTAACTGTATAAAGGCTATATAGGTTAGGTTATATTGTCCAGAAATTTTCAATGACCAGCAACATGGTAACACTGAAAGTGGCGGATATTAGAACTTTTACTGTACTATATGCTGATTTTTTCCCATTATGTCAAATTCAATAAATTTTTCTCAAGTAAAAACTACGTAGATAAAATTTATTAATAAGGGTAATTAATTAGTATTCAGTAGATAAAATAACAAGTGGAATTTAATGTTTTGAGAATATTAACAAAGTTATGAGTTTTATGTATGTTTAGTAGTTAAACTTTGTTCTATTTTTTCTTACAATTATTAAAGAAATAATATATTTTAATTACAGACTATATTATTTTATAATATTTAATGTTTTTATTAAAAAAATTAAACCTTTTTTTGAAAAAAAAAATTATTATATTTCTCACTAAACACAATATCCTATGACAGCTTTTGTTATAAAATAAGTAATATTGACATTCCAGTAGCAAATATGTAAGTATTCACATGTTAGTGTCTGCTGCGGCATATCAAATGGAGATTTTGTTAATGCAAAAGTGTTCAAATTATGATAAATTATTAGGTGCTATTATCTGTGCATATTTTCTTAGTCTTGCAATACTATTATATCTAATCGCTTCTCAACCTCTTAGCTAAGACCAGGATGATAAAAGATTAAGTTGCTGATCTTAACCAAGGGAATTCTATAGTAGCTGTTACTTTCTAAAAAATATTATAGGTATCATAAAATGTATACATATATTATTTTTCTGTGTAGGTTTAGTAATATTTTTTTATTTGTGAATATGAAGTAATAAATATTTTTTCACCTGTTTTAGATTTGGTCAGTTTGTAACTTCAACATTACCAAGTACAGCCAGTAGTGAAAAGTTTATTGTATTACAAGAGTCTCCTAGAAGTCGTACTAGTTCTATTGACAACCAATCAGACATTGAACCAACTGCAGAGTCTGCTAACTGGATATTATTGCGAAATCGTTGTTTACAATTACTGCATGGTTTACTTTTTACACCCAGAAATACAGTTAATACAGCGTAAGTATGTTTAAAACTCATATTTTAAATTAAACTGTATGAGTTTATATATATATATATATATATATATATATATATATATAGAGAGAGAGAGAGAGAGAGAGAGAGAGAGAAAGAGAGAGAGAGAGAGAGAGAGATTTTGGACTAGGAGACTGACAGACTTACCTTGGTAAGAGTCCACTCTGTAGTCTTGAAATAGAAACACATAAAAGCACTTAAACAATGATATATTTCAACTTAAGTGCTTATATATCATTGTTTAAATATATCATGGTTGAAATATATCATTGTTTAAGTGCTTTTATGTGTTTCTATTTCAAGACTACAGAGTGGACTCTTACCAAGGTAAGTCTGTCAGTCTCCTAGTCCAAAAAATCTAAATAATCTTTACCAACCAAAACTAACCTATAAATATATATATATATATATATATATATATATATATATATATATATATATATATATATATATATATGAAGTTAATATATTACTATTGTAAGTAATTTTATCCACCATTAAAAATCATTGCACTTAATGGTGGATAAAATTACTTACAATAGTAATATATTAACTTCATATATATATATATATATATATATATTCTTGATATTTAACGTTATCCATTGTTTTTCCGTTGCACTGACTTTATGAAGTTAAACTTCATATATATATATATATATATATATATATATATATATATATATATATATATATATATATATATATATATATATATATATATATATATATAAGACCATATATAATCTTTACCAACCAAAACTAACCTAAAATATATATATATGAAGTTAATATATTACTATTGTAAGTAATTTTATCCACCATTAAGTGCAATAATTTTACCTTGAGTGATGAGGCACCTTTCGGTTACTTGAGTCCAATATTTCACTATGGACAAGGTATGTAGACGATATACTTGTAATATACCAACCTACCATTCACAACGAACACATCATTATATTAAACAAACTAAATACATACAACGAAAACATAAAATTCACCGTTGAAACAGAAACAAATAGAACAATCAACTTTCTCGACATCACTTTAAATATAAATGATAATAAAATAGAAACTACAGTATACAGGAAACCTACTTCCAACAACACCACAATACACTACAAATCTAACCACCCCTGGACACACAAAATTAACACTTACAGTAACATGATAAATAAAGCAATAAAATACACACAGGATAACAAACAAAAATTAAATGAAGAATTAGATAACATTACAAAAATAGCAATAGAAAATGGATACAACAAACACATTATAAAAAATATATACAATAAATTCACAAAAAAACCTAACCTCAACACAACACTACAACCAGAACACGAAAATAATAAAAATAAAAAAATCTACCTAAAATATAAATACACCAATAACAAAATAGAAAAAATAAGAAATATATACAACAAAGAATACTACACTCCAACATACAAACCAAACAACAAAATAATAAAATATCTTAATAACACAAACCACAAAACAAATTCAGAAAAACATAACCTATCAGGAATTTACAAAATCACATGCAACAACTGTAACGCTTTTTACATAGGAAAAACAACCAGAACATTTAAAATAAGATTTGAAGAACATTATAGAGCATTTAAAAACAAAAATTCAAAAGTATCAAATATTGCAGCACACCTAATATCTCATAAACATGAAATAACAAATTACGAAAATAACCTAACCATACTTGAAATAAATAACAACCCAATAGAACTAAACCCACTAGAAAAATACCACATTTATAAAAACATACACAACAATTTAATGAATTTACAAACAACATATACAAAAGACATACTATATAAAAACATCATATACACAGATCAAGAGAAAGTGCGTGTAACGTCAACAAATACCAATATCACAGACCGAACATCTACAACAGAAAAATACCAGTGATTCGACAACGGTCAAGTGACCGAAAGGTGCCTCATCACTCAAGGTAAAATTATTGCACTTAATGGTGGATAAAATTACTTACAATAGTAATATATTAACTTCATAAAGTCAGTGCAACGGAAAAACAATGGATAACATTAAATATCAAGAATATATATATATATATTTTTTATGTTTATTTTATTTCATTCTCTCATATTTCTTTTTGTGTTTTCTCTTCGATTGACAAAGACCACTGTGTGGTTGAAATATATCATTGTTTAAGTGCTTTTATGTGTTTCTATTTCAAGACTACAGTGCAGACTCTTACCAAGGTAAGTCTGTCAGTCTCCTAGTCCAAAAAATCTAAATAATCTTTACCAACCAAAACTAACCTAAATATATATATATATATATATATATATATATATATATATATATATATATATATATATATTTGTAAATAAATTAAATGTTTATTAGGTTTTGTGAAGAAGCTGTACAAGTATTAGGAATGGATTGGCCTCTTCTGTTTATGCAGAGCCACCTTCATCCTAGTACTGTGGTTTGGGGTCTCCGTATCCTTGTGGTCCTTGGCAGTATACCAGTATTACTTCAGAAGTTCAGGGAAGGCACATCTAATGGAGGGTGGCTTCAAGATACCGAACTCGTCTTGCACAATAAGTTAGGAGTTGTACTAGGTTCGTTAAACCAGATTTCTTGAAAATTATTGAGGGAAAGTGTTTTGCATAGTTTGTTTTAATATCTTAAATTTCAATAATATGTGTTCCTCTTTAGCTATAAATTTTTTCTACTATAGGAGGAATCTAAAATGATTTCTTTTTGTTAAAAAAAAAAAAAAAACTAACACTTGTAAATTGTAGTACAGATTTATTTGTTCTTGGCCCTGTAATGATGTCAATGTCTTTTCTCTACTTTCAACAAGAGGCATGTGGAGAGAGTGCAATTAAAACAACCAATCTGTTGTGACAATTTTAATTTGTACACTAATAAAGCATACATTTTAAGTTATACTTTTCTATTGCAATATTATTTAAATGCGATTTTAATAAAATAAAACAAATTGCTGATGTGTAATCATTGATATAAACACTGTGCTACAAATATGTTTTTATTCCTAATAAGTGTAATTTTTAAATAAAAATAATGTTAAATACGATTTATTAATGAATATAAAAAATCTAATGTATATTCAGTATTTATTGATACTTCGAAAATGTTAAAATGTTGAAAGGTTATCAACTTGGAACAGCTGTTCCAAAGTCACGTGACGTTAGACTAGAAGCTCTTAATGTGCCTGGGTTCCAGCGCCTTTCATATCTCCTTGCACAGCACATTGATATTGCACAAATTTATTTTTTGTTAATGGCATTGATGATGGGCCAACCTGTGAAACTTCTTCCTGCTGATCCAAAAGTAAGAAGCTCTAAACTATTTTTGTAATTAAATATTAAATTATTGCTCAGTTACTAATAAATTTTATTTTCTCTCTAATCTTAAACATTTTTACTTAAAAGCTTTTTAGCGATTTAAAATAAATTGTTTTGAAACTGCTAAATACCCTCAGTTATTCAAAAATTAAATGATTGAATGTTTAATCCTAATACACTGGTTTTTCTTGAGTGAATTTCTGAAACTTTTATTTTAACAAGTATAAACAAGCTCTTCAAAATATAGCACTTTTCATTCTAAAAATATATTTGTAAATTCATATCTCTTTTGGAAATTTGAATACAAAATATTTCAATAAGATGTATAAGAAATTTTTTTGGAGATTGTTCAAATTTTATTTATAATATATTATTTGTCTATTATATTCTAAAAATGACTATCCTCTTTCAGCCGATCTACAACTCTGCATTTGACTATTTCATCAGACTCTACAATTAATTTAATTTTTATCAAATTCTAGATCATTATTTCACCCATAAGTAATTCCTATAAAAATGTTGGTTTTTATATTAAATGCAGTTGGTTGTAGTAACTACTATATAATTTTAATATTTTATTTTTTTTTAATAAATCAGAAGATATCTTTTTCAGATAAATGTTTTTTATTTAGCCTTTTAATCAGGGGAATAGACGAACTTATGTGAAATTACTAACTGGTTTTAGTTGGATCTGGATAATGTTTGGAGCTTCATGTTTGGCGTACCAGCCAGCCAGTCTGTCACTGCTATGGCAGGGCGAGTCACTTTATGCCCTCAGGCTGTCACTGTCATCTTGGCTATGGTGCGCACTATGCTAAATCAAGACAGCAAAAGGTTTGTTTTTAATGAAGTTTGTGCCTAGTGTTATATTCAATAAATACGTTCTAACTTTTATATTTTGATGTCCTCGAAGGAAAACAATCACATTTCCCGACTTTTTCACTGAATAATATAATATTGAAAGTTTTATAAAAATAAATAAATACACATACACTGTAACTGGGTAAAATGTGACATTTAAGCGTTACAAAAGAAAGTATAAATTTAAAAATTTTAAATAATTTAAATTCACAGAACTGAGGCAGGAGGCTGGGGTGTAATGCCTGAAACTTAAGATGAAATAAGCAATTAAACTTAATATAGGCAAAGCCATTAGCAGGAAAAAGGGGTTTTATAAATTTGAAAGAGACAGAAAAGAGTCAAAATCAAGATGGAGATACCATCGACGTTCGAGCAGACGCAGGAAAAAAAGAAGAGAAGAGAAACCTCAAATAAGACCAAATTTGGAAGTTACAGCGAAATTAAGGAATTTGAACAAATTTTAACCAAAATAATGAAAGACAAAATAAAAGGGCAAAAGGAAATGACACACAACTGGTCCCGATCACACCACACCGAGGAAGATTTGCAATTGGCTAAGGGTGGACAGAATTGAAATTTTTCAAAGTGTATAAGAACAACAAAATGCAGGGCTAAGGAGTTCGAGTGTGGTTCTAAGATGTAGTTTTGTGCATTTCAGAAACTCTTTTGGAGGGGAAACTCCTCAAAAAAGGTTCTTTACTAACTTACCATCTGGCCGTGGCATTTGCTAAAAAGAAGATTCAATTAATAAGTAGGCGTTTTAAAAATAGATACTTATAAGTAGAAAAATTAAACCGTGAATAAAACAAAATTTTTAAAGCAGTATTTGTAAAAGTAAAGAAATCCATTGATTAAAAGACAGTTGAAAAGAGTGGGTTTGTAAAAGGTTTGAACTTAAAGTGAAATAAGTATAAATAGAGACAGTATTTAGATAAATTCCTCGAGAACTAATAACAAAATTTTACAAAATGAAATATCGAAAATCACGCTTTAAAACGCGCAACATTATTTGGTCCAGAAGTCATCGAACTAAAGCGAGTCACAGGGACACTGCGATGGACAGGCACAAGAAATGGTATGGCGAGAAAGAAAGGCCTAGCAAGACGACATCTTGGAAACCGTTAAGGGCAGTACTCAGACGAGTGGCAAATCTAAGAGTTCAGAATTTAGCTTCTCTCTTTTTCAAATTTTAATAAGAAAGAATGAAATTAAATTTCAGGGTAATTTTAAAATTTGGTTTTTAGTAAATTTTCAAAAATGTGAAAAACATAACATAATGGCTTTGTTTAGAAAGAAGATGTTGGGGGATGTCATTTAGGACGTAGTCAGCTACTCAAAATGGCGGACACTACCTAGTAAATAGAAAAATCTTAGTAAGAATTATTTAAAATAAATGTGAAAGGTAAAAGAAATGTTTTGAAATAAATTATCAGATTTGGAAATTTAAAATTGTAATAAAACTTTAACTGAAAACTGCAGTGCAGTGTTAAGAACAAATTTATTATTAAAAAAAAAAAAATTTTATTTATAAAAACTGTAATTAAAAAATTGTTTTACATTAAGTAAACTAAGAACTGGCAGATTAAGTAAGATGGTTTTGAATAAATGTCAATTCTGTAAGAAGGGTAAATAACATGAAAAAGGTTTTTTCTGAATGTTAAAGAATGTAAATAAGGTATTAAAATGTGAGTAAAGGTATTAGACAAAGAACACTGATTTTTTCTTAAAATTATTGAGGTTATAAAATATATTATGTTTCGGCAAAAAGGTCTATGAATTAAAATTAAATTTAGAAAATCAAGTATAACGGATTTCTGAGTCAATTTAAGCTAAAAAGTAAATTAAAGAAGTTCAAATGGTTAGTAATAGGGTTTATTTTTGAGCTAATTTGATAATTTGTGTTTGTTCTCATGTTAATTTTAAATTGTTTGTTTATAATATATATATATATATATATATATATATATATATACATTTTTTGGACTAGGAGACTGACAGACTTACCTTAGTAAGAGTCCACTCTGTAGTCTTGAAATAGAAACACATAAAATCACTTAAACAATGATATATTTCAACCACACAGTGGTCTTTGTCAATCGAAGAGAAAACACAAAAAGAAATATGAGAGAATGAAATAAAATAATTGTAATCACAGATTGTGTAGAGTAGAAATCAGATGTCACAGATTAAAGATATATATATTGTTTCCATGAACATATGAGTGATTATACTTTATATAAGTCTGTCAGGGGAAAAGAGATAAGGCTATTTGGAAAAAAAATGAATGGATTTATCTGATGTTGAGGTTAGGGGATTCTCTGGACTTGGTATACCACTGGTATGATAGTTCCCACCTTCTCAGTTCTGAGGGATTGCAATCAGGGGGGAGTGATTTAATTATTTTTGTGGTATAGCAGTCATCAAAAGTTGTGATGTTGTGACTCGCAGCATGTTGAGCTGTTGGTCTATCCATATTCATAATTTTGAATAAAATAAAATTATGAATATGGATAGACCAACAGCTCAACATGCTGCGAGTCACAACATCACAACTTTTGATGACTGCTATACCACAAAAATAATTAAATCACTCCCCCCTGATTGCAATCCCTCAGAACTGAGAAGGTGGGAACTATCATACCAGTGGTATACCAAGTCCAGAGAATCCCCTAACCTCAACATCAGATAAATCCATTCATTTTTTTTTCCAAATAGCCTTATCTCTTTTCCCCTGACAGACTTATATAAACTATAATCACTCATATGTTCATGGAAACAATATATATATCTTTAATCTGTGCATCTGTGACATCTGATTTCTACTCTACACAATCTGTGATTACAATTATTTTATTTCATTCTCTCATATTTCTTTTTGTGTTTTCTCTTCGATTGACAAAGACCACTGTGTGGTTGAAATATATCATTGTTTAAGTGCTTTTATGTGTTTCTATTTCAAGACTACAGAGTGGACTCTTACCAAGGTAAGTCTGTCAGTCTCCTAGTCCAAAAAATCTAAATAATCTTTACCAACCAAAACTAACCTATATATATATATATATATATATATATATATTACGTTATCCATTGTTTTTCCGTTGCACTGACTTTATGAAGTTAATGTATTACTATTGTAAGTAATTTTATCCACCATTAAGTGCAATGATTTTACCTTGTGTGATGAAGCACCTTTTGGTCACTTGACCATTGTCGAATCACTGATATTTTTCTGGTGTAGATGTTCGGTGCGTGATGTTGGTATTTGTTGACGTTACACGCATTTTCTCTTGATTTGCGTGTATGATGTTTTTATATAGTATGTCTTCTGTATGTGTGGTCTGTAGGTTCATTAAATTGTTGTGTGTGTTTTTATAAATGTGGTATTTTTCTAGTGAGTTTAATTCTATTGGGTTATTATTTATTTCAAGTGTGGTTAGGTTTGTTATTTCATGTTTATGTGATATTAGGTGTGCTGCAACATTTGATACTTTTGTATTTTTATTTTTGAATGTTCTGTAATGTTCTTCAAATCTTATTTTAAATGATCTTGGTCGTTTTCCCTATGTAAAATGCATTGCAGTTGTTACATGTAATTTTGTAAACTGATATGTTATGTTTTTCTGTATTTGTTTTGTGGTTTGTGTTATTAAGAAATTTTATTCTTTTGTTTGGTTTGTATGTTTAAGTGTAGTATTCTTTGTTGTATATATTTGATATTTTTTCTATTTTGTAATTGGTGTATTTATATTTTAGGTAGATTTTTTTATTTTTATTATTTTTGTGTTCAGGTTGTAATGTTGTGTTGAGGTTAGGTTTTTTTTGTAGGTGTTTGTTGTATCCATTTTCTATTGCTATTTTTGTAATGTTATTTAATTCTTCATTTAATTTTTGTTTGTTATCTTGTGTGTATTTTATTGCTTTATTTATCATGTTACTGTAACTGTTAATTTTGTGTGTCCAGGAGTGGTTAGATTAGTTGTGTATTATGGTGATGTTGGACGTTGGTTTTCTGTTTACTGTAGTTTCTATTTTATTATTGTTTATATATAATATAATGTCAAGATAATTATTTGTGCTGTTTGTTTCAGTTTCGAAGGTGAATTGTATGTTTTCGTTGTATGTATTTAATTTGTTTAGTATTATGATGTGTTTGTTGTGAATGGTAGGTTTGTATATTACAAGTATATCATCTACGTATCTTGTCCATAGCAATATATTATGTGTGTTTAGTATAGTTTTAATTATTATTTGTTCAAAGTGTTTTAGATATATTTCTGACTTGACTGATGATATGGGTGGTCCCATGGGCAGTTCAGTTGTTTGTTTATAGTATTTATTGTTAAATTGGAAGTAATTTTGGTTACATATGTGTTTGATTAGTGTAATAATACTATTTATTGTGTTTTCTTTTTCTTTATTGTGTATTAGTTTGTTTTTTATTGTTTCTCTGGTTTCTTCTATTGGGATACTAGGGTACATATTGGTTATGTCATAACTAATTATTTTTGTGTTGCTGTTTGTTTCTATGTTTCTTATTTTATTAATTAATTCGTATCCATTTTTTATATTGTATGTGTTGTTGATATGTATTTTAGATCTTATTATTTTGTCTAGTATTTTTGGGATTATGTAAGATGGTGCTGATTTGAAATTTATTTAGTGGTCTAAATAGTGTGTTGGGTTTGTGGATTTTAGGTATGCCTGTTAATATTGGTGCAAATGGTTTGAATGGGTAAAGTCTGGTGTGGTATTTTAATTTATTGTTATAGTTTAGGGTATTTCTGTGTGTGACTATTAGGTTTTTTATTGTATTAAGGTATTTGTTTGTTGGGTCTGGGATTTGTTCGTATTTATTTTCTTTATGTGGTTTGTCATTGAATTGATGTATTTGGTATTTTCAATTATTACTGGTGTGTTTGTTTCATCTGATTTTAATATTATGTAGTCGTTGTTTTCTAGTTTTTCTTTGAGTTTCATAATTTATTTTTTGTTTATATATTGTTTTGTTTTTTGGGGTTTTTGTAAGGTTAATATTATTATTAATGTTGTTTCTTATGTGTTCATTGTTTTGGTGGGTAATTTTATAGATGTTAGATTCTGTGTCAACTATTAATTTTTTATTTTTTGTTTTTTGTTAAAATTGGATAGGTTATATTTGAAAGCATTTGTTATTATTATTTTTTCTTATTCAGTGAATTGTGCTTTAGTTAGATTTAAGAATTTTTTGTTGTTAGAGGTGTGTTTGGGTGTTGGTTTGTTTTTAGGCTAGTTTCTAGGTTATGTTGTTTTGTTAAATTTTCGATTTTTTTGTTATGTCTATTTATTATATTTATTTTGTGTTTTATTATGATTTGTTGCATCTTTTCGTGTATTATAGGCGTGAAATTATCAAAGGTTTTCATAATGTGTGTTAATGTGTGTGTAACAACGTATGTTTTTTATATGTCTATTAATTTATTTTCAAGAGATTGCAGTTTTGGACTATTTGCCGTAGGTACGTCTGTCAGTCTCCTATCTAGCCAAGAAATTCCTGTATATATATATATATATATATATATATATATATATATATATATATATATATATATATTTATTTATTTATTTCATGTTGTCCATTATTTTTCTGTTGTACAGACTTTGTAAAGTTATTATTGTTAATTGTAAGCAAGTGATTCGACAGTGGTCAAGTGAACGAAAGGTGCCTCATCACAAAAGGTAAAATTATTGCACTTAGTGGTGGAAAAAATTATTTACAAGTAATAATAATAACTTTTATATATATATATATATATATATATATATATATATATATATATATATAAAATATGAATGGGTAATAATTATTTTATTTATGCCAAGGTTTAAATAAATCTATAATTTTATATTTAAATTTAGTCATTATATTTCAAAAACAAAATAGTCTTAAGCCCTTTTTTTGTTTTGTTGTTAAATAAGTATTGAAATTTGATGTCTTAGTCTTATACAAACTGAATGATTTCATGTTTGAAATTCAGAACCGTGGCACTTTCCCATAGATAGAAATCTGTTACCTTTAAGTATGCATCTGTTCAAAGATATATATGAAATTATAAGAGAAAGGTTCCTTGAAATAATGAGGCATTACAAGAGATGGATATAATAAGAAACTATAAACCACCATCTGCCTCATAAATTAGAAACAAAAAGAGAGTGAATAAATAGTATCAAACAAAATAATAGCCTAACACTATATAGTGTATAAAGATTGCAAAAAATTGCAAGGAAACTCGCTTTCTATTTTGCTGTTTAATATGCGATTCCGTCATACGTATATACATATATTTATTTTAATTGTAATTATAAAATAAAAAGTGACTAATTTAAAATTTTCTTTGTTGACCTCAGTAGGTATTTTTGTGTAATATTGTTTTGTATTTTTTGTAACAATTACAACATATATTTACAGCCCTGAGAGCTTACCAGAATGGTTGCGAGACTATCCAGTAACAATAATTCAGTTTTTATTCTTCCTTTACCATAACCTTGCAGACCTCATGCCTGTACTTATGAGCGGAGAAGTATTGGGTGCTTTGGCTGGTACTTTATTTCCCAAGTCTGCTCTTCATAGTCAAGCTTCTACACCTGCAGAAGATGTAAGATGGAATTTTTAATGATAAAACTTAAGAAATAATCTATTTATTTTTCAAGTGCGATGGTTACGATAAGAAATAAGTAAAAACTGTTTTTACTTACAATGATACACATCACTTTAATTCATTCTAAAAATATATTAATTAAATGTGGATCATAACATGACAGTATAGCTGTGAAAAAAAATATAATTAATTCTTAACCGTACGCAGAGAATTGTTATACACAAATTAATTACCCAAACCATTAATTATTCAAACACCATCAATAGAACAAAATTGTTACCATAAATACTATTTATAATTTGATATGAAAGAAATTATTCCTGGTCAATGTTATATAAACTTTTTTGTTGCAATACAGTTGTCTTAAAAACATGTAACAAACAATAGTTGGCTAGCTGACACTTTTATTAACCTATTGGGCAAAGTTTAAACACTACTGTATTATTGCTCTACAAAAGTACACTATATTGAAATATTTAGCCTC
The DNA here is from genome assembly GCA_036971475.1 of Prosapia bicincta. NCBI lineage: Eukaryota > Metazoa > Arthropoda > Insecta > Hemiptera > Cercopidae > Prosapia > Prosapia bicincta. The sequence goes on from JBAIZL010000001.1 coordinate 328,059,842, forward strand.
TTTTAGTTATATCTGAGGGACCATGGACTCAATTGCTTTAAAAGCTGTTTGTCTTTCATTAATTACTTTTTATTATTTTTGTGCTAAAAAATTGAATTTATGTACTTTAAAAAGACTATCTTAAGTTTTTAAAATATAATTCATTTATAGCCTCTTAGATTGAATCCTTTAATGTGATATGTATTTTGTACAAATGTATAGTTTATTTATATTTTGCTAATCACGTTGTTTTGATTCATACATAAATCTCATGTTTTCCCATTTATATGATCTCTAAGCTTTTTTAAAGAAAATAGTATTTCTTAATGATAATTTCTTAAAGTGTGGTCCTTTGTAATTGCTGCTAAGTAGAAGTTGAGAGTAGGAAATAGAAATTTAAAATTGAAAATGCTTTTCTCAATACAAATGAGAGACATTTTTACTTATTTTCTACACATTGTAACTTTTTTGTATTTGTAACTTTTTCTTAACACACTGAAGCCTATGCCCGAGTATAGAGTGGGCCATTTAGTTTACGCTCACTGCTGACACACATGTATAGCTTGGGATCTCATATTTGTTTTATTAGATTATTTCGTTTCTTTCATTCTTTATATTGGTTATTCCTCTTTACATGTCTTTAAGTTTGGGATAATCAGAGTTGCTTTTACAAACAAAACCTAATTTGTGAAGTGTGACCAAGAGATAACAGATGTTTACTTGTGGTCAGATAGTGTGTGTTTCATTAGTGCGAGTTGTTTACATTTCGAGTTTTTGTAGCTTTTTGCTTTACATTTTATTTTTCAATTAGTCTTAGTTTTTTTGTTTGTTTTTGTAATATTGTGGTATAGATATAATGACTAAAGACACTTTAGGAAATGATTAAATACGAGATATGTTATTTTTAGACAGTGACAGTGAAAGCGATCTAGGCCAAGGTTTAATCAACTGAATGAAAATGACCCCATTTTAGATGGATTCAGAAAGAGGAAATTTTATTTTATCTTTAAAATTATATGTATAACTTGTAATATTTATTTTCATTCCAATGTCAAATACGTGTAATGAAGTAAAGTGTTGATATTTTATTTATTTGGCTTTTTTATACATTTTTCAAAGGGCCATAATCCGATCTATATCTAAGTAATCAATTCATATGTATATATTTCTTAAAACCTTGTTTCATTCTATTTAAAGATGTGTATAATATGCTGTAAATATGATATTTTATTATTATATGTCAGGATTTTTTTGTATTTTACTTGAAAACTTACAGGCAGTTGTAATCGGGCACCTATTACAGGACTAGGCTTCAAAGTTTTAACAGTAAAACGTTTTTCCAATTTATTGTGATGTTATAACAATGTAATTGTATTTCAGGCATTCCCTCCTGATAATGCTGCACTAAGGTCACCCACAAAGGATAACATACTAAGTACTCACCCTGCACGAAAGTTTGTCATGGATTTTCTACGAGTTATAGTTGTGGATTCTTTGTCCTTACCTGTTACTGCCAAAAGTATTCCTGCTTTAGATCTTGTCTTAGAGGTAAAACAGTTTTCTTGCTGTGGTATCAGGTGATATAATTTTTTCTATTTATAGTAACCATCTTTTACATAAAGTCCTATTTCTTGACCAGTACAATGAAAATTCTAGTATACTTGTTATGACACAAAAATTACTTTTTCCAAAGTGTCATTTTGTTAACAATTAAATTAAAAGTTACTTATCCTGTTTTTAATCAGGGAAGAAGGTTTGTCTGAATCAGTAAGGTGTTTCTCATCTCATGGTCTATTTTGAACTTATTGTATATATTTTTATGTTATACATAAAGAATTAAATTTTTTAACCGACTTCAAGGAGGTTGTGTATTTGATTCATTTATTATTTTTTTCTGTTTGTTCCTCCATAACTTTGGAAATATTTAACCAATCAATGTGATTTTGCTTGCAAATGAAAGAGTATCCCTGTGATCCGATTATAGTTTTACATCCCAATCCATCTGATTTGGAGACAATAATACACTATTTTAAATTAAAAACAAATTTTTTGGAGGGAAAATTTTTATTTATTTTTTAATAAGGGTTATGAATTATAAGATAATTAATAAGCAAAATTAACAATCACTGCATTTATTTTATGTAGTATTCTACATCACATAAAAATAACATAGAAAAAATAAGTACAAAACGAATAGGTTTATTTTTATTTCTTGCTTGTTAAAGTTGCTTAGAACGAGTATCATCGGATATTAATGAATGAATTTGTTCTCATTAAAAGCGCCTTCTTAAATATAATTTAAAATTTTAAATATAAGAGATCATATTATATCTCCTTAATTCTTTTGTATCATAAATTTAATAAATTTCGTATACTGTATCTATAAAATATGTGTGTGGAAGAAATGATTGAATAGACTGTGTGTATATCATAATTTGTTAAGTTCAGTATGTTAAATATGAATTTAGGCATGAAATTTGGCACCGACTTCAAAATTTTGTGGGTAATAAGCTTATGATAAATTATGTTTTCGTTATCAGAAAGTTATTTTTTAAATTTTTATTTAGTAAAAATTATATTTCCGATTTATTTTTTTGAAGTAGGTTCTGTTTTTTTAATTTTATTTTTATTTATTTTTTAAAATTTTATTTTTAGTTTCTTTTTGGAGTTTAAGGCAAATTAGTGTAATCTTATATTTCTTAATATGTAATCTTTCATGTTGTTCTAGGCTTCACCTGAACATTCATCTCAGAGCCAGCAAGCTAGGTTTCAAACTGAAGTACTATCTACATTAATGGAACACTTGTTAGCAGCAGATGTTTTGATTGGAGAACAAGCTGCACTTCCTGTGGTAGCTGGGGGAAACGTGACCAACATAGCCCCTAATGTTTGCTATTTGACAGCTAGAACTGTCGATAAGCTATGGCAAGGTAATGAAATAAGTGTTAATGATAAAAAACCTTATCATTATTTCTGTGAGGATAATTAATAGTAAATGTTTCAAAACTATCGATAAAAATTAGTTAATCTATACTAATATATAAAAATCTAATGGTGTGTGTTTGTGTGTGTGTGTGTTACTCAATCACATAAAAATTACTTTACCCATTGGGCTGAAATTTTACATAGACATACATAGGGTCCCTGGTTGACACATAGGCTATTTTTTTTAGAAATTCCATCAGGGCACTGCCACACGGGCCTTGAAAACCCCCTTTACACTCAATTTCCTATACTTCATTTAATACTTAACTTGACTTAATCAACTGATAATCACCTGTACCAGTCACGTTTAAAAACATTTAAAGAGCTGATAATAAATGTTGTGATTGTTTGTTATTCATCTTTCGAGGTTAGTTACAAGTTACTTTACAAATGTTGTGTTACATTGTTTTTTCTTCCCTTGGTTTTCAAGACAATAATCAGTAAGTTTATAGCTTCTTATAAAATATCTAAATTCATAGTATCTATTCTTAAAGATAAAATGAAACTAAATAATAATCATACCATAGTTAATTCTGTTAATCTTACTAAAAAATTTAATACAATTAATATTGGTAATAAGACAAAATTAATATAATTAAAAACCATAAATACATTAAAAATAATATTAAATCAAAATTATTTTTCATATAGTGATAAAATTTACAAACAGAAAGATGGTCTAGCTATGGGTTCCCCTTTATCAAATATAATATCTGAAATTATTTTTACAATGTTTAAATGATAAAATAAATACATATTATAAAGACATATTGTAAGGACAATATTATAAAGACATATAATAAAAAACAGTTATTGGTTTAGATTTGTGGATGACGGTTTATATAAATCTAATAATAATAGTATAAACTTAGTACCTATTTTGGATAAAATAAATTAAATAAACAAAAATATTAGTTTTACTTATGAAAGGAAAAATAATAAAATCAATTTTTTAGAACAATAACAAGACATAATGATGAGTTCGAATATAGTATATATCATTAACCAACATTTATAAACCAAATAATACCTAATAATTCTAATTATCCATATGATCAAAATAATGACTCCGTTATACAATTTATTCTACAGATTGCATAAATACCTATTAATAATGAAAATAAAAATAGAGAGAAAAACATTATTTATCAAATAGCAATAGAGAATGGTTATAAAAAGAAAACTGTAGATAAACTTAATCGTAATGTTTAAAAAAAAAAACGACATAATAATTGAATTTTCAAAAATAGTGATAATAAAACAATATGGACACCGTTTACATTTACTGGTAATGAAATGAAAAATATCATAAAATTATTTAGAGCTACAAACATCAAATTTGAATATAAAACTCATAATAAATTAATAAATATAATGAATAATAATAATAATAAAATTATTAATATGGATGAAGAAAATGGTGTATATAAATTACAATGTGATTTCTGTAATAAGGTTTATATTGGGGAAACTAAGAAGAAAGATAGATATAAAGAGCATTTTAATGGTTATGAAAAACAGACATATATAAATTAAATTTTGCTAATCATTGTATCAATAATAATCATATAATTTGTTATATAGATACTATGATACTTATAAAAGAAATTAGGAAATGACTAAGAATGAATATTTATGAAGCCTTAGAAATATATAAATATAATATTAATAACAAATTGATAAATGAACAGATACAAATAAAAGCAAAATTTTACACTTAATAAATGTGACAATATTTTAATGGATTTGGCAACACTGTTGGATCTAGCTAACACTTATATGCTTGATATACTTTATTTTTCCTAATGGTGTTGGTACTGTTTGCTAACAAAAAGCTTTGAATTGTATAATTTAATAAATTATTCTTCTATTTGTGTTTCTCTTGATTTGTCATTATTGATACTCGAGAATACATATTTTATTATTTATATATGTATATACATATTATACACACAAATATATCAGTCTTTGCTTGTGATCATGCATTTTACAATGACAAGTAAATGTAATTTTGTTGTTTCAAATGTTTCCTGTAAACATATAATAATAAACCAGTTAAAGAATAGTGCTACGGGATCCAAATCATTTTGAGATGATAAAGATGGAGTTCAAAGTACAACACTATCAGACAATAAAGACATGTTAGATTTAGCAGCTAAAAAGCTATTGTTAGTTCTAAAGCCAAAAACATTTTGAAATTCTGTTCATAAACTGTAGGCCTATTTTAATCATGGATTTTTCTACATAACAATCGGCAAAATATTACATTTAAATCTAGTAGAATTACAACAACTTATAAGTTTGGTAAGTCATTTTTGTACCAAGTGCAAATCTATTTTAATGGATTACTTAATACTTTGTCTATGTTATGTACAGCATTCCTAAGATGTGTAATAAGAAGAATAGACAATTTTATATCACTGTTTTTTTGCTTCATGTTGCTCCTATGACAAAAAGCTTTTGGTAAAATATCAGTAATGTTAAAAATTTCTTATTTGGACCTCTGCCCATCAGTTGTTTCTGATAACTAATGCTCTACTGTTTGGTACAGCTTTTGAAATTCGTCTAGCTTTGCTTTCTGTCAAACTATGTCGCATAACCTATTGCACTCGATCTACTGCGCAATTCTCTCGCCATTTTCTGGCAGTGTGTATCTTAACTGTGACAGTGATTGTTGTGTCGCTTCTCCTCGCTCTTTCTTTGCCATTTTAGCATCATTTCTTCCATGTTGTTCATCCGATTTTATCTTTGCAATCATTTCATATAATGTTAGTATTTTAGCAATTTTCTTTGTCCTTAGACTTTTTGCTAGTTTATAACTTTAAGGCAACTCATAGATTTGCCAATTTATCTGTGTCATCTGCCAGTAATTTATTATTGTTATTTATTATTTTCTATCTTGACATCAAACACAAGGGCTGAACGCCACAGCTCTACTGTTTATAAATTTAAACGCATTATGTTTAGTGTAAATCTATTTGTTACCTAAATCAGATACTGTCCTTAGATAAGATATTCCCTAATGATTCTGGTAGGCAGAGGTATTTGATTTAAGCATACCTAAGCTAATACTCTTTCATTCAGCTTAATGAAGTGACAAATGCGTTTTACAGTTGCTAGTGAATTGCTGCCCGGTGAGGCCATCAAGCCCGATAAAGCATCTTGGTAATATTTTATTAGAATTATTATTTATTCGTACAAAATGTATGAATCAGTTCTATGCTTTCTGGCTAGATCCTAAATTATCATAGTTTATTATTTCTCTTCCCAATATATTTAAAATGAAATATTTATTACTTTCAGAAACTTTGGCTTACCAGACAGAAAAACTGGGGTTGTCCATTGGATTTTTTAAATTTGTATTGAGAACAAACTGTCCATTATTGGTAGTTTTTATTATAGAGAAAAGACAATAATGACATCAATTTGTATTCTCTGTATCTTTTTACCAAAAAAAAATTTTCAGTGTAACATAAAAATTTTTACACTAGGCTTAAAAGAAACTTACTGTACAGAAGTAAATACAGTAATGCTGATTGCAGCAACACTTGTTAACAAAAATAGTAGCATGTAATAGAAATGTGATTATAACTTAATTTATATAAATGTACTGCTTACAGGAATGCTACTTATAAACCCACATGAAGTGTTTGACTTTGTCTTGAAACTGATAGCCCAAGCTAAACGAAGACCTGGTTCTTTCTCACTAGAAGGTCTCTATCATTGTTTGAATCGCACAATACTGTTTCTTTTGTCTCGAGGCACTGAGACAATTGCTGACCAGGTTCCTGTACTAGAAACTCTTCACAAACTTACAAATCATAGGTGGGTAATTTGAACAAATTTTGAAAAAGTATTATTAAATTTATTTTGGCTTTTAACATTATCTTACAGAAACCATGTTAAATATCACGTTAACCCAACGCTGATTGCTGCAGCGACTTATGCATCATTAATTATTTTCTGCAGGCTTTATAATGATGAAACTTATGCATCATTGATAGATAGTCGTTGTATTAATATTTTTTTTTTAATGCTTAGTTGCTTGACCCTTATTAGTGTGTTATCGTCTCCAGGCTTCAGAACAGCAGATGCAACACATTTCTCATGACTAGGTGAATGTTTTTTCTTCTCAAAAATTCCACCATAAGCAAAGATAGTAAAGTTGCTTGATGTAATCATCTTGAATTCACTGATTAAACTAATTTTAAAAAATACTTAAGTGACAATTACATATTCACTTAGTTAAGTATTTTTTTTAAATTAGAAAGATATTAATCGCTGTACCATTGTGTTCTTGGAATGACAGGACAAATAAAGTTGAATTTTTATTGCTGGGAATATGGGTACCTATAACCAACTTATCAGCTGACAATTTGTGCCAACCTCTTCCCCTAGTCTTATCTGCTTTTGATAACCATTTTTTTTTCGCCAAGTAAAAGTAATAATAAAAAAGGCATTGTTCAGTTGTCTTTTAGTTGTGTGTTGCAATGTAAAACAAGTGTAAACTATCCTAATTTAAAGTGTTATAACATTTGGAAAAGGGTGTTTTAAACTGTATCAGGCTTTTAAATTAAATTTTAATGAATTCAAAATTTGTATCAATATTTTTTTGAAATTATTTTATTAGTTATTTACAAATGTGTATTGAGCATTTAGTTACATGAATGTTTTGTGAAGCTTACAGTCAACCATTGCACTTTATCTTGTAAGTGTCATTTTATTTTCATTTATTTATTTTGTTTACATAAGTCTATCTATATAAGTCATAAGACTGATTAGTATTTGTTATTTTACATCTTTTAATTCATAATTATTAATTTGTTAGTAATGATTACAAAAAATAATAAACTAGTGCAACACAGTTTGTGGCTTCTGAATTCACAATTAATATGTACCTGCAGGATGGCTCGGAACACAAAACATTTAATCTGCAATGGGTTAAAGTCATTTTCAGCAATGGGTTAAAATAATTTTTCTAGGTAACTACCTATAAAACTATTTTATATTAAAAGTTCAGCTGTAAAAGGAGGTTAGGTTAATTGTTAATGTTGAATGTTTATTGTTTGACCTGATATTAAAGTGATATAAGGAGCTATGTTTAACAACTGATCATGAATTTTGTAAAACTTAAAAAAGCAAATACGAAGGTCACATGTCTACACTAGCATAGTCACAACTATCAAGATCATTGATTGATGCCTCCTCAGTATAGTTTATTGAGGTGCTCGACTGTATGGATATACTCTTCATTATACATACTTTGAGTAAATAATAAAATTCCTGGTATTTTTTTTCGATATTTTCTTATGTTGCATTATAAAGTGTGTGTATTGGTTTTCAGAGGTCTCGTTTTTGGAGCGGGAAACCATGAGTTGGACTTCATAGGCTGCCTCACTTATTGCTTGCTTCAACTTACTTCTGATCAACGTATAATGTAAGAAAAATTAATTTAAAAGTATTTTTTTCTAAAAAAACTTGTAGAAATAGCAAGTTCTCTTTTGGTTTATTTATAGTTTAAAATAATTTACTTCGTTCAGAATGTTGTCGAAGTGTATTTATAATTGTTAAAAATATTTATAGTCATTTGTGGACTATTTTTTACTACTTATTTGTTATATTGGTTTTTCAAGGGGATTTAAACAAAATTATTTTTTAAAAGAAATACATTCACCAAAGCCTTTTTTAATGCCCTTAATTTTTGTCTATTCATAACGTTCAACAGTTTAGAAACTACCATTTTCCTGGGTTTCTGAAAAAATAGCAGACATTATTTATTCAATGAAACGACTGTTGCAAAACATGTCAGCAAGTAAGCTAATAGTTTACACCTAGTTACTCAAATAATTACATATGATTTATTCAGTAAATTCAAGATGGTTACAACAGTTACTTTAATTTCTCATTTTGTAATCCAGATCATACTCTCGCATGATTGTTTTCGTGATCCACAGAAAAGAAGTTATTCAGTATCCAAATGATAACTATATGGTTTCAGATTTTTTGTTATATAAGGTAATGAAACTTTTGTTACTTTTATACTGAGTGCCATATCCTTAAAAAAAATTGTGTCACTATTTGTTTTGTTTGTGTGTATTTATTTTTATGTATACATTAGAGCCTCGATAATTCGAGGTAGATGGGATCGAGACTCCCTTGGATTACCGAAAACGCTAATTACACAGAAATACGTTTGTGTGCATTAGAAAAAAATAGGGGTTTTAATTAACCCTGATACTATAATTAAGATTGCACAAAATACGTTTATAGAGCTTTATTGATTACAGTACTTACATACATTAATGTTTTTTTGGAATACATTGCTCATCATGGTTGCTACATTTTTTGGAAGAAGTTGTTATGTCTTCTGCATTTGCTTATCAGATCGTTTTCATGCTACTGTGATCCATAGACATCTGAGCAGAAGCATATCTATTGGTGTGGTGTCTTTCTGTTGTACAATATAGCGTAGTGCAGTTTCTAAGCCAGTTGTTCCTTCACCATAACTAATTTTCTCTTCTTAAACTGTCTCGGCCGAACCGTCATCTTTATTATTCTCATCACTTTCTCCAGTAGTTTTTTTGTATCATTTCAATTGTCGTAACAAGTGTTAACGTTTCTTACTTATGTTTGTCCTTACTTATCCATAAACTTATACACAACCTGGAAGTTTCTTGATAAGAAATGTCAAATCTGTTTCTGCTTGTGGATCTATAACACAAGTCAACAGTATCAATATAACTCAGGATTTTATTCTACAACTTGCTTAATGTTTCTTATTTTATTTTGTTCCATGTTTCAGCTCTCTAGTACACAACTCCCTTATTTTTTTTATAAAGCCTACAATGTTTTGTTCCGCTTCAGTCGCTTCCAAGAGAGATTTTTTCATCCAATGTTGTGATTTTTTCATACATTCCAGAACACCCTGATTCATCTGCTGGATTAGGTTCATATCATTTGTGGGTAGAATTAAAGCACGAATATCATCAGATCACATTTGATCTTCATCGGGGTGTGACAGTGCATTTTCTAACAGTAAATAATTTAAATTTCCTTTTGAATAGATTATATAGAAATAGGATCGAATATAAAGTAAGCTCAAAAAATCAGGAGCTGAATGCATATATATATTTAGGAATTTTTGGACTAGATAGAAGACTGACAGACTTGCCTAAGGGCATTAGTCCAAAACTGCATTCTGTAGGAAATAAATAAATAGACACATATAAAAACATATCACACTATTGAAATATTTCGATCATACAATGATCTTTATCAATCAAAAAGAAAAAGAAAAGACTGAAGTGAACCACACATATGTATAAATATTCAAATGTCACAGATGCACAGAGCACAGATGCTCGACAATGAAGTTACTATCAATCTTTGAATGTTAACTCTCTTAAATACCAAATAAGATTCTTGTTTAAGTACATACAGTAAAAGTGTGTGATGAGGCACCTTTCGGTCACTTGACCATTGTCGAATTCCTGAATTAATTTTCTACATTTTTCTGATGTCAATTGCCGGTCCATGATGTTGGTGCTTGTTGACGCTATATGCGTTTTGTCTTGTGTTTTGTGTATGACGTTTTTAAAAGAGTGTGTCGTTTGTATATGTTGTCTATTGGTTAATTACATTATTGTATTTGTTTTTATAAATGAGGTATTTTTCTAGTGAGTTTAATTCTATTGGACAACAAATTACAAAAATAATTTAACCATGCTTGAAATAAATAATAATCCAGAAGACACACTCTTCAAAATCATCATACACAAAACGCATATGACGTCAAAAAGTACCGTCACCACGAACCGAAAAAGGACATCAGAAAAATAGACAAAATTAATTCAGTGATTAGACTATGGTCAAGTGACTAAAAGGATGTCTCATCACATACGGTAAAAATTAATTGCACTTAGTGGTGGAACAATTATTTACAATTAACAATAATAATTTTATTATTTAATAACATATATATATATATATATATATATATATATATATATATATATATATATATATATTAAATTAAAAATATTTCAAAAACAAGAATACTTTTATTGCATATATTATTCAAAGCTTTTTGCCGATAAAACAGTACCAGCATCTTCAGGAAAATAATTATCTAACAAAATATCATATTAAATGTTTAATATATTATATTTAATATAATAATTAAATATTATTGAAATAATAATATATAATATATATTATTATTATATATTATTAATATATATTATTAATATATATTATATTTAATATATATATATAAGAATATGTAAAAATTGGCAATAGAGCACTTACATGTATCTGTTTCATGATGATTGTTATTTCGAGAGGTTTCATCAAAATTGCAACTAATTTCTTGCCTGTTTAAAAGATGGAATGGTGTATGGAAACTATGTTAGCCAGTTTTCTGAGTTTTGGTGTAATTATATCAAAATAACATTTAATTGTGATATTATTAATGGTTGGTTTTGTGTTTAAATTTATTTTCAGTAATTTTAATTTTTTAGGATTGTAATTTTTATTTATTTTGTTTTCAGGTTAGATTCAAACACAAAAACTACGTGGCATGTAAACCCATCAGAAGATACTGAAGAATTAACTGCTAAACAAGGGCACAACCTTATGGCTATTGCGGCTAGGAGAGTCTGGGAGGAACTCTATGTTTGTAAAAAGCCTGCAATTGAAGAGGTACTACTTGCTTGAATGTGTACAGTTTCTAACGCTACCTATATATTTCCTAGTAAAAAGTAATTTATTATAAAGGAGGAAAATTTTGTTTTTGAATTTTTTACAAGGAAAAATGATATTGGTTATTATGAAATTATTAGTATACTCATCTTCATTTCTGTTAGGAATATTTCTATATGTCTGAGTACCGTTTTCTGTCATACCTCATGATTCAATATTCTCCTCTGTTGATGCGTTTCGGAGTAACCACATTTTCAAAACTTAAATTGTAATGTTCGCCCAAACTTTGATTTCATCTTTATATACTGTTTGCCACGCCCCCTCCCACTTCCAGACATTGCTTCCTATTGGTGCACGCCTACTCTTGCTTCTTGCATCCAACTACTTAATAATTTACGTTATAAATAAACGTTATATTTAATAGTTTAAAATTATTAAGTAGTTGGTTGCAAGAAGCAAGAGTAGGTGTGCACCAATATAAAGCCAGGTCTGGAAGTGGTGAGGGCATGGATAATGGTATATAAAGACGAAATCAAAGTTTGGGCAAAAGGTACGATTTAAGTTTTGGAAATATAGTTACTTCGAAACGCATCAAAGAGAATATTGAATCTTTAGAAGTGACAGAAAACTGTACTCCTAACTATAACTCCGCAAATGTGTTATAATTATTATTTTTATATTATTTAGTTTACAGTGTTTTAAATGTGGTTAATATCGATTATTTGAAGCTAAATTTGGTATTTGTTGATTCCATCTTTACGTGAGCTACTAGTTTTTAACTAAAAACAATTGTAAATTGTTACACTTGCCTGTAGTAGCACTTACTTTATATTGTTGAAGACAACTTTTCGAGAGATATGTTCCTTTGTCGGTCTGAGTTACAATTGGACACATCTTCTGAATCGGCCATCCTCAACAATATAAAGTAAGTGCTACTATAGGCAAGTGTAACAATTTGCAAGTGGTTTTAGCTAAAATTTGAATAATGTTTAACTTAATTTTTATTTAAATTTCTAATGGTATGCAATGACATTATGAATTACGACAGCAAATTTGCTTCACATTAACTGTGATGTTCAGCCAATGGGTGTAATTAGTGAAATTAGATTGATTTTGAATTTCCCGGAAGCCCGCAGAGATAGATATGAAAGGGTGAATCTGTGAACTGCCTGAAGGTATAAAACATACCAAAAGGTTAATTTAAATTGATAAAGTCAGTAAATTAAATAAATTTACTAATTAATTGCATTTTAATACATAAAATGATTGAAATATGAAGTTCAAGTTGAATTTTAAGTTAAATCACCTGGTGTGTCCATACTTGTCCAAGAAGCTTAGCATAGCGATGCCATGTACAATGTTCACTAAATACTCAAAACAAAATGGTTTTGAAATATTCACTAAAAATGAGAATATATTACAGGATTTCGATAGCGGTTATATCAATTTTCTTTAAAACAAAAAATGTTCATAAAAAAAGAGGTTGTGCTAACAAAATGTTTAGGTTAACCATAGCTCATTTCAGTTTAAAAACCTGAAATTACAAAAATGTGGGGTTAAACAACTATTAAGACTGAGTATGTAAATAACGATTTGAATTGAATAAGATCTCAACACTATATAAAAAAAAAATTTAGACAATGAACCCTGATATAAAAGAACAGACCACACACAGCGAGAAGAATCTTGCCAATACTAATGAACATGGAAATAAAGTTAAAGTTTATGTGGTAATCTGGATGATTATTTAGAAATCATGTGCACTTTTGGCTTTAGATGACTCTTAAATCAAGTTGCATAAGACTTAGAGTAAAGAGAGAATTATGTTACAATTCTGTAGTCCTCGAGTGTCCAATGGAATTGTGCGATAAATTTGACAGTTTTTCTAGTATACCTTCTGCTGTCACCTGGGTTATGAAGAGAACAATTTAGAAAAGGTTAGATTCTGTACTAAACATAAATTAATATGAGATTTTTATCTCTTGGTTAATGGAAAGTTTGTTTAAAGTATTCAATTATAAATAAATATGGAATGGAGGTTACAATTTGCAAATTTCATTTACAGTGGTCATACAACATTTAAAATAGTAAATACGTAACTAAAATACTTCATTCTTTCTCATGTCTTATTTCTACAAGGTTTAGTCGTATAAAAATTTGTACAGAGGGTCTTTGGATAAAGATAGCAAGAAGTCAGGTGCAGGCTGATTTAACCAAAGCAGTGGTGATTGGTATTATGCACCGGCAAACGCTCAATCCAGCATGGACGCTGAACTGCTAACAATCAACACAGCATTAGGAGGCAATGAAGAGCAATTATATTTGCATTGTCAGTGACTCTAGATCAGCCTTGGAAGCTTTATCCAGAGCCAAGACGAGTGGATACTTCTTCAGAATTGGTGAACTCAGGAAACAGTTTCCGTATCTTCACTCAGAAGGTAAAACTATAACTTTGCATTGGGTACCATCAAATTGTGGTGTAATTGGTAATGAAATAACGGACAAAATTTCCAGGGAGGCCTGTTCAGTGTTTCCGGTTGATCAACACAGATCCTCCATACTGCAATGCAAGAGCTCAGAAGGAAATATTTCAGATGCAACTGGACAGATATTTAAAAGTCGAGAACCACTGGTCATAACCTGTACCAAATTCAACCAAAGCCACCCAAGGATGACATATACAGAAATATACCACGGCCGATAGCTACTTTCGCAGCTAGAGCATGTATAGGTTACATTGTAACTCAAAAATATTTGTTCTGTTTTGGCCTTTCTAATTTGCCACAACCCCAACTTTGTGACAATGAGGAGGAGAGCTTGGAGCACATATTACTTAATTGTTACTACCCAATTCCTGCAAGGGATATTCTGAGAACCCAAGTATCCGCATGGCAGGAATTACTAAAGAATAAACAATACTGGGCTCTTGCATCTATCATATACCATGTACATACAGCTATAGGCTACAGTACACCTGAAGCTGACGCCTGTATGAAGAAGTAACTCATTTCAACAAGATTTAACTTACATTATAAAGAGACTCATGGAATTTCTGTAAAAACACAGAATTTAATGTTTGTGTACTGTTTACAATTCAACGTTTTAAAATATGGCAGGTAGTACCTTTAATTCCTAAATTAAAACCCATTAAATACACTCGTACTGATTAGGCATCTCTGCACTTTCTGTAGTATTGACATCAAACCTATAAGTAAAATAAAAATCCTACTAGCAGTCATGCTAACAACGTCTGGAAAAACTGAAAGTTTTATTAATGTCTTCAAAATATTTTTGCAGGTGTTCAAGTTAACACTTCCTAACAGTCAAGCCCCTGACCTTTCCATGGTCAGAGAACATCTCTATGAAGCAGCCAATAGGTTGTGGCTGAACTATTTAGATTCTGAACGAAAAGCCAGCTATCGCAACCCATGGGAGCTACATAACCAAATACAATCTGTAGGTTTTGGTTATTTTTTAAAGACAATTTAAATTAAAGTATTTTTTTAATTAATGTGACAAACATATTTTTTTAGGTGAATATAACTTTTTTCATTTTAACAAAAAATTGTTAAAGTTTAAATAAATTTATTGTGAATTTAATTTAATTAAACGATGTTTTAAAATTATGTTCTATATCGTGTTAAGTATAATATAATAAAAATAATTATAAATATAATCTAATCTACATTGTTTAATTTAAGTAAATGCTATATCCATTTTTTTTACCAAAACATTATCTATTTTATTCAATAACTGAGTGTTTACAATTCTATAAAAACTTGAGGATTCTCACTGCTTTGTCTGATTGTCATATTTTTTTTCACTTGTGTCATTTTCCTATTAAATCAACCTTCTTAGATAGTTAGTTGTTCCTCAATTAAAGGCAGTTCTCTCGGGACTACAGAAAACAGTACTGCTTTTGGTGTTCATCTGAGCAGCTATTGGTTTTAAAATATTTTGTTCTACAGTTGGTACACACTGTCCTGCAAATCCAAACCTCTTTCATTACTATCCTAAAATTGTGTAAAGAGGAATGGGTAGTTTTCTGTGGTTATTAACGATCTTGTCAAGAAAATTGAAGTTAAAGAGCCAATCATTTTGGAGGCTTGTGTGAACCAATAATTTTGATCACAGATTTTTTCAAATGATTTATCCTCTAGAAAATATATTTATAGGATATGTATGTATATATATATATATATATATATATATATATATATATATATATATATATATATATATATATTACATAAATTCTTTTTTTAGAACATTCTTGGGCCTGGTGGATGCCAAATATATGGTTATTGAGTCGTACAAAACCAAATACATTGGTTGTCTTTAGGCTTTCCTTTGCATTGTGATTCAGAAGAGACAGAATATTTTAACAAAATCTTCCTAGCATTTAGATTTTGGTTGTATAGACGCATATAAAGGTAAAACAGCGACCTGGAGTCACATTGTTTCACCACACATTATAAATTAAATCCATTATTTATTTTCAACAAGAAAAGTTATGCCACAGTTTTTTAATGTTAAGATGGTGTCATCATATTCTCAAGTATAGGGTGTGATAATATTTTTCAAGTATATTCTGATGCATGACTCTTGAGTAACTCACAACTCCGTTTGTGAGCTATAGTTCTTCCTTATATCCCAGAAGAAGAATATATGTTTTTACTTAAATCCTATAATAATTATAATCCTCCATAGATAATAACAGTCTTCTTGAGGAAAAATACTTTAAAAAACTGGGGGAAAACATCTTATTCAGTTACAGCCCAGTTTTTTTGTTTTTACATGACAATGCTCAGTGTTCTGCTAATCCATAACCTTTACATTACAAGACCAGTCCTGACTCGGCATCAATTGGTTACCTTCTTTTTAGTTACAGCCCAGTTTTTTTTGTTTTTACATGACAATGCTCAGTGTTCTGCTAATCCATAACCTTTACATTACAAGACTAGTTCTGACTCGGCTTCAATTGGTTACCATCTGTTCAGTTACAGCCCAGTTTTCTTGTTTTTACATGACAATCCTCAGTGTTCTGCTAATTCATAACCTTTACATTACAAGACCAGTCCTGACTCGGCATCAATTGGTTACCATCTGTTCAGTTACATGAATAATTAATGAAGTCATAGAACATTGTTGGCCATAAAAAATAAAACAAGTTGGCTATTACTGAGCAGACTTTTATAGAAAAGATATTCAGAAATTAGAAGTTGAACAAATGATTAAGTTGAAAAATAATAAAACTCTGTTTTATTAAAAAGAATATAATAAAATCATTAATTTTTGGCCCACTACAGTCAATAGTGTAATTCATAAAGAGAATTTAAAGTTACAATTGTTAATGAGGCTACACTGATTGTACAATTAAACTGTAAGCTTTTTAGTGGTCTATCTTAACTAAACATCTAGGCATTTAGTAAACAAAGTTTGAAGTACAAGACCAAAGAAGTCTATTTTTTTTTAATAATTTGTAAAGAGTTAGACAGTGTTCTGGTTTAGAATAGCCAGCCTTTGTATAATTTAATTTTGAAATAAATCTAATGTCATTTAAATTAATTTGTGTCTTTAATATAAAGAAGTTTATTTAAGTTATTTGTATTTTGAATTGATCTTAGTAAAATATAATTATAGCTAAAGTTAACAAAATTATAGAAATCATAATTTCTGCATCAGTCTGTTATTAAAGTTATATTTACATCTGAATTATTTTTTTCAGAAAATACAAAAAGTAACTGGGGGTCTTACTCGTTTCGCTAGTCGAACAAAGGTGAAAAAAGAAGAAACAATTCGAGTTCGCCACGCTCACTTGTCGTCCGTTGAAATAGAAGCCTGCACATTAACACATGTAGCATTAGTTAAGGAGTTAGTTGAACTGCAGACAAGAAATTATGCGCAAAGCCAACAGCATATGCAAAGATATGTTTTGGAGGAATGGCTGCAAACAGAAACTGAGTTAACTAGAGAGAGGGGGCTCTGGGGACCTAATGAACCTAGCAGGTAGCAAAGTGTGATTTTTGTAAAAATAATTAAAAATTGTATTGGAATGTTGGATTAAATACATTCATTGAGAAATTCTTTTTACAACTTAATTAAGACATTTCAGTTGAGTTGTTCAGTTTCGTGTAATTGATTAGCAAGCCATAATAGGTTATAAAATACACATACTGAATCACAAATACAGATTTATATTTAAATGTTATAACATATCTTTTAAAAAGTTAATATGTAGTGGTTTTTCTTATTTTATCATTCAATTCCTTCTATTATGTCACCCTCTCCTTATACACATCTTGTAAAATTTTTTAATAGTTAATAAAATACGTGTTTATTCACCCAATCAAGTTCAAATACATTTTTTTTTTACCTGTAGTGGATGACAATTGATGTTAATACAATTTTTCCAATATTAATTAATTCATTTAAATTTGCAAAATTTGATGTCTCGGTTGGATTCCAACTAAATAACTACATGTTTGAAATCCAGCGCTTTGGCACTGAACCAACTTTCCCATAGCTTGAAATCTGTTACTTAAAGGTATAATTTCCCGCTCTCACGTATTCGATTTTAGTAAAAACATTTATACAGGGCGATGCAGAAACCCATTTAGAATACAAAAAAAATTATAAAAAGTTTCACTTATGCATCCAAAATTGAAAATTTTGGAAAATTGCAGTACCTCCACGGCACACCTAAAACCTTACAAATTCAATGTTTTGGCTTTATTATTTTTTTATGTAGTAATTTACAAAATAACTTGAAATGTAATTAAAGTTGCTGATGACTCCCAAAAAATTACAAATTTTGAAAAAATCAACGTCAACACATCAATTTAACACGCTTTGTGATTTATTAAAAAAAATAAAATATGTGTGCGAGTTTTATAATTCTTTAAGGTTTGTGTTTTTAGTGAATCATGATGCCGTGGTGCTAATAGTGTTTTGTTAAAGTTGATTTTTTGTTTGTAATTTTTGGGAGTCAACAGCAAATTTAATTACATTTTGAGGTACTTTGGGAGTTATTACATTAAAACATAACGTTAACATGTTTAATTAGTAACATTTTATATGTGCTGTGAAGGGGGGAATTTCTGTTTTCCAAAATTGTAATTTTTTAGACGTGAGCGAAAGTTTTTATAATTTGTTTCATATCCCTGATTATTTACTGCGTCACCCAGTATAATTTTGTTAGCTAAAATCTAATACGTGGGAACTTAAAGATGCATATGAAATTACAGAAAGATTCCTTGCAATAATGAAGCATTATATGAGATGAATAGAATGAGAAATTATAGACTGTTATCATCTTCATAAATTAGAAATAAAAAAAGAAAGCGAATAAATACTAACAAACAAAAATATTAGTCTAACATCATATACTGTAGAGAGAGGAAAGTGTAAAATTGGATGGAAATTTGCTTTCTATTTTGCCACTCAATATTGTGATTCCATTATATGTATATAGATATTTATATAATTTGCAATTATAAAATAAAAAGTAACTAAAATAAGGTTTTTCTTTATTGGGATTTTTTAAAATATTACTTGATTGTAATTTCAGATTGGACAAATGGATGCTAGACATGACGGAAGGTCCTTGTCGCATGCGTAAGAAGATGATGAAGAATGAGCTCTTTTATTTACACTATCCTTACAGGCCTGAATTGGATTCTGGTGACAATGTAAACCTCTTACTTAGTTATACTTACTATGTTAAAAACCTAAACAATAAACTCTCAGATTTGCTAACTAGTTGTTACTTTTCCATAACATTAGGCTGGTGCACAGATGAGATCTGTTATTCCCAGTTTTTTACCAAATATTGAGAATTTTAATGAACAGTTTTTGAAGAATTTGATGTATTTGGTAATTGTTTTTAGCTTCTTGCTGGAACACTTTATAACAACTAGTGTAACATAAGATTCAATTAACTACATGAGAAAAACAAATAGTCAAAAATAGTGTATCACACATGTTCATACACTATAGTCTGTGCTTTAAGCTAAAGGATATTAATACGTTCACTACCGCAGTGTTAACAAAATAATGATTGGTATATACTAGCAACTCACATATATCTTTTTTCCTAGACCAGTACCCTACATATACGCTGCTCAGGGTATTTGAAATGGGCTGACAGCTCACATTTGGGTCACTATTTGCGTGTTACTTTTATGCCTCAGACAAACCAGTGGTTCATTTTAACAGCTTGATATATGTTTGTATCGGTCACATGGGACATTTGGTCTCTCAGTTATTTAAGGTCAATTACGTCAAAATACAGCTAACACCTTTGCTCATTCCTCCTTGCCACTGTTTACTCTAAATGACATTAATCACAAAATATGTAAATGTGTCACAAATGATGGATGCATTAGTAAATATTGTGTACTGTATATGGAACTTACATGTAAAGATATTTTTCTCTGATGCAATAATATTTATAATTTAATGTATTTTTTCGATACAGTATATTAGTTGGGTGTTTCTTGATATAAGCCTTTGTATGACATATCTGTTTTTATTTGTATAGATTGTTATTTCTCATACGTATCAAATCTCAGTCCTGTTTTATATAAGTAGCAAAATCATGTTTGGATTTCAAGGGGTTTCGAATTTGAGGCGTTTAACTGTAGTGGCTATTGTGTGGGGCGCTCGGTCTGTCTGTGATGAGATTTTCATCGTATAGACCGACCGGCTCATATATCCACCATCCCAAAAAACACTATCAGCAGAAACAAAAATATACATTCAACAAACATTCCTATAGGTTTTTTATGTAGTATAATAACTTATTACAACATCCCACCTTTGGTCTATAACGAATGTCAGACCTGCGTTAACATGGTCTGTGTGGAAAAATTAAATTATTGCCACCAGTCTCTCGTGAAAAACCAGACAGCGCACATATGCGCCTCTTGATAGCAAACATGTTGAAGAATGTTAAATTATTTTAAATCCATAAATGAGTTGTTTTTGAAAAACCATAAAATTTTAATTAAAAATATGCATGCAATCAGTAACCTTTTAGCTTAAAGGTATATGAATAAAATATTTACATTGTTATAATTTAAGTCTATATGTTTCAGAAAGCGATTAAATATAAAGTAGCTACTAGTTACGACAGCAAAGAATATTACCACAAGTATAGATCTCAGAGCCTCATTGACAGAGATATTGTTTTAGAACCTTCTACCTCAGAGCCAGTTCTAGAAACTGAAGACAGAGATAATGGTAAGATATTGATCATCGTAATGAATTTCTCTATGAAAAGTATGTAATACATATGTTTTCCACCCAATCAATAAAGTCAGTTGATGTTTATGATAATCTGAAATTTGCATCTAGCACTATACCAGAATTCTTGATTCTTCTTAGTCGCAGATTCTTGACACGTTTTCCATTGTTTTTCAATGCAGAGCTTATCAAACATTTCCATTATTCAAGTAAATTGAACATTGATTTTTATATCTTTGTTAATTGTTATCCATTAAGATCATATTTACTCTTGAGACAACAGGAATATTGGTTGTTTTTAGTATTTATTTTATTGAAAATAACATTCTGAGTAATGTATGCAAGTAAATATTCTTAATATAGTCATCTTCATTTCTGTTAAGAATATTTGTGTATATTTGAGTACATTTTTGCTGCCTTTCCTAACGTTACAATATTTTCCTTTGTTGACGTGTTTCTGGTTGACTCTATTTTCAAAACTTGAATACCACTGTTTGCTCAAATCTGTTCGTCTTTTATATACTGTTAGCTGCTGAGGTCTGCAAGAGGTGGAGGGCGGGTCCTTAACAGTATATAAGGACAAACTCAAGATTTGGGCAAACAGTACTATTTAAGTTTTGAAAATGGAGTCATTCCAATACGCAACAAAGGAAAATATTGTAATGTTAGGAAAGGCAGAAAAACAATCGTTGTTTAAATAAATCGATTGTGGGTGATAAACTAGAGGCCTGGAATTTTTTCAAGTATGTGTCAGAACTGATTAATAACCTGATATTCCCTCTGTTCCTTGTCCACAAGATTGTTTAAACAAATTAAATTTCATTGACGAGCTACAGAGAAATTTTACATACAGGTCAGAACTGGATGACAATGCAACATTCATTCGCTTTAAGTTTGTTCAAGCATTATTTGTTTAAACAAATTAGATTTATTTGTGTACATGTGTATAACAGCCGAACTTGTATTTCACGTATGCCCATGTACCTGTGTGTGTGTGTGTGTGTGTGTCGTATTTCGTGCTCCTAGTTTAACATATAATTGCATTTTCCAATGAAAACATCACGCGCATTTCATGCGCATTTGGTGATAGTAAATAGTGCCCTTGTTTTTTGCCGTCAAACATTTAATAGTATGCTAAGCATGTGAGTGAATGTTACGTTTGTACTCAAAGATTACTACTCAAAAGATGTGCTGATTAGAGAAAAAAAGCAAACACGGCAAGTTGGGCTACAAGAGGAATCAGAAGCAGATAAGTTTCCACGTTATGCCAAAGAACAAGCTACAGAACATCTTGAAGAACAGTGTAAAATCGAACTAGAAAATAATACAAAATGAAAGGCTCAAGCAAGGTCAAGTGAGATGTAGAACGCAAATTCTTCTCGACTTGCCGATTACGTGCATCGACTTGTACAAGTAAGAGCAAACGAGACTCCTGAGGCATATACTGCTCGCCTTGCTAGCGATGCATGCCGCCATTCTCAAACAATAATGGCTGATACTGATGAAGCTCTACATGGATCTTCTAAATGCTCTACACATTGGGGAATTGAACGTCCAACATTTTACTCTATTGTTGTTGAAAATGTTAACAGAGGAATCGTTGGACTCGTGCACAAGTTCGTGGGCACAACACATCTGTCCTCAAACAATACCAGGCCTGTGGATAACAAATTTTTTAAATTTATGATATGGTACGGATGTTCCATCTGTTCATATCAACTTTGGCTGAGATGGAATTCAATTAATCAAGCTCAAATCAATACAGTTTTCGGCACTCCGAAATTATGGAACAATCAACTGAACACAGTTATCAATAATACTGTACTGGGCCTGCAGAGTACATAAAATACAAGGATGCACAGTAGACCAGGCTGTCGTATACCTCAGATCTGCATTATTTGCTAAGGAACAAGCATATATCGTGATAAGGAGTGTCAGGTTACTTGATGGTTTAAGAATAGAGAAGTTTGATTGCTCAAAACCACAGGCAAAACACCTTGCAATGAAGATGCCATGACGGAGGTGGGAAGAATACGTCAAATACAAGACCCCCACCACCAGTTGTAAGTTTGTGATACACTTACAATTTATAATGAAGAAGGGTCTGACATTGTATTGTTATAATTAATTAAACATGAAAATATAAAATAGATTTTGTGTACTTCTTTAATATGTTGTTCACGGTTATAAAACTTATAGAATTTTAACTATTATGGGTAGTAAGAGGTAATATTTTCAATTTCAGACATTGACAGCTAAGCAGGATGTGAAATGGTAATCCACTAAATATGTCTCTGTCAGAGTCTCATCAATATATACAAAATTGATTGAAAATTTTCACTTAATATAAGACTAAAAAACAGAAAATAATAAATTAAATAAACAAGTTTTTTAATGTACGGCATTTTAAAACAGACTAAAAAATATAAAACAATGTTTTATGACCCTTTTCCAATTTTGAGGGAGAATTGTTAGTGACCATTGATATATTTGTAATACTTATAGAGAAAAACGTGGAGCTCTGGCAATTCATGATAGTTGAGGAAGAGTAATTTATTTAAATTACGGTAAATCCCATTTCCAATTCACTGAAATTAGCTATGAATTCATCCGGATTGTCTACTTGTATTATTCACTGGCTGCGTACTAGGTTTTTGTCAAGTTTTACAAACATTTCCATAGCCACTAATAATTCTCCCTGAAAATTGTAGAAGGGCCACGAACAATTATTTTATACTTTTTATTCCGTTTTAAATATGTGGTATATCAAAAAAAGCTTTTTTATATAATTTATTATTTTTAAAAACTTCATTTAAATGTACTTTTATTTAAAGAATCTAGTCAGTTGAAGAGAGCAGATTTTATTTTTGTTTGGTTATGTTAAGGACAACATTAAGAATTAAACACCTTTAAATACACACTACAAGCAAATAGATATATCTCAATAATTGATATACTATAATACAGACTAAGAAACAAACTCAAAAACCCTAAACTTAAAAACGTTTTTTTTTTTAAATCATCTGGGAAAAGACATAGCAAGTTACAAAGTACTCATTTCTTACTCCATATGCAAGCTCAATAAACAAATTAAAGTTGCTTGAGTTCTATACATGCTTTGAAGAACACATTACCCAAAGAAACCAAACAAACCCAAAATCCAGCTACACAAAACATTTTAAAAACACGCAACACACACACACATGGACATACATAGTAATTTAAACTTTCTCTACATATTAAAACAAAGTAAAAAACCAACAACTTTAGAAAAATACAAGATATACAAACACTACGCATCAGATAAAGAAAACATATTAAGTGATCGCACACATTTTGAAGCCAACGCCTTTTCCATTACATGACACACAAACAACATAAACCACCCCTTCCACAGTCATAAATCCATCCCGTTACTGCCTTTGTACCTAACACAATCCCGCCAGTAGAAAGTTAGCTTCATAAAAGGAACAAATGTTTTGAAACGCGTCAGCTAGTAAGTAATTATGTATTCACTTAGTTGAGTACTTTTTAATTACAGTAAACAAATTAAACCTAATATCATAAACTAAATGTATACATTCCAGAGGGAATGTAGCTTAATACTCTGAATATTAACATTCTTTTCCTATCCTTATTGGGGTGAAAAGGTCATTCTGGCTGATTGCCTTAAAGGTTATTAAATAATAATAATACAATAAAAACTCATAAATACCACTCTTCTGGCACTTATAAACTAATTTCTAGTTGGTTCCCCTACTCCTATATAGGCCAAACAGGAAGATTATTTGGCAAGTTACCAAGAACACATTAAAGCTCTTGCAAACTATAAAAATCAGATGATTTGTGCTAAACATATCTTCTTCAGAAACAGTAACTATACCAACATATGATCTCACCTACAGGTTTTACATAAACTAAATAAGAACCATATTGCACAACCATATAATTAGAAATATAGAATCATTTTAATTTACACTCAAACAAATATACAATCCTAATAACACTACAATTTACACCCAGTATTTGACATAAATAACACTCCTCTAATGGAAATCTCATAGCTCAACACCCCTATATAAATCTCATATGGTTTCACCATCCCCATAAAACCCAAGAGCTCTGTTGTTAGAGTATCAAAGTGATAAATCTCATAAAAGAACTGTAAAACATGTGTTTTACATGTATCAGTGTAAACTAGTATTAAATTCCAAGAAGGAAACAAAGACTATAGAAAATTGTAATAGAGAACTTAATTTATTTTATTTTGTATTTTCAAATACCATATGTGCTAAAATAAACAGTTGTGAGATTTAATTTTGTTTCATTTCATTTTATTTGCATAGTTTTACAAACATATACAAGTAAAAATAAGCTAAATCACATGACATTCATCCAAAACGTGATGTAACTCAGAGACTCAAGTTTTCTATAGCACATTGCTAAAATCGAAGTGTAGTACTGAACTCTGTCTGTTTTGTTTATACAGTTCAAAGGTTGCACAGTTTGTATCTTGCAAGAAAAACTGCCAATGTTTTTGAACATTCTTCTCACTGACATATTGCTTAAATTCAGTTTCAATAAGTTTAGGCTTTTTTTAGTGACTAACACTTGCTGCAACAATCTTTTGTAGCTTTCATTTGTACAAGCAGTAATTTAAATTTTCTTAAATTAAGTTTAAATTTGTGGTCTGTTTGAATTTTCCTAATTTTTTACTGTTTCTTTTGTTTCACTTTTATTAATTTTAGATTTTTGTCTTCGCACACTTCCTGATATTTTTTGGGTGAAGTTTGGGGTCTTTGCAACTCCATACCCAATCCCCCACCAAAGCCCGGACTCTCCACGTCTACGGTAGAATTTATGATGCTACATAGATGGTCGTAAAGCTCCGTTCTTTCACTTATACCAATCCACCCTTCCTTTTTTTTGGATACCAGATGTTAGTATATCCTTGGTATTAGAGTGGCCTTGTCCAGGCACTTCTTCGTTTTCCACTGCACTTTCCCTCCCTTGGATATTTGGGCTTCCGTGGATTTCTTTTATTTAATTTTATGCATTTATTTTAATTTTCCGAGTCTCTATTTTCACTTTAAGTCCCTGTGGTTTTTTAATTTCTTCTGTTTTTATTCTCGAGACCCTCCCACTACGTTTTTTGGACCAGGGTTAGGATTGGTCTGTGGAGGATTTTGGTTTTGAGGGTACATAGATTCCGAGCTATTTGGGATACACCATAGGATTGTCTGCTTAGTGGTTCAGGTTTAAGCTTTGGCACGGTCCTCGTTTATGGGTACCTTTGCTGTGTTTCCCTACCATTTTGACTCCTTATCTCACTCTCGGTTTCAACCCCATTTAGTGTCAAAACACTGCCTGATCTTCAAAATTTTTCAAAAGCAATAATCACACTGTTACTAGGCGGGTTTTTGTAAAATTGTTCCTGAAAATGTAATGGAGTATGTACCAAACTTGGCCAACCCCCACGTTCAATTCAAAATGAGTCAAAGTAAATGCTCTATGATAATTTTTTTTCTCTGCAGTAGTTAGCAGCATGTCGGCAAAAACTAACGCCAAATGAATTATGTCCACATAAATACATGGCAACATTCAAAATTCGGCACAACTGATCTAGAAGGCAACTACAGCTGATTCAGTTATAGTACTCTATTTTGGCACATACCATATAATAAATTAAAACTTGCAAGTTAAAAATATTTTTTTAAATTTTTTAATTAAGTTAATATTATTCAGAATAGAGTTACACATTTTTGTATTAACTTGGCAAAAACCCACTACTTAGTGATTTATTCAGCAGATGCGTTTCACACTAGGTCAATGCTGAGCATTGAATAATGCGCTTACCTAGTGTAAAACGTGTCTGCTGAATAAATCATTAAGTAGTGGTTTTTTGCCAAGTTTATACAAAAATGTGTAATTTATACAAATACCTCAAAATGTACAACACAAAAACTGCAAGTGAATAGAGATTATTAATTATAAGAATAACTAAACAAATTTAATTGTATTGTATTACTCAGTGATTTAAAGATAGTTGTATAGTATTGTCATCCCAAGACACAGGTGTATATTCCTTTCAAAATTTGTCAATTGAAAAAATTATTAGAATCATTAATTACAGAGGGCCAGGCAATAACTCTACATAGATGGATTTTTCTGCTCTATAACGACTTTTACAATAAGGAGTTACACGGGATATTCTTAAACATGTAAATTTATAAGAAAATTCACAAACTGCCTTCACGTTTAAATAAATTTGTCATCATTACTAACATATTTGTGTGTTCAATGTTGCAGCAGCTGGTAACTTACAGGATATGAGTTGTGCATTACGAAGAGCTGTTAAACGGTCAGTCTCTGAGCCTGAAGATGGTAATGACGATGCTGAAGGAGAAAGTGGGGCTGGAGATGAAGATCCCGCCCCTGACAACCAGTCGATTTTACGTCTTCTTGAGGATAATGAAAAAGTAATATTTTTGGTGTTTTCTATATGAGAAAAATTTTCATTTTTATATTCTTTTCTATTGTTTGAAATTTTAAATTTCTATAATATATTGGTTGCTATAATAATACGTGTTTTAACATAATAATTTTGATTTTTTTTAAATCAAAATAAAATTAAGTAATTAGTTTTAAAAAGTACTTGAAATATGTATTGTATTGTGTAAATTACATAATTTATTATATATTATGTTCTCTTTAATATTAGTATAGGTCTATAAGATTAAAATTCTTCAATTAGTGTTTTATTTGATTCATATTAAGTTTACTGGTTATTTTAAATTTATCAGTAAAATTATATATATTTACTTTATTCACTTTTTAAAACAAAATATTTTAATATTATTGAATAGACACGATTTCATTTCGTATGATAACATCTTCAGGTCGCTCAGACCTTGTTAATATTATATTATTGCATCCAGAGAACATTGTTTATGATAAGGTCTAAAGAACTAACAATGCGTGAAACATTATTAAATAAACCTATCTCATATCATGACTGGGTCTAGCAAAATGACGAATAGAGTTGACTACATTTTAATCCACTCAATTAATCATGTCTTAGATCAAAATCCCTGACATCTTAAAATTTGTTTTCCCAGCTGTCAATAATTTTTTTTTAAATTTTTATATCTCAAATTGTAGTATATAATTGAATATTCAGTAGACACTAATTTTTTTTTTTATTTTTTATTTTTTTTTTTTTTTTTTTTTTTTTTTTTTTTTTTTTTTTTTTTTTTTTTTTTTTTGGCGATGATAACCACAAATGGTTTTTCGCCAGGAAAAAAAAATTTTTAATAAATTTTTTTTCCCAACTCGGCAAATAATACAAAAATGCCGTTTAAAACGTGTACTAAAACCCACGCTTGGCCCGCAAAAATAATATTTCTGACAGTGCTTTTTGGGCTGTGGTTACATAATTGACAGTTTTGAAATAATTTCAGATTTGTTGCACAGATACCAGTACACTAGTACCAAGATTTGCATGAACATGGGATTTTTAAGGATGTGAAAACTAAACTCAACCAGAAACTTAATTGAAATTTTTAAGTAATGTAGTCAAACTTTTAGTATAATAGATTAATAGCTTTAGGTTGATTTTATATTGTTTTGAGACCGGTTTATTTGTTATTAAAACATACCAGGAATAGAGTAACTTTATAATAACTTGTAGGGTGGCCACCGAACCAGGAAAACTGGGAAACCAGGAAAAAGGCATACATTTTATGGACCAGAAAAAAGCTGTGAAGTTACGGTGAATTCACTAAAATCGGTAAAACGGTTTAACTGTATTTAAAAATGTAAAAATTTAATAAAGTGCATAATAAATTTTGCTACCTACATAAAACAGAAATGTCATACAAAGCATACAAAGGCTTATATCAACAAACACCCAACTAACTGTTCTTGGCTAGTCATACTAGTCACATTATTTGTATAGGCTACTTACCACATTGAAAAAATACAAATAATATAGATCTTATTGAATCAGAGACAAAATATGTTTACATTTGAACTCCATATACAGTACAGAATATCTACAAACGTACACTTCACCTGTGACACATTTACATCTTTTGTGATAAAATGTTATTTAGAGTACATTTTTTGTGATTGTAATCGAATAGACTGGTGCTATAATATTTTCCTTGAATGACGTTTTACAGCAAGTTACGGTATTTAAGATGTAAATAATGAATGCTAGGTATTTCTTTCATTTTTACACGTAATAAACGAAATTGACCTTGACTAAATTAAAAACCAAATATCCTACATTAATGTCAGACATGCCTATAGCTATATGAATATATCAAGCCGTTAAAATAGACCACTGAAATTTTAGAGGAATATAGGAATACGCAGTGTCCCACATATGAGCTGTCAGTCCGTTTCATCTACTCCGAGCGCCATAAGGTGGATGTCAGTCCAGGAATAGAGACCTTACAGTGCACATGTGAGTCAGCTGGTATATGTATAAATATAAATGTATTTTCGTCTGTCGAAATTAATTTTTGGTGTGATTATTTATGAGATTTTAGTCCGGGAAATTAATAATTTAGACCGGGAAAACGCGATTATTATTATTATTATTATTATATTAATTTTGAGTGGCCACCCTGACTTGTAATTAATATATTTCTTGAGCAGTTTCAAGTAATTTAAAACAATAAAAACCCCCACTAACCACACTATAAAAATCTTTTATTTTACTACAATTACATTATCTACATTCTGATTACATGGTATTCATTTTCATAAATACTGTTTAAAATTAATTTTCAACGTTTCTTTAATTGTAAATTAATTTTAAACGGTATCTTTAAAGATGATTACCATGTAATCGAGATGTAATTAAAGTAATTGTAGTAAAATAAAAGATTTTCATATTGTGGTAAATGAGTTTTTATTTAGTTAGTTAATAACTTGTAAATAAGATATAAGGTAACTTTAAGATATAACTTGATTTAATACGCTATGCAAAGGTTGCTCAAACAGTGTGATTTTAAGTTTGAACAATCGCCTGATATTTACATAAATACTATATGTTTAATGTTTATGTTCAGATAAGCCATATGTTCCGCTGTGCAAGAATACAAGGTCTAGACACTACTGAAGGTTTATTGCTGTTTGGTAAAGAACATTTATATGTTGTGGATGGGTTCACACTCCTAAAGACTAGAGAAATAAGAGACATAGAGTCATTACCGGAAGATTGTCATGAACCGATCCTCCCCTCAACAGGAGGTCCTCGTCAGTCGAGAGCAAAAAGACAATGTTCTAAATTTTCTTATGATGATATTAGGTAAATATGGAACTCCTAATATTCTGTGTAACATAACCAATAGTTTTAAATTATGCATATCTTTCTTGCGAGAAATATTTTTAAGTCATTGTAATTATGACATGAGTGATTTGATGCCAGATATCATTGAAATACCAGATTCATTGAAACTGAAAAACAAACTACTTTAAATAACACAAACAAAGAAATTTAATAAAATTTAGTTCATTCTGTGAAACATAATTTTGAACTACAGTTAAATTTGTTATTGTTGGTGACAATGGATTTGTTACTAAATATCAAGAAAGAGTAAAACACTATGAATGAAATAAAATTTATCATTTGCCATAATCCTATATAAAACTATAAATTAACTGAAATTCTAAGGACAAAATAATACTTTTTTATAAAACTTTAAAATGTTTTATCTATGAAACTAACTAAACGTCTGCATTTAAATAATGTACTTATAATCCTCAAAGGTTTACAAAACTAAGAAGCCCTATGAGTACTATGTTCCTCAGTCTCATCCCACTCCTAAACATTATATGTAACAAACATTATAAAAGTAAAAAGGTTACAATGCTCATGGAATGTAATGGTGTATCAGAAATAATTCTTCTTCTTCCATGACGCAACAGTCCAATGTGGACCTGGGTCTCCTCAATGA
This sequence comes from Prosapia bicincta, assembly GCA_036971475.1. Classification (NCBI taxonomy): domain Eukaryota; kingdom Metazoa; phylum Arthropoda; class Insecta; order Hemiptera; family Cercopidae; genus Prosapia; species Prosapia bicincta. The sequence goes on from JBAIZL010000001.1 coordinate 328,090,720, forward strand.
GCCTTTGTCAGGTAGCTTGATCCTATGCTGCTCCTTTCCAGTTTCTCACATTCAGTATGTTTCTAGTATCCCGAGTGCCGCAATCCATCCATCTAAGTCTAGAATGTCCTTTTTCTCTCATTTTGTAGATAGTTCTGTCTAATAGGCTTCTGGGTACATCACTCTCCTCCATCTGAGCCACATGTGCTACCCGATGCAGTCTCCTAATTCTTATTACTTTCCCTATATTGGGTTCCCCAAACAGCTCGTAAAGCTCACAATTTCTTCTCCTCCTCCTCATCTTCCCATCAACATTTACAGGGCCAAGAATCCTCCTGAGGATCTTCTTCTCGAAGATAGCCAGGTTGTTTCCCTCATTTCTCACTAATGCCCAAGCTTCAGGGGCATAAGTTAATTCCTCTGAAGCTAAATTACCAGGAATAATTCTCTTATAGATAATTAACATTGATAGTGGTTCTGTTAAAGTTTTATATTTTGCATATTTAACCTCTTTATTTGTCACATAGCTTAGTTGTATGGTGTTATGAGTTAGTATAATGACTTTTTTCGATTAACTAAGATATCTTTCAAAACAATTTTTGTTTAGGGAAGTTCATAAAAGACGCTATTTGCTTCAGCCAATGGCCTTGGAAGTATTCTCTGGTGATGGACGTAACTATCTGTTAGCATTTCCAAGAAAAGTCAGAAATAAAGTTTACCAGAGGTAAATAAAATTTATACAAAATTTTCTTAAAATAGGTCATAAAAAGCTTTGCTTATTTAGTACAATCCTTTCATAAAATAGATTGAAGGATCACAGTATTACCTGCAGACACTTTTTTAATAATTTTAGGTTTATGGCATTTTCAACGGGAATAGCAGACAGTGCACAACAGTCTGTTGCTGGTCAAAAACGTACTGCAAATGTTGAACAAGGTGCAGGACTTCTTTCTAATTTGATTGGTGAAACATCTGTAACACAACGATGGGTGGTAAGTAATAAGACCTTTTCAATATAACTGTAATATTGCCTATTTTTTCATAAAATTTGAATAATATTTTATTGCCATAAAATAGTTTCTATAATTGCTTAGCTAGAGCTCTAATATAAAAACTTCAACTTCACATGTTTGAAGATTAATATCATTGTTTGTGTTTCAGTGTCACTTTATATGGTTGTCATAGAATGCTACAAAAACATATAAATTAGATACGTGACTATTAACATGATGTTTTTTTTTAAATTCTTCCCATTAATTTGCCATCTCACTGTATTTATCTTATAAAAAATTTCCATCATTAATAAAATATTTTTTATTCATCCACTCAAAGTTTAAATACACTTTTTTAACATGTAGTGGATGGCATTTGATGTTAATACAGGTTTTTCAAATAATAATTCGTGCTATAATTAAATAATCCTTAACTAAGTGAATACATAATGGCTTACTTGCTGACAAGTTTTGAAACAATTTTTTTTTTTTATGAAGCAAAGCCTCCATTGGCGGCTTTCCACGAGCCAAAATGGTTGTTGGTATGAGATTTATGAGTGTAGTGGGAGGGGGGGTTAAGTTGGTTGTTCACTATGTAATGGAAAAGGGTGTTGGCTTCTAGATGTTTGTGGTCATTTAATATGTTTTCTTTATCTGGTGCGTAGTGTTTGTATATTTCGTATTTTTCCAAACTTGTTAGTTTTTTACTTTATTTTAATATTTGGAGAATGTTTAATTTAGTATGTCTATGTGTGTGTATCATGTGTTTTTCAGGGTTGCTGCGTAGCTGGATTTTGGGTTTGTGTTGTTTCTTTTGTTAACAAATAATTAATAATTAATGAGTGAAATTTTAAAAATTAATTTTGGTTTTATATGGGAGTAAATCTTTTCACAAAAGGAACAAGATATGCAATAAAGTTGTTTTATCCCATTTATTTTAAAATAAGAAAATAACATATGCTTTCATAAAACATGTGATTTTATATTATAGGTTATGTGGTAGAACAGCTGTTTTAACACAGGTCATGTTACTTTATTTATATTAATTGTAATTATTTAATAAAATGCAAATAAAATTAAAAAATTTTATTGTTGGCTGAATTAGGAATTTACTTTAAACAATGTTTGTTTATATTACTTGTTTTCAGAGAGGTGAAATTTCCAATTTCCAATACTTGATGCACTTGAACACTCTTGCTGGCCGCAGCTATAATGATTTAATGCAGTATCCTGTCTTTCCTTGGATACTAGCTGATTATGATTCAGATCAATTAGATTTAACTCATCATGCTACATTTAGAGATTTCTCTAAACCAATGGGCGCACAAAGCTCTGATCGCCTTGAACAATTTAAAAAACGGTATTTTTATAAATATTTTTATAATATAATAATAAAATTCAAGTTCGTTAGATTTGTAATTAATTACAGTTTTCTGGACGTAAATTCTTCATTTACTAAGGCGAAAATCTTAAAATATAGACATAAAACTCCACTGGGAAATTTAAAAAGACTATGGGTTATTTTATCATGTATTAAATTTATCTCTAAAGTAGAAATATTTAAATATATATATATATATATATATATATATATATATATACATAGGAATTTTTGGACTAGATGGGAGACTGACAAACTTACCTGTAGGTAAGTCTGTCAGTCTCCTATCTAGTCCAAAAACTCCTAAATAAGCTTTAAGCTCGACTAGAACTAACCTTATATATATATATATATATATATATATATAATTTTCAACCTTTAATAAAATTAAAATACATTTCATTCATCCACTCAAGTTTAAATACATTTTTTTAAACTTGTAGTGTATGACACTTGATTTTAATTAATACAGTTTTTTCAAATATTAGTTTATTCATTAAATTTTTTAAATAATTTTAGTTTTATATTGAAAAAACTTTTTAAAGGGGCAATATATCCAATATAATTATTTCATCCCATTCAGCCTAAAATAATTGATTACATGATTTCATAAAACAGCTGATTTTATATATAGGTTATAAGGTAGAACAGCTGTTTTAAGGCATAGATTATGTTACTTTATTTATATTAATTGTAATTATTTAATAAAAGCTAACTAAAATAAAATCTTTTTTTGTTGAGTTAAGTAGATATTGACTTTAAAAAATGTTTGTTTATATTACTTATTTATAATAATGAACTACTATTTGAAGTATTACAAAGGGCCAAGCACACATAACATAAGGATATATTAAGGTTGTAATTTTTTGTAACTTTTACCTAGATAATGTAACTATAAATAAATACATAATATATATATATATATATATATATATATATATATATATATATATATATATATAGGAATTTTCGGGCTAGATAGGAGACTGACAGACATACCTAATGGTAATAGTCCAAAACTGCAATCTCTAATAGTTAGGCAATCAGGGGCAAGAGAATTTGTTCCAACGATATAGCATTGGAGGACTTTAATAAAAAGACTTTACTAGCTTTCCAAAAAAGAGGATATCCTAAACAACTTTTTAAGGATCAAATCCGCTTAGCTCAATCATCTGATAAACCGAGACCACTTATGGAAGACAAAAACTGTCTTTAGTTACAGATTACCATCCAGGCCTAACAAAGTTGAGCAAAATATTAAAGGATGGCTTCAAGATTCTTCAAGCTTCCACCCACACCAAAGATATTTCCTCAAATCCACAACATATTTGGTTCAGACAACCTTTTAATTTGAAAAATATTTTAGTACATCCAAAATTACCAGATCCAAGTACTGAAAAATCGCCTAAACTTCCTCATGGCTCCTTTCCGTGCTATAGACCTAGATGCAAGACATGTCCAATACACATCCTAACAAATAGTTTCCATAGCCTAGCCACAAATGTGAACTTTAAGATTCACGGTCATCATACTTCTACATCCAAAAATGTAATATACCAGTTGCAATGTAAATTTTGCCTTGCACAGTACATAGGCCTTACCACGGATGGTCTGAGCATCAGAATGAATGGCCACAGACATGACGTTGGAACCATGAACATTGACAGGCCAACCGCTCAACACGCTGCTAGTCACAACATCATATCTTTCAATGATTGTTATACCACCAAAATAATTAAGGTCCTCTCCCCTGATTGCAATCCTTCAGAATTGAGAAGATGGGAGTTATCATACCAGTGGTACACCAAATCTAGAGAGCCTCCTAACCTCAACATCAGATAAAACTCCTTTTACATTCCCCCAAACTTATATAATTTTTAACAACTCCATTTACCTTCCTTCTGACAGACTATTAATATCTAATTCAAATTGAAATTAGGTTTTCTATTTCAATTAAACTTCATCTAATTTTCTATACTATAGTATAATATTATATTTGTTGATAATATTATATTTTGTATGTACCACATCTTTTTACCTGTCCTAGTTAACCTCCTGTGTGTTAAAGCCACTTGTGGAAAATCAGGAATAACATTTTATTTTTGTTAGAACATGTTGTTAAAACATTATTTAAGTTGTGTTAAAAATGTTCAAAAATATATTTAATAATTAACTGGTAATTTTTAGTAACAGTTTTTATTTCTATTGATTAGGTATAAGGAATGGGATGATCCTCATGGCGAAACTCCACCTTATCATTATGGAACTCATTATTCATCTGCCATGATTGTCTGTTCATATTTAGTGAGGATGGAGCCTTTTACACAACATTTTCTCCGATTACAGGTAAAACAATGTATTAATAGAAATTAAAATATTGCTAAAACTACTTATAAAATTGTCTTATACATAATAACTATTTTTACAATTTACTATTTCAAAAAATAATTTATTACTATTGTGGTTACATTACATTTATACCATGACAACTGTCTTATTCCTTTAAAAATGTCTGCAATAAATGAATAATACTTGTAGTTTTATATTTCTTTCTATAGAGATTTTCTTGGACAATTAACAGACCAGCATAAATATATCATTTGTAAACGCAAAATAACTTAATAAATAAAAGCAACCAAAATAACTGCCAAATATAAATCAAGGAATAATCAACTCTTATTTGATATGCCAAGTTTGTTCCGTTTTTGAAAAGAGGTGCCAGTAAAAATATAGTCTTAATGACATTGGTTCAAAAAAATTTTGTTTATTAAATTACTCGTTTTAATGTGTAGAACACGGATATCAACTTTTTTCCACGGAAAATACGGAAAGTTACTTTTTTCACATTTTAAATGTTAGTCTATATTGGTATGTATAGCATAAACAAGTCTTATTGATATTTTTAAAAAGAAAATTTTTTTAATTACTCATTTTAATATGTAGAACACGAATATTAACTTTTTTCCATGTAAAATACGAAAAGTTAATTTTTTTGCACATTTTTAATGTTAGTTTGTAATAGCACATATAGCGTGAACCGGCCACGAATTAGCTACAGCCATGGACGCTCTAGTAACCGTGGCTACAGCACACTGCACTACGTCAAAGTCAGTTTATTTTAATACCAAACTTAAAATCGAAACATTTAACTTTTTTTTGTAATTTTATTCAACATTACTATAAACCTACTTTAAAATATACCTATGAAGTATCCAGTCAAGATAGATTTGGTTGTAATTTTCTGCTTCGGCAATAAGTCTAAATATTTACCAAAATTACAACCATATCTACCCTGACTAGATACTTCGTAGGTATACTTTAATATAGGTAGATAGTAAAGTTGAATAATATTATAACCAAATCTATCCTGACTTGATACTTCGTAGGTATATTTTAATATAGGTATATAGCAATATTGAATAAAATTATAACCAAATCTATCCTGACTGGATACTTTGTAGGTATATTTTAATATAGGTATATAGTAATGTTGTATAAAATTACAACCAAATCTAGACGTAGTGTAGCTATTGCGCGCCCAGTTCATGCTATCTATAGGCCTACATGCCATTACAGACTAACATTTAAAATGTGATAAAAGTAACTTTCCGTATTTTCCGCAGAAAAAAAAGTTGATATTCATTTTCTATACATTAAAGCGAGTAATTTAAAAGCAAAAAATTTTTAAAATCAACGTCATTAAGACTATATTTTTACCGTGTACAGTTTTAATTTCAGTGTCATGCTACACCTAGCAGCAGAATTTCTAAACTAAACAAGACACTTGCCAGTTAGCAAACAAAACCAGTTACATTAACAACTGCAGTCAGAAATTGTCAAATAATTGAAAAAGTAAAAACAAAGAACTTTAATCTCCTTAAAATTTTGCTATAAAGACTTAAAATTTGCTTTAACAACAATAAATCTCGTCCTAAAACATCGACAATTATTTCTATCATGTTAAAAAGAAGAAGCCGTCTGGTGAATGGTGTAACGATTTCTTTTTTTTGTCTTGTGGGCATTTATGGCACCTGTTTTACTGGAATCTATTGCATGCCAAGTTTCTCTTTTAAAATTTTATGACTAGCCGAAGCATACCTGTATTTTAACAGACGAAAAATCAGCTCATGGAAGATTCTTCTTTTGTAGTTCTATAACGGTGGGTGAGTTAGTGGTTGGATACTTGTCTAGGCCTTACAGTAAAGCTTTTGCTACCATACATCTTGGCTTTGAGCCCCTTGATCATGTTATCACAGCCAAGTGTTTGAAGTTCTATTCATGAGGCAGAGTGTTGATTTCATATAAATAGTCCTCCATTTACTTACCAATGTGGAGCCTCTTTATAACCATCATGGGGTAGATCCTAGATAGACATGCTCCGTTTAGTTGCAAGGGCCAGTTAAATAATAAATGTCAAAATTTTATCACTAGAATCAACATTGATTCCAATTTCTTCTACAACCTCTTACACAGTTAAGTGACGATTTTATGAATCACATATTGAACGGAATCAATGTTTTCATTATTTATAGATATTAAGGATCGTTGTGGTTTTGAATTTTGTCACTTATGGAACTGCCCGATTTTAAATGCATAAACACCTTGTAACATTATTGTGTTTGGCTTGTACAGTCCTCCTTATGGGTCTGTTAAAGCAATTCCCACAATTCTATGAATAAAAACATTAATTGATATTAAAATGAATTAATAAACATAATAATGTAATTAATAATATAAAATATTATATTTTATAATTATTTAATTTTTAAATATAACTTTTAAAAAACAGGGTGAATCAAATTAGTCAAGCTAAATTGCTTAGCACTTTAATTAAAGTTCAATATGTATGTACTTGTATTAGAACATTGTTCTTCTATAATTACAGATCTATAATTAGTTTTATTTTTATATGTTTATACAGTAGAACCTTATTGTATAATAATGTTTACAGTTTATTTTAATAACCTTTTGTAGATTTTTCTTCATTTTATTTGCATTTCAACAACTTTAAAGAACCTTTTGCTTTATAAAGAACTTCATTAAAATGGACAACCCTCAGCCCCTAATTAATCTATTTTAATTAGATACTACTTTTATTTATTTTTTTCTTTCAATAGGGAGGACATTTTGACTTAGCGGATAGGATGTTTAACAGTATACGGGAAGCTTGGTTGTCAGCTTCAAGACACAATATGGCTGATGTCAAAGAACTAATTCCAGAATTTTTCTATCTCCCAGAATTCTTATGCAACTCCAACAACTTTGACCTTGGTATCTATATCATTTTTTTAAGCTGTAGTTTTGTATTTTTATTACTTATTATTAGCTTCAATTTTAATTCAATTTCTCTTTAAGAAACATAAAATTTTTAATTTCAGAAAATTCCTGTTTGTTCTAGAGTAGTTACTATCTTAAATAAATTGAACCTTAGTGTTTGAGTAAGATTTTTGCAACTAATTGTTTTTCACACATTTATTTGTAAGCGTTATTTTCTGATATGTTAAATGACTTGCTCAAGTTTTTAATTCAATGAACATTACAAAATGTTTCTCTTTCGAATTTAGTAAAATATTAAATTGGTAAATTGAATTCTTACTGAAATTTGTAATTAAAGAAATTTTTTTTTCATACAACGTTTGATTGAGTTGTATTAAGTGATAGGTGATAATTATTACATAAAAAGAGATAGGTTTTTTTTGACGTTATTAAACCAGTAATATATTTACACAATATCAAGAGCACAGTGGTACAATATATTACTATGAAAATATTGAAAAGAACCCCAAATAAACAACATAAGAACCCCAATAAATAAACATACAAATAGATCATTCTAGTTTGTAATTTCTTGTTTGCTAGTTTGTAATTTTGTAATAAGACCCTCTGATGATGATGACATGGTCATCGAAATGTACATAAGGGATTAATCTTAAGTAACTTGTTTTATTTGTTATTTTTGATTATTTTTGTGGTGTTGGGGTTCTTTCCAATATTTTCATTTCAGTAATATATTTATTTATATTTTATTGCTTAGGATGCAAGCAGAATGGTGTCCAACTAGGTGACGTTGTGTTACCACCTTGGGCGAAAGAAGACCCTCGAGAGTTTATTCGTGTCCACAGGCAAGCTTTGGAATGTGATTATGTCTCACAGCACTTACACGAATGGATAGACCTTATATTTGGTTACAAACAACAAGGGCCTGCCGCTGTTGAAGCTACAAATTTGTTTCATCATTTGTTTTACGAAGGAAATGTTGATATTTATAGGTTTGTAATAACACTTTTTTGTATAAAATTGGCCTAAAGGTTTTGATTTGTTTTTTCTTGAAATTGTTTCCAATAAAAATAAAGTGTTTTTTTTTTTAAGATTTTATTGTAAGTTTACATAATTTAATATAAACAATATTATTTGTAATTTTTTCAACTCATTATTTTTGCTTTTATTTATCTTTTATGTACTTCTTACTGAATTTAAATGTTAAATTAACTGAATTGATCAGGCTACAATTTATTATTATTTCATTCTTATATTCATTATTATTTCTATCTACTATGATAATAATGTTTTATTTCAAATCAGATTTGATCAGTTTGAGGGTAATGACACTTAAACATACGTATTAGTAAACTAATTCCAAGAATGAGGAAAACTTATACTAAATTCAAAATTTACTGCATTGAACACAGTTTTGTATCGTAATATATATATATATATTTAGGTTAGTTTTGGTTGGTAAAGATTATTTAGATTTTTTGGACTAGGAGACTGACAGACTTACTTTGGTAAGAGTCCACACTGTAGTCTTGAAATAGAAACACATAAAAGCACTTAAACAATGATATATTTCAACCACACAGTGGTCTTTGTCAATCGAAGAGAAAACACGTGTTTTCTCTTCGATTGACAAAGACCACTGTGTGGTTGAAATATATCATTGTTTAAGTGCTTTTATGTGTTTCTATTTCAAGACTACAGTGTGGACTCTTACCAAGGTAAGTCTGTCAGTCTCCTAGTCCAAAAAATCTCAATATATATATATATATATATATATATATATATATATATATATATATATATATATATATATATATATATATATATATATATATTCAGTTGAGTCAGGTTCCGGTTGAGTAGGTTTAAATAAGTAGGGTTATATTGTATGTATATATATTTACTAAACATTTACCCACACCGAAATTGTTTTTACTGATCCACCTCATATATGGTTCAAGTAATATTCTAACTTAAAAAACATTTTAGTACCTCCTAAATTACAAAACCTTATACTCAAAAACCATACAAACGACCCCATGGCTTCTTTCAAGGGAATAGACCTAGTTGTAAGAGATATCCAAAACATCTTCCAACAAATCTTTCAACAGCCTAATATTTAAAATAGACTTTAAGATTCAAGATCATTATACTTGTGTATCAAAAATTGTCATATACCAGCTCCAAGTATATTCTGCTCAGCAGAATACATAGGCCAAGGATGGTGTTTACACCGTGAATAGCCACAGACATTTTGTTATAACTATGAATATAGATAGGTCAACACCTCAACATAATGCTAATCACAGCACACTTTTTGATGACTGTTATACTAAAAAAATAATTAAAGACCTTTCCCTAATTCCAACCCCTTATAGATAGGAGTTATCATACAAAGTTTTTAACCTTCATCAAATAATTCCATATTTTCCCCCTAACCTAAACATCATATTACTCCATTCTCCTTCCTTTGGACAGATCTTATCTATTTATTTTCTTTCTAAATATCCAACTTATAATCATCTGTATCTATAAGTTTATACAAAAAATATAACTTTTAAATTATGCATCAGTGCAACAATAACATGTTTATATCTATACACTTCTCTGACTAAATTCTTTATGGTATATATATTATAATATTTCATATTAGTGACTACAATATTCTATATCGTTTTAATCACTTTAGTTTCTCTCTCTAAATAGGAAAGGATGCAGTGTGTCTGAAATATATCGTTAGTTTAGTGTTCTAGTATTATTTTAATGTATAGTGTCTATTTTAAGATTACAGTCCGGAAGGTCTGTAGGCTCAAAAAATATATAATCATACATATAAAGTTATTATATGATAATTGTAAACAATTATTCTCCCAATAAGTGCGATTAATTTTTTACTGTTTGTGATGAGGCACCTATCGGTCACTTGACCATTGTCGAATCACACTGCAACGGAAAAATAATAATGGACAATGTTTTATTTATTTATATATATATATATATATATATATATATATATATATATATATATATTCTTGATATTTTACGTTATCCATTGTTTTTCCGTTGCACTGACTATATGAAGTTAATATATTGCTATTGTAAGTAATTTTATCCACCATTAAGTGCATTTTAAATCATTGCACTTAATGGTGGATACAATTACATACAATAGCAATATATATATATATAGATTTTTTGGACTAGGAGACTGACAGACTTACCTTGGTAAGAGTCCACTCTGTAGTCTTGAAATAGAAACACATAAAAGCACTTAAACAATGATATATTTCAACCACACAGTGGTCTTTGTCAATCGAAGAGAAAACAAAAAGAAATATGAGAGAATGAAATAAAATAATTGAAATAAAATAATAGAATGAAATATAAATAATATATATATATATATATATATTCTTGATATTTAACGTTATCCATTGTTTTTCCGTTGCACTGACTTTATGAAGTTAATATATTACTATTGTAAGTAATTTTATCCACCATTAAGTGCAATAATTTTACCTTGAGTGATGAGGCACCTTTCGGTCAATTGTCCATTGTCGAATCACTGATGTTTTTCTGTTGTAGATGTTCGGTCTGTGAAGTTGGTGTTTGTTGACGTTACGCGCACTTTTTCTTGATCTGTGTGTATGATGTTTCTATATAGTATGTCTTCTGTATATGTTGTTTGAAGATTCATTAAATTGTTGTGTATGTTTTTATAAATGTGGTATTTTTCTAGTGAGTTTAGTTCTATTGGGTTGTTATTTATTTCAAGTATGGTTAGGTTATTTTCGTAATTTGTTATTTCGTGTTTATGGGATATTAGGTGTGCTGCAACATTTGATACTTTAGAATTTTTGTTTTTGAATGCTCTATAATGTTCTTCAAATCTTATTTTAAATGTTCTGGTTGTTTTTCCTATGTAAAAAGCGTTACAGTTGTTGCATGTGATTTTGTAAATTCCTGATAGGTTATGTTTTTCTGAATTTGTTTTGTGGTTTGTGTTATTAAGATATTTTATTATTTTGTTGTTTAGTTGCAACCAAACAACAAAATAATAAAATATCTTAATAACACAAACCACAAAACAAATTCAGAAAAACATAACCTATCAGGAATTTACAAAATTACATGCAACAACTGTAACGCTTTTTACATAGGAAAAACAACCAGATCATTTAAAATAGGATTTGAAGAACATTATAGAGCATTCAAAAACAAAAATTCAAAAGTATCAAATGTTGCAGCACACCTAATATCATATAAACATGAAATAACAAACTACGAAAATAACCTAACCATACTTGAAATAAATAATAACCCAATAGAACTAAACTCATTAGAAAAATACCACATTTATAAAAACATACACAACAATTTAATGAATCTACAAACAACATAACAGAAGACATACTATATAAAAACATCATACACACAGATCAAGAGAAAGTGCGTGTAACGTCAACAAATACCAATATCACGGACCGAACATCTACACCAGAAAAATATCAGTGATTCGACAATGGTCAAGTGACCGAAAGGTGCCTCATCACTCAAGGTAAAATTATTGCACTTAATGGTGGATAAAATTACTTACAATAGGAATATATTAACTTCATATATATATTAGTTTGGTTGGTAAAGATTATTTAGATTTTTTGGACTAGGAGACTGACAGACTTACCTTGGTAAGAGTCCACTCTGTAGTCTTGAAATAGAAACACATAAAAGCACTTAAACAATGATATATTTCAACCACACAGTGGTCTTTGTCAATCGAAGAGAAAACACAAAAAGAAATATGAGAGAATGAAATAAAATAATTGTAATCACAGATTGTGAAGAGTAGAAATCAGATGTCACAGATTAAAGATATATATATTGTTTCCATGAACATATGAGTGATTATAGTTTATATAAGTCTGTCAGGGGAAAAGAGATAAGGCTATTTGGAAAAAAAATGAATGGATTTATCTGATGTTGAGGTTAGGGAATTCTCTGGACTTGGTATACCACTGGTATGATAGTTCCCACCTTCTCAGTTCTGAGGGATTGCAATCAGGGGGGAGTGATTTAATTATTTTTGTGGTATAGCAGTCATCAAAAGTTGTGATGTTGTGACTCGTAGCATGTTGAGCTGTTGGTCTATCCATATTCATAATTTTAACATCATGTCTGTGGCCATTCATTCTGATATTCAGACCATCCGTGGTCAGGCCTATGTACTGTGCTGAGCAAAGTTTACATTGTAGCTGGTATATGACATTTTTCGATGTACAATTATGATGACCCTGTATTTTGAAGACCATTTTTGTTGTTTGGCTGTTGAAACTATTTGCTGAGGGGTGTATTGGACATGTCTTGCATCTAGGTCTATTACATGGGAAGGAGCCATGAGGAAATTTGTGTGGTTTCTCTGCATCAGGGTCTGGTAGTTTAGGATGTACTAGGATGTTTTTCAAGTTGGGAGGTTGCTTGTACCAAATTTGCGGTGGATCGGTGAAAAGATTTTTGGTGTGGACGGAAGCTTGAAGAATTTTGAAGCCATCTCTCAATATCTTGTTGAGTTTATATAGACCAGGATGGTAGTCTGTTATTAAAGACAGTTTATTTTGTTCTGTTTGTTCTTTATGGTGAACCGCAACCCTAACCTCAACATCAGATAAATCCATTCATTTTTTTTCCAAATAGCCTTATCTCTTTTCCCCTGACAGACTTATATAAACTATAATCACTCATATGTTCATGGAAACAATATATATATCTTTAATCTGTGCATCTGTGACATCTGATTTCTACTCTACACAATCTGTGATTACAATTATTTTATTTCATTCTCTCTTATTTCTTTTTGTGTTTTCTCTTCGATTGACAAAGACCACTGTGTGGTTGAAATATATCATTGTTTAAGTGCTTTTATGTGTTTCTATTTCAAGACTACAGAGTGGACTCTTACCAAGGTAAGTCTGTCAGTCTCCTAGTCCAAAAAATCTAAATAATCTTTACCAACCAAAACTAACCTAAAAAAAAAAAAATATATATATATATATATATATATATATGAAGTTAATATATTACTATTGTAAGTAATTTTATCTACCATTAAGTGCAATAATTTTACCTTGAGTGATGAGGCACCTTTCGGTCAATTGACCATTGTCGAATCACTCGAATCAGAGTGATTCGACAATGGTCAATTGACCGAAAGGTGCCTCATCACTCAAGGTAAAATTATTGCACTTAATGGTGGATAAAATTACTTACAATAGTAATATATTAACTTCATAAAGTCAGTGCAACGGAAAAACAATGGATAACGTTAAATATATATATATATATATATATATATATATATATATATATATATATATATATATTATTTATATATATATATATATATATATATATATATATATATATATATATATATATATATATATTAAATATGGTGATATTTTTCTTGTATATATAGTTAATAAATTAAAAATATTTCAAAAACCCGAATAAATATATTCATTAAAAGTATTCTTGTTTTTGAAATATTTTTAATTTATTAAATATATATATATATATATATATATATATATATATATATATATATATATATATATATATATATATATATATATATGGAGTGGCGACAAACAAACAAACCAGAAATGCTTCTAATTTTCTTTGTTGTTGCATCATGAATAATAATATTCTCGTTATCTCAAATCAATATTTGCTTTAATCATTTAATTCATTCAAAGCAACTAATACATAAATAAGGCATAGTTGATAATTAATTATTTTTCTAATAAATTACACTGCACATATTTTTACAAAAAAAAAAAAACAAATTGGAATCAGCACTTTAATTAATGGAGAATCAAGTATCAGAGATTTCTCCATGCAATTAGAATTGATGTTTCCTGCATCGAGAATCGGAATCATCTCATCCTTAATGCATATCATACCCAATCCACCTGTATATGTAATGACAAAAGTCATCACTTTTCTCCAAGACTTGAAATATTCTTTAATTATGTATTATAGTTGTTATACGTCTGGGAGAGGAAATATTTCAAGTAATTTTAATTTATTTTTTTCATAGTATTGATGATCCATTAAAGAAAAACGCAACAATCGGTTTTATCAATAACTTTGGCCAAATTCCGAAGCAACTGTTTAAAAAACCACATCCAGCTAAAAAACAAAGTCATCGCAGTTCTGTTCTTGACCCTGGTCCTATAAACACTCCTCTTACTTCTGAGAGGTTATTTTACCATAATCTGGATAACTTACGGCCTTCTTTACAACCAATCAAAGGTAAGCTGTTTGTATCCTTAGATCAGCTAAATTAGTAATGTAGAAAATTTTAGAAAAGTCATTATATAAATATCTTTTTTTTTAAATTATTTTATCAAACAATAACATAGAACAATTTATATTTTTAAAAAGTAAATTATATACATAAAATCAATATAATTGAAAACACTAAACCTTTCAATGCCTTAGAAATATAACCAAAATCAATAACAGAGAAATTGCTACTCTTGGAGCAGTACAATATTTGTTATCTGTTTATTTGAAATATGTAACAAGTATTGTAATATTATGTACTCCAAAACAAATATGTTTTGGTTCTTCAAAAAAGATTTAAAATGTCCGTACTTGTAATGTATAAGAAATAAATAACCATCTACTTTTAAATTATCACGAAGAATGACAAGAAAGTTTCCAACAGAACTGCCGAATCTTTTCAACAACATGAAGTCTGTGCACGTTGTTGTGAGAACATTTTGTGATATTAGTAATGGACATTAATTATAAATTATGGATGGAATTCACAAAGTGTGGACACAATTTTCAAAGTGTTTCAAAATACATTATCTCCCAAAATAGTATGATATTTGTTTCAAGTCTTTAAAATGCAACTGAAAGATCCTTTTGGTGTCATTATCTTCCACACTAAATAATTGTGTGTTGAAATTTATGCTTTAAATAAAAATATAAAAACTACTTGGCCATACAAGAAAATAAAAAGTTACAAAACTTCGTGTTCAAGGTTACAAAACAAAAACATACAAATTTTGCTAATATTGTTAGCAATCTAGGAGGTTATAATAACTGTAGGAAAATAATAATCATTATCTAGGGTAGCTTCTCCCTCTTTTTTAAATTCCTTTTATTAGCTCACACTCTCCTGATATATATCTTGTACATATTTTTAATCGTTAATAGAATACATTTTTATTCATCCAATTATGTTCTATAATTTTTTTTACGCCTATAGTGGATGACAACTGATGTTAATAGTTTTTTTTTCAAATATTTACTCATTAATTTAATTATAAAAATTTTGAGGGTCTAGCCCAATTTGAATTGAGAATCTTCATGTTCAAAGATTAACGAGCTTTGCCACTGGAGCAACTTTCCACAATACCTAGAAATAAATTTCTCAAAGATGTATATAAATTTTTTCCCCCACCTGGTTGTCATCAAAACCTCCATTGCACAACCTTAAACTGTTCCCATGGTTACCAAACAATATAATAAATAGTGCTGTAGGGTTCAAAATGAATGAAATGAGTAAAATAAACAAAGATACTGGAAATAAACAAACAATGCAAAAAGAACCTACAACACAACACAAGCTACGATTAGAAAAAGAAAAACAATAGCATCAAGAAGGGTATGCAAATAAAATAGAAGAAGCTAAGCACCTACGGTTAGATAAGCTAAATAAAAGATTACAGGATTCGTCTTAAGTGCACCATGAAACTTGAATATCAAAGACATGCACTATTATTAAAAAATTAAGTTCAAGAATAACGTGAATTACGATTACTAGATCTGCGACGTAGATAGGGATTACAATAGAAAACGAGACACAAGAGCAACGTGAAACATGATTACAAGATCTTCGTCGTAGACATGTACTATCAATAAAAAATGAAACTAAAGAATAATTTGAAGCTCGCCATGAAAAAGAACTTATTCAGTATTAATATTGAGATTCTGTCGTGTATATACATATTTACATAATTGTAATTATAATATAAAAAGTAACTACAATTTTAAAAAATTTGTGTTGACTTAAGTAGAAATTAACTTTAAAACACTTTTTTTATATTGTTTCTACTTACCTAAACAATTAGATGATTAGACTGAACTAGAGGAAATAGGAGCCAATTTCGAATTTATGGTAATTTATTTTAGTTCCTTTGTACTTACTAGTGAGATATTATACTGTTGAAACTCCTTATACCTAATAATTTGTTATCCCATCATTCCTAATTTTGTTTATCATTTGCTCATTCAGCAATAACACCTCTTTAAACTATAAATGTAAACTCCTTTTGCAGGCTTAACATTTCCTTTCTCACTACTAAAGAATTTTAAATTTCACAAAATTTATAATGAATTTTTAAAAAACTGAATCACAGATTGTACTTTAAAAATCAAAGTCTGTGTTTTATAAACTGTACTTAATAAAAAGTATGTCATATATAAGTATTAATTTATCTTGTACATAGGAAAGCATGACATAGAACTGGCAAAATTGTCTATTGATAACAATTAACACTTTCAAGCCTAGCCCCTTAGTAGGCACTCGTCTCTATTTGCTTGGAGGTTTTCAGGTAAAATATAAAAAGTTCCTGACTTATAATAAATAACATATTTACAAAAAATCATACATTATTTATAAGGAAACAAGCTTTTAGGAAATATGTAGGTATGAATTGATTACTTATATATATATATATATATATATATATATATATATATATATATATATATATATATATATATATATATATATCGTTTGAAAAATGTATAAACAAGTCAACAAAATAAAATAGCAACACTGTACATCACTGCACTTCACTATACATGTTTTACATTGCAATTAAAATAATTATTACGTGTTATATATCGTTTTAAAGCTAAAAGGAAGCTAACAGAAAGTGTAATTTAAAAATATTTCTTTTGAAATTTAGAAAACTCTAAAATTGAGTAATTTACTATTCCATTCAGTTCATCAATGAAAGATATGTCGATTGTACCTCGGCCAAGATCGGTTCCACTGTTACTGTCTAAAATCAACATATCTCTTCTTGAAACGCTTCCCAGAGTGTCTTTAGCCATTATATCTATAACATAATATCTCTAACAATAAAAATTAAATATACTAAATAACTGAAAGATAAATTTAAAGCGAAAACAACACTCGGAAGCCTAAACAAAGTACAAATTAAAAAACGAAATGAAGGATAGATAAGATTTAGAATAAACAACAAATTTGCAACATAAAAACATGCACTAATAAAACACTCATTACCTGACCAAACCAACATTTGTCAAACAAATGTTTATAGCTCTCGGTCGCCGCACTTAACCAAATATATTTTTGTTCGTAAAATAAACTCTGAATGGCTTATAAATTTTCATTGCTGTGAAAATAAATACGGGAACCTAAGCTATACACAGGCATAGCCAACTAGCGTTAACTAAATGGTCCCATCTATACTCGGGCGTAGGCTTGAAAGTGTTAAAGTGGTTGAAGCTACTTAAATTGATTTAATTTTTACAAACAATATTCAATAATTAGTAACCTATCCACAACATTTCCTAACTATACTTAAACTTTATTATGTCTGCAAATAACTATTTAATGTGTTTAAGGTTAATAACAGGTCACAGACCACATAATTTGACAGATTATCGTAGAGTGTATTTGTAGCAGCATGAATTGGTCTGTGATCTGTCATTAACCTTAAACACATTTCCTATCTACATTTCAGAAGTTAAAGGGCCAGTTGGACAAATCATCCAATATGAAAAGACAGTTCTAGCTGTGGAGCAGAACAAAGTGTTAGTACCGCCTTCATTTTCTCGCTATGTTGCATGGGGATTTGCTGATCACAGTTTACGGGTTGGTAGTTATGACAGTGATAAAGCAGCTTTAGTCTGTGAAGAAGTGATGCAAGGCAGTGGGGAGTTAGTAGCATGTGTCTGCCCATCAAGCAAAGTCATTGTGACTGCAGGAACTAGTTCAGTAAGTAATATATTGTAAATGCAAAGAATTCTTATTTCAGTTTGATCTTGAAAATTATTTCTCCTACATTTGATCATTGTAAACTATCTATTTATTTAACTTTTTTTAAATAATTAGTATATAGTCTATAGTGTAAATTCATCACTTAATCTAGACATCAAGGTTATTAAAGTATTTTTCAGGTCTGTATGTGTAATCTCCGTAAACACACAATTCTGACAGTTTATTCCACTTGACATTTCTGCTATCTGGTCCCATGCTACTCACCATACAGTAGGGAATATGGTGAGATATTCATCGTCGGTCTGATTAGAAAAGCTACATTGTATTTCTGCTAGATAAGTGCAGGGATATAGATATCTACTTCATTTTCAAATCTACTTTACGACTAGCAGGTGCCAAAACTTCGATTATTAGTGTGTATTAGAAAGAACATTCTCTGACAAGCAGTTCTCAACTTATTCTTGAGTTTTAGTTTCATATCAAACAGCAACTTGAGGTTATGAGTAACCTAAGTACATGGCTGAGTTTGTTTGATATGGTTCTACAGGGCCAGGCATAATAAAGTATGATTTTTAAAAAACATTTCATTGAAAGAAAATTCTATTATCATAACCTTAAAATATATAAAAAAGCATTTTCACAATAATAAAACAGTAGTTTTTTGAATATAACGTCTGTTTAGACGCAGACATTAGCATGTGAATCAAGCTGCGTGCAAGGAAGGTGGAGCTGATACCGTCAGTTACGATTGCCCATTATAATGGAGAGCCTGGACCTTATACCATTGTGCATACACTGTCAAAGCATTTTATCAAATCTGTAGTTTGTAGCAGCTCACACATCATGCATTCTGCAACCACTTCAACGTTAATTAGAATCGGACAATTGAAGCCCTGAAAGAACGAATCGGACAGAAAGTAGTTAAAATCCCACTGCTAATGCTGTGCAATGTGATATTTATCTTCAAGGTTCAACTTGATGACTGTGTGCATCTAAACAGACTCCATTTTACCGGAGTTATTTGAAAAAAATCACCAATGTTTTACTACTGAAAAAATGCTTTTTCGTATATTTTAATATAATGATATTACAATTTTTTAATGAAGTGTTTTTTATTAACATTTTTTTTTAAATCACTCTTTATTATACCTCATCCTGTAGTTTTGTATTTTAGAACTACTAGTGTTTTTTCTTCTTAGGGTCTTGAAGATTAGAC
Source organism: Prosapia bicincta (assembly GCA_036971475.1). Lineage (NCBI taxonomy): Eukaryota > Metazoa > Arthropoda > Insecta > Hemiptera > Cercopidae > Prosapia > Prosapia bicincta. Next base: position 328,110,612 of record JBAIZL010000001.1, read on the forward strand.
ATGTTAGAACTTTAATTTTTCTTTACTCTTGTGTTAAATTTTTCATAAAGGTTTGATCGTAATTTTCCAATTTAAAATTATTACAACATTGTTAGTTTTAGCAAATGTATGCACTACTGTGAAATGTGCACTTCCTACACTATATAAAATGGTTTCACTCTACCCCTGCACTTTTTAAGCAGACTTAAAATCTACAAATAATTTATGAGAAACTATTTCCGCTTGGTTTCCTCCTCCTTGATCATTGTCAATGAAAAATTATGGTCTAACATTTAATCTGACCAAACAAACAAACTAATGAGCCAAGGGACTCCAGTTCTTTGTCTTGTCACAGTTGCAGTTAGTTTGAACATAGTGACCCAATTAACAATTGATTTCCGGGCCAGGACAGGGGACAACAGAGCAAAACTAAAGTGATTCCGGTGCTGGGTTGTGATCACAGAAAATCTACTCGAAAAGTACGCCTCAACAGCAAAAGCATGCTCCTCCAACGCATGATTGTGACTGAACTGTGTCATATACTCCTTCATACTCTCTTTTATATTTTCCATGTTCTTATCTAATCCTTCTTGGTTTTTGTTTAATCTTTTTTTTATTTTTATTTATATTTTCATTTATTTTTCCTATATTCCTCTTCGATTCTTTATCTGATGTATCATTTATTTGGTTTCTCTAGTTTGTTTTTAATCTCTTTAACTCTATGTTCTTCTATCATCCTTCTCATAAAAGCATCTATCTTTAGTTTATTTCTTTGTGCTTCTCATTTTCATTTTCTTCTTCTTCATAACCCACATTTCCTTTATTTTATCTGGCCTTAACTACTTTATTGAAGGATTTTCCTTCTATTGAGCCTACATAATCTTCAGGAGCTGATTTCTTTGGTTTTCCATGCTTAGTTTGAGTAGTCTTCTTAATTTCCTCTTCGGTCAATGTAAAGTTTGCAAACTGCTCCCTTTGATTATACCCGGCCTTCTACTGAGACATTCTGTTGAATTTCCTTAAATTTGAAAGGTATAATTAAGCTAAAATGAATTTAACCTGCTGCAATAACAAAAGATTGCAGGTAAATCTTTGAATAACAATATTTACAATTTTTAAAATAATTATAAATTTCAGAGAAGTTTTTATATAATTTATTTATAACTACTTTTTTTTCAATTTAGGTTTTTTTCTATTTATTTAAAAAAGTTATCTATAGTTTTATTTTAATTTTATATTGTAAAAAGACAGTAACACTTTTTCACAAATTATGTATTAAAACTGACAGTTACATCACAAAAGTATTTAGTTTCTCCGTCAGAGTAATACTCTCAGCTATCTAATGAGATTGGGAAATTATTTTGACTAATTGCAGTTTTTATGCTTCAATTTATATTGTTTAAATTCTCTCTAGAACAGTTTTCTCTTATTTGCACTTTAATCTATTATTCTATTTTAATTACTTAATATTGCATTTCAACTTACATAACTATTACTTGTACATTTTAATCTATGGCACTTTTAATTTGTGGTTCTAATGAGTTACTAATTAGGATATTTTTGTTAATTACTCATTATTCAAAATTATAATGAACTTGATTTACAATTTTTAAACAACTAAAAGGCTTATGTATTCAAATCTATATTGTTTGGTTTAATGTATATAGATAATATTGTTTCTATATTTGTCATTTTAAAAGAATGTATTAAACAATTTTTAAAAATCTTTAGAAAATGTTGAAAATTACCTTAAATTTACTACTGTGGTAGATCAAAAAAAGTTGGAAGCCATTGTTAAATATACAGTTCATAGGTAAAATACAGTTTGGTTTAACCAAACTAACGACACAATAAATTTGGATTGTATATAACATATTGTCCTGCAAGGCAGGTATGTGGATCTGTCATTATGTAGATTGTAAATTTAGTGCTATCTACAACAGTGTTATCTACATAAAATATAACTGCAATTTTTTATTGATTATTTATATGTATTCATAATTAATAAAAACCAATTACAAATTACTTACAGTTTAGTTAGATTCTAGGCTGCTACTATTATTGTTTATTTCGGATGTAAATAAAAATACACTAATTTTCCATATTTACACTATACGAGACAACAAACATCAGCTACTGACCAATGCCACGAAACAACTATACTGAGCAAGAAAGTTCAGTTGACATAAAAACTGATATTAGGTCTGTCATGTCTAGAATGTCTGATATAACAACAAAATTTGGCCTATAAATATCTAGCCTTATCTATGCTGCAACTTTTGAGAGGTGATAAATATCTCTTAGACAGCACAAATGTCTAGTCTTGTTCATGAGTCATAAAAAAAATCAACTCTCTTGGAGAAAACAAACATTTGTCAGGCTACTAACATCTCTATGATCTTTACTACTAAGTTATCATGACCAGCATATATCGTCTTTTGAATTCAATGGGTTATACAGATTATTCATACTATGTTAAACAGATTATTTTACTTAGAACAGAGTATTTTAAAAAGAAGGTAGAATAGTTGGATGTCAACCACAAAAAGGTTATAGTAAATTATAAGTTTTGGAAATGGTTTACTTTATTGATAGCCATCAAATCATTCAAGGCTGCAACACATTTTTTCTCGTTTAGTAACCGGCAAATGTTTTGTTTTGTACAATATTGAGAGCTTTATTATTAATTTTTTGTTTTTGTAATACTTGTAATATCTACTTAGTATTATTAATGTAAATATTAATAAACTTAGAAGGCATAAAACTTCTTTTTTTATATATTTTGGGTGATTATATAAAATACGGAATAATGTAGCAACCAGCTACACTGTAAGAAAATACCTGTTTCAAAATGTGGAAATATTTGCAAAAGCTCTTTTGGATTTATCACTTGTTCATGGTTTGGTTGAACCATGTATAACATGTAATTGTTTTTTATTAATATTTTGAATTCTAAATAAAGATTTGTTACCTTAAAATGTACAGTAAATGTTTGTCAATGTAAAAATCTCTATTCATAAAATAATGTTGAATAATTAATTAAAATGTTAATTAACTTTGTTACTTTCCATTTTTTTTTTTTTTAACTAATATAATAACTGCTGCATAATAACAAACTTGTGTTAGTAGAATTTATTTATATTAAGTGTTCAACATAATATAGTTGAATGTTACACATTTAGTCTGTTACCTATGTTACCTAATACAACATTAAAATATAATCACTGTTTTTTTTTTGATTAAATGCAATAAGCAGTGATTTGTTGATGGTTTACTATTATGAAAAAATACCATGGAGTATCATGAGTAAACTTTTAATCTAAATATATATATATATATATATATATATATATATATATATATATATATATATATATATATAATGTATAATGAACTTTCAATCATTAATAAAATACTTTTCATTCATCCACTCAAGTTCAAATAATTTGTTTTTCATCGTGTAGTGTAGGTGTCACTTAATGTTAATACAGTGTTTTTCAAATATTAATTCATTGATTAAATTCAATGACTTAATTTTAGTTTTATATGGGAGTAAAACCTTTCACAAAAGAGGCAAGGCATACAATATAGTTATTTTGTCCCATTTGGCTTAAAATAAGTACTTACTTACTAGCCAACGCCTACCCTTGGAGGTTAGCCATTTGGCAGGAAATTGCCCTGTAGTTTTCTTCTTTGTCTACAGATTCGTGTGTTAGGGCCGGACACTGGGGTAGGTGGGCTGTGTCCATCCTGGGGTATTGGCACAGCATACAGGCCTCATCTGCGCTTAACCCAATGCGGTGCAGATGGTCTGCCAGGTAGTTGTAGCTAGTAATGGTTCTGAACTCAGCCACTGCTACATCTCTAGGCAAGTTTCGGGGTATGGGAGAGTCTATCAGCTTAGCCCAATTCTTCCCTGTGCTGGCTTGCCTGTTGCGTGTTCTTGTAGTTGCTTAAAATAAGTGATAACATATGATTTCATAAAACAGCTGATTTTATGTTATAGGTTATGTAGTAGAACAGCTATTTTAAGGGATATGTTGTTACTTTATTTATATTAATTGTAATTATTTCTTTGTTGACCTAAGTATAATTGACTTGACAGAACATTTTTGATCGCTCCATGGCGATCTTCATCAGTTTCTCATTGTTTTATATGTTTGTTTAGTAAGATCTTTGCAACCAAGGATCCACACAATATTTCACAAGCAGTATTGTATATTATAGTTTTAACCTGATTGTTAATTCAAGAAAGGGGATTAATAAGCTCTCCAAATAGCTAAGCTCTGTGGTGTCTTATATTATTGTAATAATACTTGAAATTTAAAAAACTAATAAATCAAAATTTGTTAGTACTGAAAAGTTTCAATACTCCTTTATTCAGTTATTAATTACAACAATCAAAATTTGCTAATAGTCAACAATAAAATAATATCTAAATCTAATAATAACTCTAATTTAACCTAATAATCTAATCTAATAGCAATAATACATTTTAACATGTTTTTGTGCAGCCTATTATATAAAACACTCATTATAGAATTTATATTTCATATAAGATAAAAATGTCAGCAAATACAAACTAAAAATTTTTGTTTTTTTAAAGTTTCTCAGAGCACACGCAGTGAATATCGTAACTATTTTATAGGTTGTAACAATGTGGGAATATGGACACAAACAGCTGGCAGTACTTCAATGTCTGTACGGCCACAGTGATGCAGTAACATGCCTTGCTGCTAGTCCTGCTTACAACGTTATAGTTTCTGGCTCAAGAGATGCTACGGCTATAGTGTGGGATCTTTCTCGTAGAATTTTTGTCAGGCAGCTAAGAGGTCATACTGCACCTATTGCAGCAGTAGCCGTTAATGATTTAACTGTAAGTATATACTGGGATTAAATTTGTTATATATAATAGTGAGAAAAACTATTACTATTAGAGGCTTTACACATATCCTAAAATGAAACAAATAAAAAATATACACAAAACTCACAAATTAATCATTTATTGACTTATACACATTTCAATGACAAAGATGTTATCATTACTGAGTGTTACTAAAAATTAAGTTAGAGTTTGTAGTGGTAACACTCACTGATGATGATGACTTTGTCAGTGGAACGCGTGTAAGTCAATAAATGAATAATTATTCATAATTATAATTTGTGAGTTTTGTGTATGTTTTATGTTTGTTTTAACATAACCTCACAAGCTAAGCTCAAAGAGTAGTTGTATATCCTTAAATGGTTTTAAAAAAATACAGGCTGTTGTACAGCAACCTGCTGTTTTTAAAATGGACATCACATCATCACTTTTTACTGAAAACAAATTTAATGGCACACTGAAATACATAAAAACATAGCATTTAATTTAGTTTCTGAAAATAATGTCTGACATGTGATGTCCATTTTCGGAGACGCATTGTTGTAGATGTCAACAAAAACTTGCCTCCACTCTTTCCAGGAGATTTCTGTTGATGTTCGTGATATGTTAACAGATTGCTTCCTTTAACTCATCTAATGTATATGGTTTTTCTTCATAGACATGTGATTTGAGGTACCCATAGAAATAAATCACACTTGGACAGGTTAGGGGCCAAGGAGGCCATAAAACGTCACCAAATCTCGGAATGAGATGATTGGGGAACAGGGAGCAAGGAATAATCATTGGCACTCTGGGGGTGTGTGCTGAAACCACAATTGTTGATGATCAATACCATTTCTTTGCAACTCAGGAATGAAAAAGGCGTTTACCATGTTAATGTAACTTTCAGACATTTCAGTAAGTCACTCCATTTTCTTCGAAGAAATAGGGCCTGTTGACGCCAAACTTTCCCATTGTACACCAAACTGTCGGTGTAGGACTATGCAATGGTTTTTCTGTGTGATTGTCAGGGATTTTTGTTAGCCCAATACCAAAAATTTTGTTTGTTTTTAGGCATGTTTATTAAGGTGGAAATGTGGCTTCATCACTCATTGCAACCAGGATGTTTTCATTTTCCTCATAAAGACCAAGCATTTTCTGTCCAAAATTAATCGTTGGGACTAATCCCTTACATTTAATTCCTGTGAAATAGTGATATTTTACAGGTGGAAATCTAATTCTTCATGCAATATGCATCTTACATATGGTTGCTGATTTGCAGTATCGCTTATCTGATGCTTTCAATGTTCTCTGGAGTGTGCACAGTACATTGCTGGCTGGATGATTGTTTCTTCATTATTAAGCCATTTGTTCAAAGAGTGTTAACCCAACGTAAGATTGAGTTACGCTTTAGAGTCATTTTGATTAATGTTGAATCGCAGTAAAATTCCTACTGAACCACAATCACTGACTAACCACTCTTAACAAAACAATCATCTGCAAACGCGATGCTTTTAACATCCACAACTCGTAATGGCTACTGAATGCCTCTCCACTTAAATGCTAAGAGTAAAGGAATGAAATGTAACCTGTCTCACACTCCCTCTTTATTCTATTGTGTGTGTACTACCCATTTAAAAAAATCCAGTTCCTGTGCTTCACCCTGTAAATGTATCATAAAATAGATATAATATTATAACATGATGTTCTGCTACTTTATAAATACATTCTGAATGTTTAACCTAAACAATGTAATAATATACTTAACAACACAATTCAAAATATTTATCAAATAATAATTCATTCCAAACAAGATATGTATGTTTAACCATTATATGTATTTCAGTTACTTAATTCATAATCAATATAGATTGGTAACTACAATAACGTTATAAAACCAAATTTATTTTTAATTTTATGTTTTGTATTCACTACTGTTGACTGTTATTGAATTCTCTTCTATAAACTAACACAATAATTTATAAAATCTTGCATACAATACAAACAAAAGCAACAGATCAGGCAAGAACAAGTCTATTGTAATATAAACAAAACCTCAAATAAGAATGATCAAAACATTCCAAAATACAGGTTATAAGATATCATTTAAAACTATAAACACTGGAGGCGTCAGCTCCGCTAAAATATTAGAAATGAGACGAAAGAGAGAGATAGTCGCGGTCGGTAACGTGACTGAAATTGCACATGAATAAAATGAAGGCAGGCGGCAGAAACGCCTAATCGACAAATAATAACAGTGTTTATCACTAATTAAGCCTCGGGAAAATAGGCACAAGTTTATGTTGAAAGTATTTGGAACTGATTAACACTTACCCTAAGCTGAACAAAGGGGTTGCGTGCACGGGCGGTTTGATGTCTTATGGACTTCTGCAGCAGGGCCCTGGGTGGAGTGGTGACTGGCAGACGGCTCGTGCTGTAAAACTTAATAAACGGGGTACAATTCTAATGCTATTCACAGTTGAATAAGTCTTTAAATAAGCGCGAGCGACTCCGTAGCGACGGCTTGTAACGGCGAGGTTAAGGCGCATTCGAACACGGCACTTGGCCTAAAATAATCTGCACTTTCGCGGTTAACAAACATATAAAGCAGGTACAACTCAAAACACTTAAATTTATACATGCGCGGGGCGAACTTAAAGTCCACGAGGTTGTCTAATAAGGTTAAAACCCGCAACGGACGTGCTGGTCTGTCCACGGCAAGCAAGAGACTGGGGCGAGGAAATGTGTGCTAGGTGGGGGTTAGGCGCGCGACAAGACAGAACGTTGTCTTAAACTAATGACGATAAACCATAGATTGAGCTATCGAATAGACAAGGCACAGGCTGATTAAAGTCGATACTGGAGCTGTTTAATCTACCAAAGCTGACTCCAACATTCCGCCCACCAAAACGGATGTTTTTTAATCCGCCCAGGTGGGTAGAGGGCGAAGAACCAGAGAGCACCGGAGACCGAGGGTGCCGAAGAAGAAGTGGTCGGGGTACGAAAGAAAGCAGAAAAGAGCCGATGAAGTGATTAGCTCCATAAGCTGTGCTGAAGACAATAGACTGCCGCCCACCCTGGGTAACCACTGGGTGACGGTGGACGGGGTTGACTGGAAGAAGCGAGGTGCTGAAGATGTAGCGAAGAAATATATGGCGTTGAAGATACTTAAAGAAACGAGGTTGGACAAAATTGCTGAAGAGGCGAAGAAGTCGAGTGAGATTAAGAACTCGAGGAAACGCGGTTGTACCACACAGGTGCTGAAGAAGCGGTCAAGAGATTAAGGTTGTAGCGGAAAGCCTACAAGCTTATGGACAGGTCGCTTTAACTGTCCATGTGAGGTCTTGACGGTGACTACGCGGGTTATCTGGTCGGGTCCAGGGTGAAGACGTACGATCCGACCCATTGGCCAATGAAGAGGGCTCGGATGTTCTCCAGTGATAAATACAAGCTGACCCTCCTGGAGGGGTGAGGCGTCTTTGTTCCATTTACAGCGTTGAATCTGCGAGTGCAGGTATTGGGTAGACCAGGTTTTCCAAAACCGATTGGTCATCTGCTGTAGCATAGTCCATCTGGACTTGAGCGCAGGTTCAAAATGACATTCCTCAGGGAGTGCTAAAAGGGGACGGCCGATGAGAAAGTGTCCGGGCGTAAGGAACGAAGATCCTTCGTTGGGGTCAGGCGAGACCTCGAAAATAGGTCGACTGTTGAGAATAGCTTCGATGCATATAAATAACGTAGCTAACTCCTCGAGGTTCAATAACGTACTGCCAAGAGTACGGCGTAGGAGCCCTTTGACGGATTTAACGGCGGCTTCCCAAAGTCCGCCGAAGTGTGGTGCGGCTGGAGGGTTGAAGTGCCATTCAACCCGTTGTGCGGCGAGCTTGCGTTGGATGATTGACTTGGATTGGTCGAGCATCTTATAGACCTCGTGCAGGCGGTTGGCGGCGCCGACAAAATTGGTGCCATTATCTGAATAAATGTCTGTAGGCAGACCACGTCTTGCGACAAAACGCTGAAGCGCGGCGAGAAAAGCATCAGTAGAGAGGTCTGATACTACTTCCAAATGTACAGCCTTAGTGGCCATACAAACAAATAGGCATAAGTAAGCTTTCAGGATCTTTGCCGTACGAAGATGGTTGGCCTTAGTGTCGAAAGGTCCAGCAAAGTCAATGCCTACCTTACAGAAAGGTGGCGACAGAGTGACGCGAGAAGACGGTAAAGCTGCCATCATAGGTGGCCGAGGTTTCGACTGTAGTCTAAAGCATCGCATGCAAGCATGAATGCGTTGTCGTAACAACGAACGTAGCGCAACGATCCAGAACTCACCATTGATCATCGCTTGCGTGGTACGCGGCCCAGCATGTAAGGCAAGGCGGTGATAATGATCGCATACAAGATTGACATAATGATGGCGCTTAGGCAGTAAAATGGCATGCTTAGCTGCGTATGGTATATCAGCATGATTAAGATGTCCGCCCACCCTAAGTAGCCCCACTGAGTCGATAAAGGGCGTTAGGTTGCGAAGTTGAGCACTGATCGGGACGCCGCGGTGTAGGCGTTGCAACGTTTCGCTGAAGGCTAGCTCTTGTATGAGCTTAACGCAAAGATTTCTGGCGTTCCTTAATTCTTGTACTGAAGGTGCAGCGAATGAAATCTTGGCTACGGTGTTCTTGGCTTTGTAGCGAGTGTTGTGACAATGGATGGTAGGCTGGGTCTTATTGCGGCAATTGTTAACGAAACGAAGCACGTAAGCGAAGACATGATGCAGCGTGGTTAGATTGGAATGACGCTCAATAACGTTCAATAAGTGGTTAGGCGCTTGGACAGTCGTGCAGAGCACCTGAGGCTCGGTCTTGAGCTCGGTCAGGTCGCGGTTCGGTCCAGTGGGCTTAGACAAACGCCAAGAGGTAGTACATTGTAACGCCCACGGTGGTCCTTGCCACCACAGTGGATGTGTAGCAAACTGCGCGGGTAGACACCCACGGGAAGCAACGTCCGCGGGGTTGTCAACACTTGAGACGTGGTACCAATGATTGGTCGAAGTGTTCGAGGTAATTTCAATAACGCGGTTGGCAACGAAAGTTTTCAAAAGATGTGGCGGGGTGCTAAGCCAATGCAGCACAATTTCTGAGTCGGTGAAGAAAAGCGTAGTGTTGTCGGCTACAAAATTCACAGCAGGCTGAACAGACTTATAGAGCTTGGCCAGTAAGACGGCGCCCCAGAGCTCCATTTGAGGTATAGTGAGTGTTTTGACGGGAGCCACTCTGCTTTTAGCCTTTAGAAGGCTGACGGAAACTAAACCGTTCCATTCAGTTCGCAAGTAGATGGCGGCTGCGTAACCAGCTTCGGACCCATCACAGAAGCCTAATAAATGATGTTTGGCATCACGTGTGCCCACTTGTCGAGGTATTTGAATGTCAACTAACTTAGCGAAGTGGACAATGAAGCTGTCCCAATGACTGCGCAGCGCGGTTGGCAAAGGTTCATCCCATGATAACCTTTCGAGCCACAATTGTTTCAAAAATGACTTGATCCAAAATGTGATAGGCGTAAGGAAGCCCAGTGGGTTGAAGGTGCGAGCGACATAAGAGAGAATGGTGCGTTTCGTAGGCACCGACACAAAGTTTTGAATACGATAAGAAAACGAGTCATTAACAGGATGCCATTGGAGTCCCAATATTTTAACAGCGGTAGAGTCGTCTTGGAATAACAACGGGTGCTCCAGGTGAGAAGATGGCAGTGTCGACAGCAGCGAGGGATCGCTGGAAGACCATTTCCTGAGCTCTAGTCCTGCCAGTGCGAAGATGTTAATAAGTTGCCGTATTAATTCCTGGGCGTCCTCGGGCGTATCGGCGCCAGTGACGACATCATCAACGTACGTTTGATGAAGAATGGCATGCGACGCAGCAGGTTAACAGTCCCCCTCATCTTTGACGAGTTGTTCGAGTGTACGTAGGGCTAAATAAGCAGACGGGGTAAGCCCGTAAGTGACAGTGGCTAGTTCATACTCCATCAGTGGAGAATGAGGAGTCGGCCTGTACAAAATGTGCTGATGACGACGATCATCCTTGCGTACGGCAATTTGGCGGTACATCATTTTAAGATCCGCACAGACGGCGTGAACAAACAATCGAAACGAGATAATAACGTTGGACAGGTCCCTTTGTAACTTAGGGCCAGCCAGCAATTGCTGGTTTAAAGAATGCGCGTTGCAATCAGGCGCAGAAGCATTGAAAACTACTCGTAATTTAGTAGTAGAACTATCGGCCTTGAAGACGCAATGATGTGGTATTAAATAATTCGAAGGCTTAACGGCAGGGTACATATGACCTAAAGTCATATATTCTTTCATGAACTGATGATATTGTCGTGAGACATCCGGTTGTCGGCTCAGACGGCGTTCCAGAGCATGATAACTAGCAAGAGCGACATTACGGTTTGACTTAAGTTCGACGGTGTCAGGTTTAAAAGGCAAAGCTACGACATATCTCCCAGTGGCGTCACGTTCAGTAGTGGTGGCAAATAAATTTTCGCAGAGCTGCTCATCAGGGCTCAACAAGTTAGACTCGTTTACCTCTTCGATTTCCCAAAATCGTTGCATGTTTTCGTCGATAGACTTGAGAGAGGTGATAAACACGCGTGGCTGTTGTGGCGTACTGTAAGGTACAGATCCCATAATGACCCAACCTAAAAGTGTGTTAAGTGCCGATGGTTGGCCATGAATAATGGTACGAGGCCCGTTGATAATTATTTGCGTGAAGACATCGGCGCCCAGTATAATGTCAACAGGGGCAGGTAAGTCGAACTGAGGATCAGCTAACGGTAAGTGCTGATATTGAGCGCTTAAAGCAGAGGATAATTTATCAGCTGGCAGCGGGTCAGTTATATGGTTGAGCACAGCGGCTTCCGTAGTCAGCATGACGCCAGAGTCATGTCGTAAGAATAAAATTAAAGTTACGTATTCGTGAATACGTGTAGACTTGGCAGCGACGCCAATCAAAGACAGGTTCGATCTTCGAGTAGGCAGGCTCAACATATCGCTAGCTTGTTTCGTAATGGCAGATATCTGACTGCCGGGGTCGATAATAGCTCTTAGAAAACGAGGTTGACCTTAATGGTCCTGTAGGACGACTTGCGCGGTACCCAACAGGGCGAGAGACGAGGTAATGTTGCATGACAAAGAACGAGGTTGAGATTTAGTATCGATTGGATGGCTAGCGGTTGGCCTAAGGCGTCGTGGGGCAGCTAGTCACTGCTGCGGCGGTGCGTCGTTGTGCAGCAGTGTGTGATGTGCTTGGCTGCATTGTCTACAACGATGACGAGACTGACACTGAGCTTGATAATAAGAGCCGAGACAATTATAACACCGTTGTAATTTTGAAATAGCGTCAATGCGTTCCGCTATGGTAAGAGAAATAAATCGTTGACAATTAATGATGCAGTGACTTTCTCCGCAGTAGTAGCATTTACCTACACGCGTGGTAGGCATGTTAGACTGATTGAGGTTAAGTGGTGGCGAGCGATTGCGAAATGTTGATGTTCTAGGCACACTCATAATAGGCAACAAGTTAGGTTGCAGTGGTTGATTAACCGGTTGCATAGTGACTGGCGCAGCACGTTTGGACTGAATAGTACCTTGGGCGTCCTTATTCTGATGGCCATTGTCATTTGACGCCACTGATTGAAATATAGGGCTGTGACCCAAAGTGAGGTTAGGTTCAGACAAGTAATTATTCGGTTCAAGGGCCCCTTGAAACCCGGGTTTATCCATCGATGACACCAACATGCGGGGTCTTTGACCACGTCCGGCGTTTGCTACAACCACGGCAGCTGGTTGGCTAAGCATCTCCAGGGCTTTAGCCTGTTCAGTTATAAAGTCGTTCAATAATTTATATGTCGGCATGCGGTTAGTGCCTAGTCGGCTTTCAAAACTTAATCGTATCTTGGCATCCAGATTATTAATTGCCATAGAGAACAATAAGAAATCCGCTAAGTCTTCGAGAGGTATAGCTCTTAATGCACAGACGGCATTAGAGTGCGAGGTTAAGAAACGATTTAGTTCCGCGGGTGAAGCATTACTGATGCGACAAAAGTCTTTAATTATGTTAAAGTAATGATCTGCGAGACGTCGCGGGTTCGCGTATCGGTTACGCAACGCATTGTAAGCAATGTTGTAATTTGCTTCGGAGATGGAAAGCCCGGTGACGATGGCCAGTGCATCTCCCTTTAAGACGGACTTTAAGTATTGAAAACGTTGGATGTTGCTAAGCGCCTCATTGTTATGTACCATGGAGTCGTACATAGTAATAAAATCTATCCAGTCGTCGCTCTGGCCCGAAAACCTTGGCAAAGTTAGACTTGGAAGGTTAGGTGAAGTCGGTGTTGATTTGACAGGCGAGGTCGAGGTAACCTCCGTCTTAACGAGGTTAGGGTATTTTACTATCATGGGCAGATAGGTGTCCTGAAATTGACGTTTTGCTATAAAGACATTCGCGACAAATTCGGAAGCTTGACTGTCAAAAGTCTGCTCCGCGCGGTCAGAAGTTTCGATAAAATCGGCATGAAGTCGCCTGACTTCCTGCGCTATGCCCTCAGACATTTCACTATCACCGAGCAAGCTGTTTACTTACTCTAAGTCACTGCATATAGCCTTCAACTTATCAAGGCAATATGCGTTGTTATTAGCCATCGTGACAAAATTTAAATTAAAAAAAAACAAAATTTAAAATAAATTGTAATTATGTTTAAACCAACCGATGCCTACACAATGGTACAATTAATTAAGAAAAAGTGGACTGTATAATAAAGTTAGTATAAGACATAACGTTTTACAAATCATAAGCATTAGATTAGAACAGCTGCAAGTTTTCCTTATTGACCAGGATAAATCTACAGTGTAGCTTCACGGATCAATATTGAGCCTAACTTGTTTAGTCAAGTGTTTCCTATCTACGCAGCTGTCCCATAAATCTGCTGATAGCAGCGGAATACAGCTGCAAGCTACAGCTTGTGACGTCACTACTGCGCATTGACTTAGACAAAGGAAATAAATGCGGGAAAATTACATAGGATTACGTAATGCTTGCAACTTAGCTTATTACTGTGAAATTTAACACAACGCTTCGAAATTGTTCGCACAATAAATAATACTTATAAATCACTAATGAACTTATTTATAAAGCAAATGCCTTGCTATTAAAACTGAATAAGTTTCGAGGTTACTGAGAACTTTAACACTTCTTCTTTGCACTTTAAATGTTTATAGGTCGCTACAATGCAAAAAAAATCCGGCCCAGCGGGACCAAAATGGAGGCGTCAGCTCCGCTAAAATATTAGAAATGAGACGAAAGAGAGAGATAGTCGCGGTCGGTAACGTGACTGAAATTGCACATGAATAAAATGAAGGCAGGCGGCAGAAACGCCTAATCGACAAATAATAACAGAGTTTATCACTAATTAAGCCTCGGGAAAATAGGCACAAGTTTATGTTAAAAGTATTTGGAACTGATTAACACTTACCCTAAGCTGAACAAAGGGGTTGCATGCACGGGCGATTTGATGTCTTCTGGACTTCTGCAGCAGGGCCCTGGGTGGAGTGGTGACTGGCAGACGGCTCGTGCTGTAAAACTTAATAAACGGGGTTCAATTCTAATGCTATTCACAGTTGAATAAGTCTTTAAATAAGCGCGAGCGACTCCGTAGCGACGGCTTGTAACGGCGAGGTTAAGGCGCATTCGAACACGGCACTTGGCCTAAAATAATCTGCACTTTCGCGGTTAACAAACATATAAAGCAGGTACAACTCAAAACACTTAAATTTATACATGCGCGGGGCGAACTTAAAGTCCACGAGGTTGTCTAATAAGGTTAAAACCCGCAACGGACGTGCTGGTCTGTCCACGGCAAGCAAGAGACTGGGGCGAGGAAATGTGTGCTAGGTGGGGGTTAGGCGCGCGACAAGACAGAACGTTGTCTTAAACTAATGACGATAAACCATAGATTGAGCTATCGAATAGACAAGGCACAGGCTCGTTAAAGTCGATACTGGAGCTGTTTAATCTACCAAAGCTGACTCCAACAAACACCATACATCATAAGCACATACACAAAATTACATATTGTAACAAATTCAGGCAAATAGGCTTTCAACAAAGTTTCAAAGAAAATATACACTCTATTAAATATAACACTGACTTATCTTTTGCTAAACACATGATAAAAACAGGCCACACTTTTGGTGACATCAAGGATATACAAGAAATTCTGTACATAAAAATAAACCTTACTACTAAAACACCAGAACAATACGGAATTATAATTAAATGGTACTTAACGAAGTGAATACATATGGGCTTACTTGCTGACACTTTTCGAAACAATCGTTCCTTTTTTTTTGCTTCATAAAATGAACGATTGTTTCGAAACACGTCAGCAAGTAATCCCTTACATATTCACTTACTTGAATAGCATTTCATTATAGTTTTAAACAGTGAATTCAAGATGATTACAACAAGCAACTTAATTATGGAACTAACAAATATACCAAAATGTAAATTGAAAACGTATTAAATTTACAAACTCAATACAAATCACAAACATTTTTTGACCACATTTTAGAAATGCTGTCTTTAAAAAAGTTGCTGCTCAGCTCAAGTTTAGCAGGAGCTAACCTAGACACTGATGAATACTGTTCAGTACATTCCAAAGCGTTACATCTGAGTCAGAATTTCTTTAATGTATTTAATTTATAAGTTTGGCAAGTCATTAATTTGTCAAGTTGAAGCAATTTAATTAATAAATGTGATGAAGATCATTCAGTACATTTAAAAGTGTTACATCTGAGTCAGAATTTCTTTAATGTATTTAATTTATAAGTTTGGCAAGTCATTAATTTGTCAAGTTGAAGCAATTTAATTAATAAATGTGATGAAGATCATTCAGTACATTTAAAAGTGTTACATCTGAGTCAGAATTTCTTTAATGTATTTAATTTATAAGTTTGGCAAGTCATTAATTTGTCAAGTTGAAGCAATTTAATTAATAAATGTGATGAAGATCATTCAGTACATTTAAAAGTGTTACATCTGACTCAAAATTTCATAAATCTGTTTAAATTATTAGATCGGCCAGTCATTAATTTGTTAAGTTAAAGTGATGTAATTATTAATTGAGTTGAATAATTAACTTCAGTTACTATATTCCGATATAATACTGTAACCTGTATTCCAGTATTTTATGCTTAGCTTAATTTTTAATTAAAACTATTTTCTTCTAACAAACTATCAACGTTTATTTATTTTTACATGAAATATAATTCAAGTGACAGGGAAAGAGCTAAATAGTCAATCTGAGCATAAAAAAGATATAAAATTGAAGAAGAGGAAAAGGAGAGAGTTTAAAATGGGCAGATGGAGGGCATAATGTCTTCCTTGTAGGGTGACTACAAAAATCCGACTCTGAATATATTAATACATATAGTTAAGCAACATAAGGCTAATTCCTTAAGTTTATCACAATAATGTTATTATAATTACAATCATAGTAAAATCAAGTTCATAGTTTTATTTGAAAAGAAATTTTATATTTATGGTCTAGTTTTGCTTTAAGGGTGATATAGCAACATGTGCTGGAACCTGGTTACATCTGTGGAGCATCAATGGAGAAGAACTAGCCTGTGTTAACACATGTGTTGGACGAGCTGACAGAATGCAACAGATTTTGTGTGTAGCATTCTCTCAATGCCGAGAATGGGACTGTCAGAATGTGGTAATGACTGGATCTACAGATGGTGTTGTCAGGGTGAGAATTACATCCAATTTAAATAGTTTAATAAATGTAGTTTAGTAAATTAATAAAAATGTTTCTAACTAAACCATCATTTTCAAAAGTACATACTGTAAAAAAACCTAATAAAAATTAAAATTTCAAACAATTCAAATAAATAATTATGAACCATTAAAAATACTGACTTTGAACACATAAAGATAAACCAAAATTATTGAAAATCAACATAGCCTTACAACTAAAAATGAATTATTATTAGTAATAATAAAAACTACATCCCTTAATGTTTGGAAAATAAATATATTAAATATAATAAATTTACCCGGATACAAAAGATATATAAAAAACTACTTTAACATCAATTAACAATAAAGCAAACAACATACCTCTTCAGTAATATAATGAAATAAATTAATTCAAAAATCTACTTTAGAAAACCACTCAATATACTATAATTAAATGATACTTAACTAACTGAATACGTAAGGGCTTACTTACTGACGTGTTTCGAAACAATCGTTCCTTTTACGAAACAAAGCCCTTATGTATTCACTTAGTCAAACATCATTTAATTATAGTTTAATAATTGGATTCAAGATTTTTACAACAAGCAACTTTAACACTCAATATAGTTAACAAACCACTCAATCAATATCCTAAAACAATAATTTATTTAATGTATAATATGGACTGGTTTACATTTGGTTGTTATAAAAATACTGTAAGCAATGAGTTCTCAATTTTGGATAATCCAAGAATTTCATGATATACAATATAAAGAGCACAGTGGTACAATATATTACAATGAAAATATTGGAAAGAACCCCAATACCACAAAAATAATAAAAAATAACAAATTATACAAGTTACTTAAGATTATAATCTAAGATTAAATACTTAAGACAGAATTTAAACCCTTATGTACATTTCAATGACCATGTCATCATCATCAGAGGGTCTTATTACAAAATTACAATCTAGCAAACAAGAAGTTACAAACTAGAGCGATAGGTCTAGAGTGATAAGTTTTGTAGTATTGGGGTCTGTTCCAATATTTTCATTGTAATTTCAAGATAAGTATGATATTTTTTTTAAAATAGTTTATGGGTGCGGGATTTGTTAGTAAATTATAGAACCTTATTTTCTTGTTATAAAAATACTATAAGTAATGAGTTATCAGCATGAGATTATCAAAGAATCTTGAGGTGGGTATGATATTATTTTTTAAAATAGTTTATGGATGCATAATTGTTTGGTAAATAATTAAGTTTTATTTTGGTGGTTTATTGTAATAACAAATCTACAAAACTAAATAGTTATTCTAAAAATGTCAAATAAGATAATTAAACCAAATAAGCTGAAAATAATAAATTTGTACTTGACAGAAGCAATTCAAATTATTGATATAAAGTACAAAAGTTCATTTTTTTAAGTAACAATAATTTTTTATTGTAACAGAAAAGTTTTATTTAAAAAAGTTTAAAAGGAAATTAAAATTCTTTAGCAGAATCTACAAAGCAAGCACATGCATCACAACCCATATCTCATGTTTTTTGTATTTATATGTGTATTCAACATCTTTCAAGATGCGCATATTTTCAGAATGTCAATAACACCTTTCTTGTGCTAAAGGCATAATATTTATATCAAAGTTTTTATATGACCATATGTTTTTCCAATTTTCTATTTATTCTTAACCACTTTAATTTAAGCAATAATTTGTTTGCAAAAAATTGTAATATTTGGCATAGTGTGAGAAGTGTATAGAGGAAATTATTTGATAATATTTTACAATTTTATTCTGTAATTTTTCATAATGCAACATTATGTCTACAGTAGTTTTAATATAAAATTTTTCCTAATTGTTCAGCAAAGTGTTATAAAGAGAATTATTTTTTTTTTAAGATGTGGTCAGTAGATTACGTACAAGTACCCAAAGAAGAAGAAAGTTTCCCTATAGAAATAATTGATGAAAAACATACAGAAAAAGAAAAAGAGAAGGATGAACATGAAGCTA
This sequence comes from Prosapia bicincta, assembly GCA_036971475.1. Taxonomy (NCBI): domain Eukaryota; kingdom Metazoa; phylum Arthropoda; class Insecta; order Hemiptera; family Cercopidae; genus Prosapia; species Prosapia bicincta. Next base: position 328,129,256 of record JBAIZL010000001.1, read on the forward strand.
AGCAAAGAGTTCACCAACATCTTGTAAAACAAATGAGCATATCAGCAGAATTTGTTTCTACTGAAGAAGGTAATTTAACTTGAATATTTTTACAAATAAATAGTTGAAGTTGTTTTAGTAAATTATATTTGTAATTTGGTTATAGTAAATATTGTCTTGAAAGTTCAGTTAATAATTGTCTACAATTGAAGGGCTGAGAATGAAAACCAGGTAAGGCCCACTTTTACCGAAACAGCGTTTATAGGCGAACTGTGAGGTAGAGGACGATACCTATTGACCAGTATGAGAACTTTGACGATGTAGTTAGTTGTTTCGCCGCTAGGAGCGTTTGAGTGTTGTTTCCGTTTTAGTTGAGAATGAAAAAAAAGGTAAGGACCAGAGATATCTGGTTTTCATTCCAAATGTGTTGTTAATCGATGGACACGTTGAGTGCATTTCATTATACAGGGTTTAAGGCTCCCAGAAACTGATGTGGAAAGCATCCACCTTTCCGATCCACCTGTTCTGTACAGAAAACCAATAGCCATGAAACCTGCTAAACTAAGTGATGTGCAAGAACTGGCCAAGACTTATGTGCCACAGATCTACCAACATTACTACTTTGCATTGGAAGCCTTGCAGTATGAATCTACAGGAATGTATGACAGTGACGTATTTTCTGATGATGAATAACTAGCATACTTGAAAGCTAAGACCTGTATTAAATGTATTAATACCAATATTTTATACATGTATTAAAATAATCTTTTTAAAATGTGCTAATTTATTTTTGTTGGTCCTTATCTAGTTTTCACTTTCAGCCAATAATGACTTTTTTTCAAATAATATTTGTTCGTTAAGAATGAAAACCAGGTATCTCCAGATTTAAAGTCTATCTGTACACCATAAATTAAACACAAACTTATATTATTATACATTAACCTATGTGGTTCCATCATATCTATTCATGGATAACCATATTTTCGTTGTATTATGTGTGTATAAGCTTACAGAATGTTTTTTTTCTCTTGAAAAATTTACTTTTTGGGCCTTACCTGATTTTCAATCTCAGCCCTTCAATTATAATAATAGAGTAGTTAAGTTTTTAAAAATTCATCAAACTCAATAGTTAAAACAGATCTTTACCAAAAAAAGCATTATTTTTTACTCTCAAAATAACTTATTATCTATATTTAAATCAATATATTTTTCTAATTACAATTTCAAAATTTTTGGAAGTAGAAGTTTTTTAACAAATATTGTCTTAAAATATTTCACCAATAAATATGAAAATTTTATAAGAATTTTCAACACACAACTTTATTAGCAAGAGTCTGACCATCTGAATATCTACTCCACAAGTTACATGGGAATTTAAAACAACTTTCACATAATTTTTAATTTAAATAAGGAAAACCTCTTAACCACAAATAAAACTTTTTATGTAGCCCTAGTATGCATTTCAAATTCAAAGTCATCATATTCACAGGAAATTATTACAAAATAACTGTTACTCATTTATTTATAATTAAAGATGATTGCTTTGCAATTGAAATGTAAATAAGAGTTTAATTTGTTTTTAAATATTCTCTTAATAAGAAGTTTTATTCATTTAAATCAAGTTACAAACAAAACATACTACCTTGGCTTTGAAAAGTAGATGTTAAATATTATAGATCTTAGAGAAAATAAATATTTTTAAATATGGATAAATATTATGATATAAATAAAGCTATAGAAAAATATTAAACAACGTACACTAGTAAGTAAATCAATAGAGTTAGGTCATATTTTGACACCGGAGTATATTCATGGGATAATATTAATCCAGTATAACTTGGTCACCTGTGTTAATTGGAGATTAATCATACACAGATACTAGGAAACAAAATTAACCTGCCAAAATCTTTCCACAGATCACAATATATTCAAAGCCTTTGATCCATATTGTATGTAATTTTGTGAAGAAATAAAAAATTACAACTTTCTAACCTTTTAGTGAAATGGAAAATTGATTACTTTGGCTAATTTAATTAATTCACTGTACAGTAAATTCATTATTTAAAAAAAAATATTTTATATTCACAAGATGAAGAGGTAAAAACACAGGGTACAAACGACAATTAACTTAAAATATACAAAAATCTTTAAGAAAATACAGTACTGTACTTGTACTATATATTAATTTTTTTTCAATTACTCACACTCACCTTAAATATATCTTGTTCAAATTTTCAAGAAAAGGATCATAAATAAAATACTTTATATTCCCCTATTTCAAATACATTTTTTTAAACTTGTAGTTGAGGACAGTTTTTGTTAATACAGTTTTTTCAAATATAAATTCATTAATTAAATTTAATGAATAAATTTTAGTTTTATATGGGAGAAAAGCTTTTCACAAAAGGGGCAAGGTATGCAATATAACTAAAAACAATTCAAATATCTTACACTTGCCTATAGTAGTACTTACTTTTATAATTGTTGAGGACGGTTGTTTCAGGAGATGCGACCAATTGTCAACTCAGACCATAACTCACAATTATGGTCTGAGTTGACAATTGGACACATCTCCCGAAATGGCCATCTTCAACAATTATAAAAGTAAGTGCTACTATAGGCAAGTGTTTTTAGTTAAAAACTAGTGGTTAATGTGAAGATAGAATCAATTAATACACAATATAATTGTTTTGTCTCATTTGGCTTAAAATTAATACTGCAATACAATCCAACATTACAAAATATTTTAACAAACTTTAATTTTATACTATGCACACCTATCCATAACTTACTGTGTATGTGCATATTCTGTTCATGTAATTTTCTTGCTAATCTTGACCACAGTAACTTTTAACTGCTAATAATTGTAACTTTTATAAACCCACTATGCATAAGTTAATGCCTTTTCAAATTAGAGTGTTTAATGTTAATGTCTGGTCTGTTTTTATAAAATAACATGGACCAGTGACTCAATACCTGAAAACGGCTGAATAGGTCACGTAGACACACAAAAAACTAGACTGCTTTTGACCAAAAGGGTATTCCAACTTTCATCATTCAAATTTTTGATTAATTTAAATATTTTAATTGTTCTCTTCAGCTCCGAATTATCCAAGTTCTACAGTATTTAGAAAATGATGAATTATTATAAAGTTCCAAAGATAAAAAGCTGAAGCTTGCATGGATTTGTTATAATTTAAATTATTTTGTCACTGTTTCTTTCACATTTGGTACTTGTAAACTAATTATATAGTTTTACTATATTATTATGAGTGTTTTAATTTAACAAAAATGCATCAGAAAAATGTGTTGTTTCTTAATCTTTGTTTATAGTGTAGGATAAGATTTTATTTATATCTTGTAATAAATTACTGCATTAAGAATTATAACTTTGTTATTAAAATACAAAATATAATATTTTTGTTTAATATTACATATAAACTACAAAGTGTGTTTATTACATTGTTAGTCTATATATTAGGAAAGGGATTTTCTTCTTGTAACCTTATTTTTTCTCTCTTAATATAGTTTTGTTGTTGAAGGGTCATAAGGCTTTTAAATAATTTGATTATTAAAAATGTTCTCTATGTATAATCTTTCATTTCCCATTTCAATTAGTTATAGTCTTAATATGATTTTCACTTTTTAAAAAACTGACTTTTTTTATCAGTAGAAATAAACAGATTTATATTTCGATGTCAGGACTCAGAAATTATGCCTTTCCGAATATGAAAAGAATTTCAATAATTTCATTTTTGTTTTGCTTTTATTTAAAGCTGTTTTTACAATATTGTTTGTAACACTAATATTGTCATTATCTGATAAGGCATAGCAGCTAAAAGTGGGTCAGAAAGCAGTTTGTCTGAGAATGGAGGTGAGGGTAAGGAAGACACTGATAATTCTGTTAAAAAAAAGGAACCTGATGTGCAGTCTGAGGAGAAAGAGATGTGTAGTGATGAAGATAAAGAAATTCCGGTACCGGTTGTGAGGAGGCGCAGAAGTTCTGCAAGAACAAATCCACAGGTAGAAAGAACTAAATTATGTATGCAATACATTATATTAAATTTAATATTTCTATGAAGTTATAACATAGAAAAAGAAGAAAAAATTCTCTTTGCTGGTAAAAATGTTTTCTTTAAGATTTAATATTTTATAAGAAGGACATCCAGAAAGTACTTACCTCTACTTAGTCAACCCCTCTCCATGACATCTGTCATTGAACACCAAAGATCCTCACCTGTCCCTGCAAAGTGTCATCAATATTGAAGTGAACCAGAGCACTACAGATTGCCAGATGCTCGTACCTTTGTCTTCTAGGCAGAGAGGACAGTTCAAAGGCTCTTTGAAGCCCATTTGATGTAGGTGGCTCTGGAGATAGTCATGGCCGGTCACCATCCATAAGCTAGCAACATCCCTTGCCAGGCCACTAGGGATGATCTTACATTCAGCTCCCATCTTTTGGGAGAATCTGCTGCTTTTTGTCTTCCCCATTTGGCTAATTGTCTGTTTTATAAGGCTACGTAAATCTGGATAACTTAAGGGGGAATCTCCTTGAGGAAAGTCACTGCCAGCTCTAGCAAGTTTGTTAGCATTCTCATTGCTGTCAAGTTTACAATATATAGGGATCCACTGTAGAACAATCTCTTTTATGGCCAAAAGTTGGAATAGAGCTTCTCTGGACTTTGTTATAGCATTAATATCTTGTGGTAATGCAGAGGTAATAGCCTGCAGCGCTGAGGTTGAGTAAAAAAGAAAGACCACTTTCTTTATATCGGTGAAAGTTGAAAGCCTTTCAGCAGCATGACATGCTACATATTTCACCCTCAAAGTTATTTTCGTACATCCAAAAAGTAAAAATATTAATGTTTTTTAGAAATCAAAAGCAATATATTTTACAACATTTTTAAATTTATATATTGGTGTCAATACTATTTGGGATCTCTTTATGAGCTGGGAGACTAGATTTTGTGTGCTTTTGTTAAGAAAAATTAGCTTTTGGTCCATTGTTTTAAAATATATATTGCACAAACACAAACCCTAAATATAGAACAAACATATTTTTCTAAAAAACTGCCTTTTATGAATGATGTGCTTAAAAAAGATTTATAAGTCTACATACAAGTATTGTATTTGAGAATCATCTTGAATGGAACTCAATAGTGAATCTCACTCAAAACCATCAATTACTTTGTATGCAAACATTATAAAGAAATAGGTTTTTAACCAGCAACATTAGTGACTCTTTAACTCATTGCCTCAATCACATAAATTAATGACATTCACGGGCTTTTAGTGAAATAATATTATACTATTTATAAAACACCATTAATAGTAGAAAATTTAGCACTTTAATGGTGTAAAACAATTTTGAGCAGAGAATCTATTGAAAATTAATTAGACACATATTGTTTATTACCAGCATGAAAGCTATTTCATGTCAGCTGACAAGCTAATGTAATTAATAGGGGTGGGCCGATCTTTATTCTTGATTTCAGAAATTGTTAATTCTATTGGTATCGAGCCATCATCAATACTCGATTTTCCATTGATTAAAGTGGGGATTCCAATTCTTGTTTTTTTCAACTGTTAATATACATGTGGCAGTGCAATTTATTGAAAAATAATTAATTATCAACTATGCCTTATTTATATATTAGTTGCTTTGAATGAATTAAACGATTAAAGTAAATGCTGATTTGAGATAATGAAAATATTATTATTATTTATGAAGCAACAACAAAAAAGATCAGAAGCAGGTATGAAATTTTATCCATTGTACCTCAAAGGGTTGTTGTTGTAGGCTATGAAGTATTTCAATTGGTGGTGTTCCAAGTTGAACGAGGGCTTGGAATAAATAGCAATATCATGGACATAGAGCCATCGGCTAAAATTGAAGCTGGAAGAAGTAAGATATGAATTTTTTAATCACTTTAACAATACTTTATGACTGTCCGAACTTTATAAAGTGGTCATAAACTACAGTATTGTTAAAGTGATTAATTAAGATTCGCCAAACATAATGGACTACGAAATTCAAGAATGAATTTTTTTTAAACGTTTTTCAGACAGCCCAAAATACTTCATTATCTCTTGAGTATTAGGAGTTTATTTCAATAGGGTATTTTCAACTTAATAATCATGAATATTACTCTAGTGAGACTGCCAACTTAAATTTTATTTCATTATTTTTTTTCTTTTATTTTAGAAGGGGGCTTCTCAAATCTTTTCTTTTAATTGTAATTTATTTCATAGAATTGTGCATGTGAAATTACTTTTTATTCTTTACAAGATATTTTAGACTTATTAAACATTTTTTCTTGAACACTCGTTCAAGGCAATATTACTTTTTGTTGTTGTTATAGTTTCGCAAGTCAGAATGCAATCCTGGACGTTTTGGTTTGGTTGATCCTGATAGTTGTGATGAAAGCTTAGGTATTAGGCCTAGTAAGAGTGATACTAGTCTCACAGATAGTTTTGTAGTTGTTACTGCTGATGGTGAAGCTAAAGAAGAAGAGCCTATTTTACCTCCTGTGTCTTTACGGAGAACACGCAATAACCACCATACACTTAGACAAGGTAATTTCTATTATAAAATACCTTTAAATTGATATATTAATTTTTAAGTAGTTTCATATTTTTTCTGTTTTTACTAAAAAAATATGTATCTATTATATTGTTTTAAAAAACATTTTGTGGATTTTATATTATAAATTCAATTTATGTATTATAATATCCTTTTTTTCAGTAAGTTGGTATTACTTTTCTTCCATTAATCTGTTGTTTTTGCATTTGTACATTTAGGTTTTAAATGGCAGAGGCAGTTAGTGTTTAGAAGTAAGTTAACAATGCATACTGCATTTGATCGCAAAGACAACACAGAGCCTGCTTCTATTACTGCTCTTGCTGTATCAAAGTAAGTTATTATTATTTTTTTTTAATGATACTTATTATAAGGTTAATTTAGAAGTTTCAATTTTAAAGAGAAATAAATTAGATACAATTCCTGTTTAAAACCTTTTTAAATGTAATTCTTTAAACCATAAGTAATTCTAAAATTTTCAATTAGTTAAATCATTTTCCTTAATATTTCTAAAATAGTTTCTAAATTATCCTAGACTATTATCTTTACTTCTTATTGTTTCCTTATTTATTATAAAATTGATTGAAAATAAAATGTAATTTTTCTAATGTTTATTTAATCCAATTTTTTTAAATAGTTTGTAGTCCTGATTTTACAGGTTTTTGTATTTTACATGATTTGTTATTATTAGACCTTATTGACCATTCTTTTCAATTTTTATTGTGGCTCTGTCTTATTTACAGATAGTTTTAGTGCCTATTATTTGTAAAGATCACACCTATGGTATCTTAAAATAAACACCATTAATTCTAAAGCCAAATAACTAATGATCTCCATTGTACTATTGCACAAGCCAAAAAAAAAAGAAAATTGCTGGTACAGTAACCAGTGGTGAACCGGTTAATAAAGGTGAAAATGTTTTAAAATAGACATTAACAAAAATCTAATTTGATTCCAGATTCAGAAAAACTAAGAAAACATAGAAACACAGTATAGTGGCTTTAAATATACAGAATATTAGTTTCTTTATTAATTATATTTCCCTAGTTAAATATATATATATGAAATTAGTAGCTATTATTTCACTTCCATAGAAAAAAATTAAAATTGTACGAGGGCCGTTTTTTTTTCAACCTCCGATCGCACGCCATGATGGCTAGAAAGGTCACAGACCGGCCCTGTGCGCAGCAGTCGATCGCGCATCTTCCCCACTACAACTTTTGTCACTCCCGAGTTCAAGTAGCCAGTTTGCGCTTAGCTGCAGTCGGGTAAACATGGCCGCGTCTATTGATTCTCCCGCCAAATGTGAGTTGAGAAGTGTTATTCGTTTCTTGCAAGCAGAAGGGAATAGTGCAGCAGAAATCCATCGGAGAATGTGCCGTGTTTACGGAGAAAACATTATGAGTGAAGGTGTTGTGCGGGAATGGTGTCGTAAGTTTAAAACTGGCCGAACCGACGTGCATGATGAAGGAGGTCAAGGACGCAAGTCTGTCGCTACAGACGATCTTGTTGAACGAGTTGACAAAGTGGTTAAAGAAAACCGTAGATTCACAATAAGTGCTTTGTCTTTGGAATTTCCAGAAGTGTCGAGATCTTCTCTGTACTCTATTGTTTCTGAACATTTAGGCTACAAAAAGATTTGTGCTCGCTGGGTGCCAAAGATGTTGAGTGACACCCACAAAACTCGCCGAATGGCTTCAGCTTTGACATTCCTTGAACGTTATCGCAATGAAGGAGTAGATTTTTTTAAATCAATTGTAACCGGAGATGAGACCTGGATTCTTCATGACACACCCGAAACAAAGCAACAATCTCAACAATGGATGCACACAAATTCACCGAATAAACCCAAAAAATTCAAGCAAACTTTCAGCAACCGAAAAGTTATGGCTACGGTCTTTTGGGACCAAAAAGGTCCGTTGCTTGTGGAGTTCATGCAGCCTGGGACCACAATTAATGCAGCTGTTTATTGCCAAACTTTACGACGTTTGCGGCGAGCCATTCAGAACAAAAGAAGAGGCATGCTGACATCAGGAATTGTTCTGCTGCATGACAACACCCGCCCTCACACTGCAGGTGTAACCCAACAACTTCTTGAACAATTTAAGTGGGAAATTTTCGACCACCCACCTTACAGTCCTGATCTAGCACCGAGCGACTTCCATCTTTTTCCTGAACTGAAGAAATGGCTTGGAGGTCAGCACTTTCCGACTACTGAGGAACTTCAAGACACGGTCAAGACTCATTTAAATTCACTGGCGGCAACATTTTATGAAGAGGGTATTGGAAAGCTTGTCCACAGGTATGACAAATGCCTCAATCTTCAGGGTGATTATGTTGAGAAATAAGCATAAGTGTACATACATTTTGGTAATAAAATAATTTTGTTCTATTCACTTGTCTTTTATTTATGGCCCACCGGAGGTTGAAAAAAAAACGGCCCTCGTATATTAAACCGAAACTTTAAAATAGTAAATTTTGCAATAGTTATGACACTCCTACTTTTTCTTTTGATAGTTATAAATTTTTAGATTTATAAGTAACAAAAATTATTATAAAAGTAGGTCTGAAACGTAAAATTCCGAAAAGTAAAAAAATGAATAACATTTGTGGCACTGGCTTTGCGGTAGTTTTGTTCAAGAACTTTGCATTCCATTCTATTTAATCCATTATTTTCTGCAGACAAAAGATGTTATTAATCATCCATATCATACAGACATTTTTTTTGTCATGATTTTCATTTTTGTTTGTTTGCTTCAAGAGAATTTACTTTTCAATGTATCAGGTACCAGATTAAATGTCAGTGATCTCTAATGGACTTTAATCACTTCTCGAAACCTGCAACAGATACATATTGATATTTATAGCCTATTAGTTCTTCTTTTATCAGATGTTCTAGACATGATAGATAGACCTGTCATATGATTTTATTTTTAATGGTCTGCCAGTTTAGTTTGTACTTAGTATTGGTCAGTAGCTGTTGTTTCTTATGTAACATACTGTGTCAGTATGAAAAATCTGCGGTTGTCCAAGGTCTATATGAATTAGATTTGGAAAAAGGGTGTTTCTAACTCTTATCACACTAGAGTGGATTTCGAAATTTAAAAACTACTTACTGTAAATATATATATATATATTTATAAGTAGTGTATTTTTATGTATATAAAAAATGAATAATAATAAAGTTGCTTGATGTAATCATCTTGAATTCACTGATTAAACTATAATTAAAAGATACTTTACTAAGTGAATATGTAAGGGCTTACTTGCTAACGAGTTCCAAAACAATCGTTCCTTTTACGAAGGAAAGCCTCTACTGGCAGCATCACCTTAACAAATGTTGATGGGATGGATTTATGACTGTGGAAAGAGTGAGTTATTTTGGTTGTGAGCTATGTAATGGAACAGGATGTTGGCTTCAAAATGTGTGTGAGTATTTAATATATTTTCTTTATCTGTTGCATAGTGTTTGTATATCTCATATTTTTCTAAAGTTGTTAGTTTTTTTACTTTGTTTTAATATGTGGAGAATGTTTAAATTAGTATGTATGTCCATGTGTGTTGCGTGTTTTTTAGGTGTGTTGTGTAGCTGGATTTTGGGTTTGTTTGGTTTCTTTGGGTAATGTGTTCTTCAAAGTGTGTGTAGAATGGCCTACCTGTTTGGCCGATATAATAGCTGGGACACTCATTACATGTTAATTTGTAAATACCAGATAGATTGTATTTGTCTGTTTGTTTTCGAAAGGGTTGTATTTGCTATCTTATAGTGTTTGTTGATTTATAAGATATTTGGTAATGAAGTTTTTTTAATATAGAAACTATTTTGTTGTGGTAGGTGAGGGTTATGTATTTGTTAATTTTTGTGTGGTTTGTCAGCATGGCCGTTTGGTGATGTTTATGTTTAATTTTCATGTGTATGATGTCTATAAGTGTATGTTGGTAGCCGTTTTGTTGAGCGGTGTATTTTATTGTATTGAGTTCTTTGTCACAGTCTTTCAGCAGCATTGATTAGGCGGTGTAACATATGATTAAATGCAGCGTGTTTGTGTTGTGTGGGGTGATTAGATGTATAAAAGTATCGGTGGTTGTAGGTTTTCTGTATATTTTGAAGTTGTGTGATGATAAGGTCTAGAAAGTTTATTTTATGGTTTTCTTCTAGAGGGTAAATGTAAGGTTATGGTATATGGTATTAGTGTAATTGTGTAGTTTTTTATTTGCTGTTTGTTGCTGTTGTACAGGGTGCGGCAGCATAACTTACTTTTTTTAAATGCTCGCCATTCAGTTAGTTGATGTCATAGCGGAGGGCTAGTGGTCTCGTTCAAGAGGGGGTACAATAAAGTTTTGTCCCGACACGTTTCAGTCGCCATCATGCAGTGGAATAGTGAGGAGCGTGCCTTTGCCGTTGAGGCCTACTTTTCAAGCGGATGTTCGGTTATTGCAACACAGCGCGCATTTCGTAATCGCTTTAATTTAGCCCCGTTGGCTCCCGTCCCAGACCGCAAATCAATTGTTACATGGGTCACTACATTCAGACAAACTGCAAGTGCGACAAAACGAAGAACTGGAGTCCTCGGCCCGTTAGATCACCTGAGAACATTGAAGCAGTGAGAGCGTCAATGTTGCGATCACCACGGCGTTCTGTGCGCAAACACCCATCTGCCCTTGGACTATCCGATAGTTCTGTGAGAAGAATTCTTCGTGATGATCTTCATTTTCATCCGTATAAGATGGCGATAGTGCAGGAACTTTCAGAGCCAGACTTCATTTCTTGGATGAATGTGTGTGAGCTTCTTCTTGATGTTGTTCCCGAGGATGCTATTGCTTTTTTTAGCGATGAAGCCCATTTTCATTTGTGTGGGTCGGTTAACAAACAAAACATGCGCTACTGGGCTGACAACAACCCTCGAGAATTGCATCAAAGGCCTTTGCATTCACCCAAAATCACAGTGTGGTGTGCAATTTCCTCAGCTGGAATTATTGGTCCCTGGTTTTATGAGGAAAATGAGGTTACAGTGACAGTGAATTCGGACCGGTATGTAAATATGCTACAGAATTTTTTTTCTCACGGCTAGAAGAGTTGGATTTGGGGGACACTTGGTTCCAACAAGACGGTGCAACAGCACACACTTCAAGAGCATCGATGGCTGTTTTAAGGGAACACTTTCCAGAGCGCTTTATCTCAATTAGAGGCGATTTGGAATGGCCGCTCTCCCGATCTGTCCCCTTGTCAGGGGACGCTCTTCCGATCTGTCCCCTTGTGATTTTTTTCTATGGGGTTTTTTGAAATCCCGTGTTTATGTGAACCGTCCAAGAACCCTACAAGATTTGAAGACCAACATCCAAGAAGAAATTGCCAACATAACACCTGCTACGCTAACAAGAGTCATGACAAATGCCAGAAATCGGTTTACACAATGTATGGAGAATGAGGGACGTCACCTAACAGATTTGATCTTCAAAACAATGTAAATAAAAACTTTAGACATGTAGCTACATTATAAAAAATAAATAAATATTTTCAGATGCATACAATAGTTTTTATTGAGTTTTCAAAAAAGGAAGTTATGCTGCCGCACCCTGTATAATATTAAAATGTGGTGTACATATCTATGGTAGTAAGTTATTTATTGTGTATGATTGTTGTTCTGTAGAATGTGTTGTTCTTTGTGATGTAGGAATATTTCTTCTAAGATCCCTGAGTTGGGGGAACCCATAGGGAGGTCGTCTTTCTGTGTGTAGAATTTGTGTTGGTATGTGAAGTAATTTTGTGATGAGATGAGTTTGGTGAGTGTTATGCTTTCGTAAATGAGTTTATATGGAGTTTTGTTTGCTATGAGCATGTTTTGTAGTATTTGGAGTGTTTGTTCAATGGGCATATTAGTGTATAGATTTTTTATGTCGAATGATGCAATGGTGGAGTTGTGTGGTGTGTGGATGTCTTTAATTTTGTGAATAAGGTCTAAGTTATAGTATATGGATGTGTGATTCTGAAAGTTTGTGTTGTCTCTGATATATTTATCTATGTATTTGGCTAGCTTATGTGATGGTGCTTGTGTGTGATTGATTAGTGGGCGGTATTTATGTTGGGCATTTCATGTTTAATGTCCTGTCTAATATATTGATAGTGTGTAGGTTGTATTTTGAATTGCTGTTTCAGTGTCCAAAAGGATGTTAGACTTTTTTTGTGGTTGTATTTTTTGGGGGGTAGGTTATATATTTTAGTCCTTTGTGTAATAATGTTAACTCGTTTGTATTAAATTCAATATTTGTGGTGTTGGTGGTGCGCAGGTGAAATTGGTGGTCGGTGTAGATAGTGATATTGTTTTGTGTTGCGAGGTTGTGTAGTTTTAGTTTTTGCTTGTTTCTAATGAGTATTATAGTAGGTACACCATTCTTGGCATTTCTATGCATGTGCATAGTTTTACATTTTTTATAATAAATATTACAAATAGATTTTTGTAATATTACTTTAGCATATATTTTTATTCAGTATTGCTTTGGAAATAAAATGATTATTATTCATTATAAGGAAAGTGCTATTTCATCAACAAAGCTAAATATAATTTTACAATAAAAAAAACAAATACATGGCATTTTATCAGGCCTACTAAATTCAAACTTCAAGTGTTCAACATACAAACCTCTTATTACTTTTCTTCATTTTATTCTGAACACAGTGGTATATAATAATATATATTTACTTGAAGCCTTAATTTCTTAATGAATAATTAAACATACATTTGCAAAACACATGCTAACTAATTGGATCTGGTGGAGCGGCCGGCAGCCAAATAATTGGAATTCAAAAGGTTAAGAGTGATCCTATCAAGCGTGTGCACACTCGGGAGATCTTTCAGTAATCAAGTGAGAAAAATCTCATCACAATTACCTATCAATAGCCCAGAACACATCCCTATTGTGTATGATGAATCTCCTCACAGATGGAAAGGTGTGTAGGTTATGTGTTTTGAATTACTGTTTCAGTGTCCAAAAGGATGTTAGACATTTTTTTGTGGTTATGTTTTTTGAGGAGTAGGTTATATATTTTAGTCCTTTGTTTAATAATGTTAATTCGTTTGTATTAAATTCAATATTTGTGGTGTTGGTGTGTGCGCGGGTGAAATTGGTGGTCGGTGTAGATAGTGATATTGTTTTGTGTTGCGAGGTTGTATAGTTTTAGTTTTCGCTTGTTTCTAATGAATTTTAGTTGTTTGTGTGTATAGTTGTTAGTCTATTAAATTATTTCTTCAAGTTCTGTGTGGTGTATTATCGTTGTGAGGGTTTGGTGTAAATTGTATAGGGTGTGGTTAAGTTTGCCTTTTTTAGCATATAATTGTTTGATGCTGTTTTTCATGTATATTTTCTGTGCTTGTAATGTTGTTTTTAGTGCAACAAGTGTTTTGTTATTTATTGTAATTTTGGCGTATTTGGGTGTTGGGTTATTGTGTATTAATGGAAATTTGGAGGGAAGTTTTGTATACCTCGAGTTTCGTCTGTCGGTAGAAGTTGATTACTGATGACCGTTGATCGCTATCGTAAAAAGCTTCCACTTTCAAAAAACTTCATTACCAAATATCTTACAAAACAACAAACACTTCAAGACAGCACATACAACCCTTTCAAAAACAAACAGACAAATACAAACTATCCTGTATTTACAAATTAACATGTAAATAAGTGTCCCAGCTATTATATCGGCCAAACCAGTAGGTCATTCTACACACACTTCGAAGAACACATTACCCAAAGAAACAAAACAAACCCAAAATCTAGCTACATAACACACCTAAAAAACACACACACCTAAAAACGCTACAGACACACACACAAACACACACACACACGAACATACGTACTAATTTAAATATTCTCCTCATATTAAAACAAAGTAAAAACTAACAACTTTAGAAAAATACGGTATATACAAACATTATGCAATAGATAAAGAAAACATATTAAATGCCAACACACATTTTGAAGCCAAAACCCTGTTTCATTACATAGCACACAACCAAAATAACCCACCCCTTCCACACTCATAAATCTCATCCTGACAACCTTTGTACGTAACAGGACGCTGCCAGTAGAGGCCTTGCCTAAAAGGAATAAAAAGGAATGATTGTTTCAAAATGCGTCAGCAAATAAGCCCTTATGTATTCACTTAGTAAAGTATCTTTTAATTATAGAACAATAAGAGTTGGAGCTTAGAATCTAACACAAACTTCAAACTGTAAGTAACTTTTAATTTTTGATACCAATTATGATTATGAATAATAATTTATTAAAAAAAAAATACACTTACTCATTTACAACATAATGAATAAAAAATTCTACCCATATAAAATATATATTTAGTGCTTTATAAGTGAGAATAAAGTATTTTCATAGCAAAATACAACAAAATTGACACTGCCAATTAATTTGTGTGCACTAGATTGCTTGGATCAGGAATAATTTAATCCTCGATGGGTTAATACATATACATTATATTGTATGTAAAAAAGATAAAAGCTCTATTAGGACTCTAGAATTTGAAATAGAACACTTAGTCATAAGATTAACAACAAATTCCCTTGAATAATTTTTCTAAACGAATAATTTCACTTTTCAGTACATGCTGATGATTAATAATAATAACTAAACACTTTTAAATGTTTTAAACTTGCCTATAGTAGCACTTACTTTGTTGCTCTCAACAAGCAAAGTAAGTGCTACTATAGGCAAGTTTAAAACTCAACAAGCAAAGTAAGTGCTACTATAGGCAAGTTTAAAACATTTAAAAGTATTTAGTGATTACTAGTAGCTCACGTGAAGATGGAATCAACAAATAATAATAATAATAACTGTTGACTTATTGCCATTTTTGTATCAGCTTTCTAAAATAAAAGCATACATTAAACATTAAACCATTTTCTAGTAAAATTATCCATTGAACACACACTAATCTCAAACACCACTATGACCCTTTACTTTTTGTTCAAATTGTAATTTTGTCACAAAATGTATCATTTTATATACTGTTTTAGGGACCATCGTACGGTTTATGTGGGAGATACTAGAGGTCGAGTTTTTTCATGGAGTGTTTCTGATCAACCTGGTCGAGGTGTTGCTGATCATTGGCTGAAAGATGAAGGTGCAGAAAGTTGTGCAGCTTGTGGTGTTCGTTTCTCAATCTATGAGAGAAGACATCATTGCCGTAACTGTGGTCAAGTGTTTTGTTCAAAGTATGTTTACCAGATCATTTAACAAATTCACTATATTATTTTTTGTAGTGAATTAGAGAAAGTATTAATTTTGTAATTAATATTAATAAATTCGAATGCTGTTTTTATTTCAGATTTTAATACATTTTTATATTTTATTTAATGGTGGTTAATCATCTTGCTATTGGCAATTTAGATGTAGTATCAATTATTATTCTGTCAGACAGAGTTATTAATTTCATTCTCATCATATTAACTAATAATATCTTCAAAAATCTCAAACATATAATTTATAAAATAAAACATTGAAATAAACTTGGCAAAAAACCATGATACACAGACTAATTAACATAACCTATAGAAAAGGATACAAACACACTCTGACAGACAACATAATGTGTAAAAAACAAAACACACTTAACATAACATGACAGCACATCACAAAAAATAACTTCTTCATTCCGCAAACACAAATACAAAGTAGCCTTTAAAACATCTAACACATAGGTTCTCAAACTGGGGGCGTGCCCTTCTTAGAGGGAGTGAAGGCAAGTCAGGGGCGGGTGTGAGACCAGTTGGAAAATAGTAAGATAAATTCTCATTTAGTTAAAATTTGAGTACACAATTTATCAAATTTTAAAACTAAATTAACACCACAGATTTTTTTACACAGGTAATTTTATTGAACATGATGTTCAAAAAATTTTAATGAAATGTATGCATTTATAAAAGAAATATAGGTAAATGTTGGGCAAACTTTGTAAACTTGAAATCAAATCAACATGACAGCTTGAAAAGAATAATAGTACAAAAGTGTGGTCAAATCTTAATTTTGGATAAAACGCTTGCAGGTTTATCACAAGCAGCACTTGATGATACTTGTTTTTTTCAAGCACCTTTATGTGCGAAAAACATTTTCAGTACTTGTTGAAATAAAAATAAAATAAAGGAACTAATTTGATGTTGCTAATGACTTGTGTTGTTCCTTTACTAAAATACCACCTCAAATAGGTACGCCAATGCTAATGAAAAAAATTCAAGCTTATCCATCTGACTAACAGATTTTTCCTCTTATCTATTAAAATTTTCCTTGGGAATTAAAACTTGAAATGTTACATCATGTTTCTTGTGAAAGTATATATAATTGTTTCTTTTTAATATGCCTATACCATTTATTTATAGTGTAAAATGGAGGGGGACATGAGAGGCTTTCATTTCAAGAAGAGGGGGCATGGTACCAAAAGGTTTGGGAACCCCTGATCTAATACAACTAAAAAATAACTACACAGTGAAAAAATACTCCAGAACAAGTGCAACGGGGAAGGAGTACACACGATCTCATGTAACGACTGCCCCAGCCTCTACATGGGTCAAACATTTTACCACGCCAAACATTTTACCAAATCAAACTTCGCCATTCACGTACAGAACACACTACACGCATACACCAATATAGACACTAATTTAAAAGTCCTTCATTACATCAAAAAAGCAACAAACAAAAAACAACAAAATATATAAACACCACAAAAACCATCCACAATACATTCCTCTAAATGACTAAACAAACTCATAATCAAATACTATATTTTAACACATAATTAACATCAGACTCACACTAATGACTCAACACTCTTGTCTGTGGCTCATAGCATTGAACAATGCATTGATCTGGTGTGAAACGTGCCGGCTGATAAATATCAATAAGTAGTGGTGTTTTGCCAAGTGATAGCAATAGTATAAAATGTCAAATTACTCTGAGGGGTGATTGGTAGAACACTTTTCCAAAACTGCATTAAAGAGAACTCTCCAAAGAGCACTGTTTCA
This sequence comes from Prosapia bicincta, assembly GCA_036971475.1. Lineage (NCBI taxonomy): Eukaryota > Metazoa > Arthropoda > Insecta > Hemiptera > Cercopidae > Prosapia > Prosapia bicincta. Next base: position 328,146,845 of record JBAIZL010000001.1, read on the forward strand.
ATAAAACAAACAAGTTTACATGAAAAAACCTGCTGTGTTTGTTTTTTGAAATTAATATCACATCTCTTTGTCCATTCAGACTGCCGAAAATGAGTTGAGATAATCACAGCCAAAAATTTGTTCAACAATATATGCACAAGTCATATACCAAGAACTATTCAAAACTCTCAGTCAGTTTAAACGAGGTTCAGTTTTCACTCTTTAGTGCAGCTGTTCCCAACCTGTGGTATGCATACTCCTAGGGGTACGTAGAAGCCTGTCGAATAGAGTGCAAAAATAATACCAGTAATGGCGGACATCAATATTTCATACTTTAGATTTGAAACAAATACAAGATTACACTAGTAGTTGACAAGATAGTTGATGTGTTGTTGATCAAAAATTGAGTGGAGCTCGTATGATTGTGTGCAACTGAAACCACAAAATAGTGTAACAAAGAGAAACATCTATTCCAAAATTAGGTGCACAATATTAATGCAGGAATGTATCTACGATTTGATGATAGGAAACCATCTGTTGTGTTACTCATACAAAAAAATTGTATACACAACCAGTTACCCCCGCTCCACCCATTACTAACCACTATTGGTCTTAACCACATCGAGGAATAGGAGGTACTTTTCATTGGAAAAACTCTTTTAGGAGTATGTAAAATGAAAAACTTTGGGAGCTACTGCTTTAGTAGAAGCACCACAATATGTTAAAACTTTCAGCTAACAATGTGAAAAAGCTTAGTCTGGCTAAGACAAATGAGTAGGTTGTACTAAGCTTAGCAATAAACATTGCATTCAATAACCATCAGTAGGGGACCACCATTCCATGATGGCTGTTACACCCAGTGGTGGGATCTGACAGAAAATTTGTTAATGTATAATTTTTTTAGTAAAATAATTCAAAATGTGTGTGTGTGGGTGGGTGGGTATATGTGTGTTTCATCTGTCATTGTCTTTTCTTATTAACAAATCTATTGGTGCTTTTAGATGCAGCAGATTTGAGTCTGAGATATCTAGGCTGAGAATAATAAAACCAGTCAGAGTCTGTCAGGGTTGTCATATATCACTAAGAATGCAACAGAAACCTGATTCTTAGACCAGTGTATTTATCTAAAGTTTATAGATGTAAGGTAGGTATAACTTTCTTTTTGTATTAAAAATAGTCTCTTTCTCTTTGTATATATGATTTGGCCAACCACATAAATAGTTCTTATTCAGACATATTGGAAACATTTTAAACTTACATCCATACATATTAGAGATGAGCTGATACCTGTAATTTTCGATTCTCAAAATTTTCTGCCAATTGTCGATTCTTGATTCTTTTAAGTTATATAGGCCTACATGATATTGTCTAATAATGAATTTAGTTAACATATTGGTCATATAGTGAAGTCTTTTAAAAGTTCCGTTTTAATGATAGGTTATACAAAATGTTTGACCTTGATTTATAAATAGGGATTTGGGCTTGATTTATGAATAGGGATTTCTGAAAGGGTGACCAAGATATTAGATAAAAGTAATGATTTATTTAAAATTACATTATAACTTCAGTATGTAATAACCATTTCAGTTTGTATAACTGAAGAAATTGAAACTACCTTTTTGTGAAACTACCTTAAGAAAAACCTATTTGTGTTTTGTTTCAACATGAATGAAGTGGTAGCCACCAGAGACGAGGAGAGAGAGTGGGTCGAACCCTCCTGAATAAGAGTGAGAAGAGCGGTGGCAAACGGATCAGAAATGCTTCCGGTCGTCTTTCTTGTTACGTCATAAATAATAATAATATTTTTGTGATCTCAAATCGACATTTGCTTTAATCGTTTAATTCATTTAAAACAACTAATAGTGTAATAAGACATAGTTTATATTTATTTATATTTCCTATAAATTACACCACATATTTATTTTAACAATTAAAAAAACAAGAATCTGAATCGGAGCTTTAATCAATGGAGAATTCAGTATATCGACGATTCCTCGATACCATTAAAATTGACAATACCTGGAATCGAGAATCGGAATACACCCATGCCTAATATATATATATAGTTTTAAGCTTTGGTCATTTCATTTTAACCATCTTTATATAATACTTTTTGTTATTAAATATTTTCTAACAAATCGAAATATTTTTAGAACAAATATGCTCTACAAAATGTATTTTTTTAATATACACTGTCATATATAAAAACTTTTATACTTTAAAATATATGAAAACTTTCATAAAGTAGCACTTACCTTTATGTTGTAATGAGGATAGAAGAGGAAGCCATTTGTCAACTTAGACAGCAGTTGATTTATTGGTTTTATAGATAAGCCGTGATGTAAACAACTCCCCCACAGTCAGGGACAGCTCATGGGGAGTGCATGAGCAAAATTATTATGCATGTAAAAATTAAACTTTATTAAAAATGCGGTTTAGTTTAATCACATTTGTTACTTTTAACAGTTGGATTCAACGTAACTGGGGATATATAGAATAATATCCGTGCTTTAAACCATTACAAAAATCTACCTTTAAGAATTTTGAGTAGAAAAATAACTATTAAAAATGAAATTTATTTTAGGACGTAATTATAAGAAGACAAACTTTGCAACAAAAATCAGTAACAATTTGTACTACTATAGGTGTACAAATAAATATGGGTAGGTGTAGAGGGCTGCTAGTGATAACTGATAGGAGTGCATCTATTTATGCTAAGGGAAGGTGCATCATAGATGTTATCTACAGGGATAAGGGTGGGGTGAGAAAATTGGTGGTTCTCTGAAATTATCACGGTAATTATGTCAAATAATAATGTACAAGTTGTAGTATAATCACTCATAAAATCTTATAGAACAGCAAATTACAATTAATCATTTTAACATTAGTTTATGACTATCCGAACTTTAAATTTTCTAAATTGGTAAATTTAAAGTTTGAATAGTCGTAAACTAATGTTAAAGTGATTAAGTAAGATTCACCGAATGTAATGGACTACAAAATTCAAAAACACAATTGTCTCTTAATCCTTCGAAGAGGTCTTAATGATAAGTCAGTAACCAAGGGATCAATTCCCAAATCAGCTGACCTCTTACATAATCAAAGTAAGTGTTTCTTCAGACAAGTTTTATATGTCTTCAGGTACATAAGTATATACAAACACACAATTTTTAGTTGCAATATAAAGAACCTTGTATCACTGAATTTTCTTAAATTACCTTCATCTCGTAATAAAAACAGGACACTGTTGTAAGTAATTTAGTGATCTAGTGGAATTCTCTTAAAGGAACAAAACTATAATTTACACATATCTCAAGATATCAAGAAAACCAAGGAGAAATATATTTTTAATTAGTTTTTAATAATTTTTAGAGCATATTTCAATTTACATTTTAATATTTATCTAATTTATATATTATTTTTTTCAGATGTGTAAATTAGCAGATAAAAAAATTAATTTGAAAAGAATACCCTAAACGTCGTCGTAGATTTGTAAAGTATAAAATGGAAAATAGGATTAATATTGAATCTCTTGTTTTTATTTTTGTTATTTTTGTGTTTCAATGAATGATCAGCTCGAATATTATGGCAGTACTTAGTATTTGCTGTTTCTTGGCACATTGACAATACAATATTTTAGCTTTTGTAAATATTTCTACTATTTGCTTGTTTAATTTTAAGATTAGAATAAATTTTATTGTTACCAAAGTCAATTAATTTGTAATTATAAAAAGCTCCAAGTCATATAAAGTAGCTTCTAAACATTACATTCATTATGGCAAAATATATAATTTCTTCTAATAATTTTAGAAAAAGTCTTGACAAAAGAATTGGTAATTAACTTAAGTATAAAACTATTAAATTTGCAAGGATAAACAAAAATATCATTTCACTTGAAATATTATTGGCTACATTAGGTCTGTCACCTGATAGCTACCATCATCATTTATTAAAAAGACAAATGTATATACAACTATTCTTTGAGCTTAGTTTGTAAGCTTATGTTAAAACAAATGAAATACGTACACAAAACTCACAAATTAATCATTTATTGACTCATGGCATTTCAGTGACAAAGTCATTGAAAAGGTAAATTAGTCAATTTATACATCTTAATCTTAACTTGGTGTTTTATATTATTGTAAAATTTCTCGTGCATTACTAACAAATACTAGACGTTAGAAACACTTTAGTCAAAATAATCATGTTAGACACCGACAAAAACATGCAAATATACTTTTCACTTGCAAAAACATTGGCAGCTCTGAAAAAATTGCAAGATACAATAGTCATAAATTTACCAGTTTAAGTGTATTATCAGGAAATAATGTGATGGGATCTTTATTATAAATGTCACCAAGTAAAATATTTTATAGGTTAGGCCTATTGGACTTAGAATTGTTATATATTGGACAAATCTATTCTTGTCAGGTCTTTTTTTAAATGTTTGTGTTTTAAGCTTTTTTTAACTTTTATTATTCGCAATTGATTTATGAGGAAGCGTCAAAGGATTGGAGATAAATATATATACCAAGATAAATTTTAGTTTAAAATTTTGGGAATTATATGATTACAAAAAATGTATTTATATCTAATATTTTAAAGTAACTAATTTTTTTAGATCTACCTGTATTTGTGGATTATTTTAGATCATTTTAAAATGTGTATAATTAATCAATGTATTAACTAAAATTTGAAACTTACTTTCTATACTTCTCTAAACAGTAATAACTTATCATGACTATGTTCCTTGTTTTAAACTACTTTATATGATTTGCAGTGAAAGAATATATATTATATGTGAATATTTTATTGTATTCAGTTTTTTAAATTTTTTACACAATTCAACTGTTTAACTTTTATCCAACTATATAATAATGTGTTTGTTTTACTTTTTTCATTTAAAACTGTGATTTTGGTGATAACATGACATAGATGTTTTATTTTCTACATCTATTAGATGTAGTTTTTATTTTATGACAACTAATAAACAGAGTTCAAGGATTTTAAGCAACAAAAACAATTTAACACAATTTTCCAGAATGTTTGCAGATCAAATTGAAGTAAATCCAGGTCAAGAGACCCAGTTTTCTAAAATTATCCCTAAAGATTTATTCTTTGTCTTTAATATCTTGTGTAGAAGTACATTGCAGTGCCATATACAGGACTGTTGTCTTTATACTCAGCTTTCGTAAAAAGTATTAAAATGAAAAGTTGTTTTTGTTATTAAAAATGAATTAGTAGTTAAAGGCAAGATGAAATCATTAATTCTCAGAAATTTGATATCTACTTATTTTTGTTCCAAATGGAAATTAATTAATTTTAATAAAATTTACCAAACTTAATTTTAAAGCTACTACTATCTTTTTCTTGCCTCAAGGAACTTCAAATGCATACATATTTTGTCTGTTTATTTTCAATTCTTGAATAAATTATTCAAGTGTAATAATACTTAATGTTTTAATTTTATTGAAAACAATATAACATTTTATAGCATATATTGAGTTTTTGTGATTGATGTTGGATGGGTTGCCATATAGATGTAATGGGCATGTGGTCAACTCTGCATTGTGTGGCAAAATAAATTTTTTTCTAGCTATTAATTAAAAGACGGTAACCTCAAAATGAAGTTAATGGTGAAATTAGTACAAGGGGGATGGAATAGATCTGAAAACAGCAGCAGAAGATTTTTTAGACCTCAGAGCTTGTTTTGGATAGGTAAGGTTTTGTTATTTTCACTAATCTATCATTGTTCTTCAGAAAAGCTGATTCATTTTCAACAGTCTTTGTTCTTGCATTTTACTTAACTTTACAAATTAAACAACTAAAATTGATAAAATATTTACAATACTCAAAGAACAAAGAATGATTCTTTAAAAGTCCATTTTTTAAGTTTACTATATTGTTAGTTAATAGGCACAATAAATTTACCAATCATGATTTCACAAATATTACATAGTTTAAGCAAGAGATGGCAAAATTTTAAAAAAAATCAGGAACTTATGTATACCTAAATTAGTTGGTATACATATGGTACACAATATTGTGTTGTGTCATTATGCTTGGAAATAGTTAATCGTTACATTAAAATTTGTTGGAATTTATTGATATTGTATCCCACCTTTGTCTGTTAGGGATTGTTGTCTAGAAGGTCGATAGTTATAGCTCGAATTCATCTGGTCCATTTTATATTACAGTAAAATTTCACTAATTCAAATTAATTGGGGCTTAACTCTTGCCTGAATTACATAAATTCCAAATTAAAAATATTTTGTCTAGAATACTGTGCCTCATTTCTTTGGGAGGATGGTGCCACCAAGAGCCATGGTCAGTGCCACAATTCTTACAAAATTAATTAACTTACAAATTATAATAGTAACATCAACACTTTAGCTTAGGTATTCTGCTTGGTTCTTCAAAGTCGAACCTGTCAGGGATAATACAGGATCTCAAGTAAAACAGCCTTTACATGAACTCCAGTATAAATATATTACCTGCACAGGTTAGTATTAAAGACAAGTTTAATTTACAATGAGTCCCATCTTGCTGCAAATGTAGCATCGAATTTAGCCATACCACAGTACATTTCTACATCATTTGATACCTTTTGTATGGCATTTATAGGCTTCTTCCTTTTGTTTCCTCTGCCCAAGTATGAATCCATTTATCCCAAATATGAATGGGCAGCTGTCTAAAATTCTTCGGGGAATACTGCTGGTTGACAGTAGGACCCATACTTGCTATTTGTTTGGCTATTCTTTCTGCAGCTTCATTTCTATCTATTCTGTAGTGGGAAGAGACCCACTGGAACTGCATCCATTTCCCCTCAATCCTGGGATTATTCATTAGAGTTATTATTAATTTTATTCTAAACCAGTAGTCATCTAGTTCTTGCATTTACAGGGCATATGCAGCACTCCTTCAATCTGTAATTATACAGAATCTTCTGATCAAGGCAGTTTACCAAAACTGTTTTTTTTTTTTGCTCATAGCTCTCCATCCATAGTGGATGTTGCATTTGCTGGAGTATAATATATTGCTGGTTAGATATTGTCGTAACGAAATCATCAAGACCATGAAAAACATTTTGTTAAACTGAAATTTTGTTTAACGAAATGTAAGCTAAATTGTTTCATTACAGAACTACAACGCATTTTATTCTTAGCTTAAAAAATCTATAAAAGGTAATATTGTTGAAGTATAATGGTTGAAAATAAACTGAATACACGTTATTTAACAGCACTTTTTCATCTAGTTTTGTGTAAAAATAAACTTTGCTACAGTAGATACTATTTTGTAGTAAAGTATAGAGTAATGAAAAACCCATAAAAACTATGACAATTTTTCTTGTTTAAAATATAAAGTTTAACTTGAAGGTTTAATTTTTTTAAATTCTGTTATTTTTTCTGCAATATCTTTTTAGTTTCATTCATTTGAATAAATTGCTTAGCAATAAAATTTTTGAAAATATTAATTAGAACATCATATACAGTAGGTAGATACAAAGAAATAGTTCTAACTTTAATTTATTTTTACAAACTACACTTTCTTTACAGAATTACGATTCTGGAATCTTTTACCAACCAACACAAAGATGTCCCAGGCATCCTCATGTAATCATGCTCCACGCATCTTTCAAGTTATTTTATTTTCAGTGTTGATAACTAGATCCAGTAGAATTTTCTGAAGTAAAAGGGTCCTGTAACCTCAATAGATCATACAGTCACCAGATTGAGTGGTTGTACAGATAGTCGGAAAGAATTGTCTAAATGATCATGTAATGCTCTGCTAATTTTCTTCCAAATAGGTACAAGACCACAGTCATACAAGGTATCTTCAATTTTTTTAGAGTCTTTAAAAGTTGTAGATAAAGTTGTTCCAAAACCTTTAGTTATATCTATTCTTCCAACACTAATCTAAACTTTTTATTATGTCAAGTTCATCTTTGATCTAAAACTGATGTCTTTTCACCTCTTGTTTCTCCTTCATTAACTGTTTCACTAAAATACAGCACACTACACATACTTAAAATGTACATGTACTGTATACTGTAGTGTACTGTAACAATTCTTTTCAATGATACAGATTGTGAGTCACTTATATTTCCTATCAAATACGGCGATAAACATGACTCATTCGAAATAGTAATTATATTTTTAAAGAGTAAAAATATTTCGTTTTACTGAAATTTACATGTTATTGTTTTTTGTTAAAATAAGATTTGTTACATGCAAATTCATATAGCGAGCCAAACAAAATGCAATAGAAAATTCTTTATAATGAAAATTATGTTATATTGGTATTCGTTATAATGGGATTTGGCCTGTATTCTTCTTGGTGAAGTGGTTGTTGTATTTCAGTTCTACTGATTTGATCTGTATAGATCTTTACAAAATCTGAGTATTGGTTACATCTCGTGACTCTTGTCGGAGTACTTCTTGAGGATCCTGTATCGTTGTATTGGTTGCTAAAGTCAGTCTTATTTTGAGATCAACCTTCCTCCATTGGGTTCATGTCCACAAACAGGTATCTTCTGGAGTTTCAGGATGCATGATTGTGTAAAGTCAACGAACTCTATTGGTGTACAACCGAGGCTTTTTTGTATGTTCGTAATGCAGTGGGTAGTTCAATAGTAATAAGATCTTTAGGTACCTATCTCAGGTCTGCTTCTCAAGAAGTGGGTTTTACTGCCAGTTCTATTTTCATAGCAGAAATTGGGGTAGTTTTGGGGTAACCCTCAAGGTAGCTGATTAGATTAATTGTAATTTATTTATGAGAGGTTTTGCAGCAGCTCTCCAAATCTCACTGCAGTAGGTCAATTTATTTCTCACAAAGCACAAGTACTACTTTCTCAAGGTTATTTTGTCTGCTCCCCACTGTCAACATAATGGGGACAGAACCCATTATGGGAACATAATGGTCTGTTATACCACTACTTTGATGGTATTGAGATGTTTGCTACACTCTTATACCGCTTTTCTCTACGTGGGATCCTCATTTAACTTCTTGTCCAGGTAGACTCTCAAAAGTTTGGGACAGTAGATTTTTTTATTGTTTATTATCAGATTGGTGTAGTTATTTTTTCTTGTGAAGAAGACACTTTCTGATTTTTCAGCAAAAAAATTCTTAGCATCCACTTTACATACTATCTTGAGACCTGATCTGGAGCAATCTGCATCAACTTATTAGCTTCATCCGGGTCTTTATACGAAAAGTGTTACATAGTCCACATTGGCAATAGAGTTGACTTGCAGTGACAAATTATCCACGTTGTCATAGACTGTAATATTGAATAGGGCTGCACTTACCACTGCGCCCTGGGGTTCTTTTTTCTATATTGTTACATGACTGTTGACCATATCCTGATACTAAGCTCATTTAGAAAGTTCACTAGGTATCTCAACAATTTCTCTTAAATCCAATCAAACAACATCGCCTTGCGCAAAACAAAAGCCTTAACTCTCTTCATCTGCATATAATAGTAATAGGTGAGTTTATCTGATTTTACCAAAAAAATGTAATTCTGTAGAATGGAAATCTCTTGTGAGTATTCCGAATTAGTAGAGTTTTACTGAATTTACATGTTAGTTCCATTTTGCAAGCTTTTTTTAATTTTGCCAAATTTCCAAATTTACAAGGCAGTTTTAAGCAGGTTTTAATGTGTTTTGTTGAATGAACGTCATCTTGGCCTGTGTTAAAATATTATTTTTGAATAAAAACTGACGAAAAAATGTTCAAAAAAAAGTGTCTATATGTATACTAGTACATATATCCTTGTCAGTAGTAATTCCTACAATATTTAACTCATTTATGAAAAAAGTATATAATTAACCTGCTTGGATATAGTTATGAAGAAAGATATGGCAAAGTTATTCTCATTATAGTAACCATGAGAATTTTTTCTGGTACTGGCATAACAGAGTTGCTTCTCTCTAGATCAACTTAAATATACAGGGATAAATGTATTTATCCTGCATACCTATAAATAAAAATTGTGTTCACATTAGCTGGTTTAAGATGAACATTGTTTACTTTTAAACAATTATTGTTAAGGTTGCATTTTTCTAAAATTATTTCTCAAATAATCGAATTTACTAGTCAAATACTATTTATTATGAATGCATGAATTTAATCTTCTTTATTTTTGTTACATTAAAAAGTGTTTCCTCTTATATAACATTTAAGGAATCCTTTTTTTTAATTAGTAAAAATTATTTTATTTTAATAATCTAGTAGTTTTGTATGTAAAAATTTAGTGAGATAAAATGGATTGGAATCGTTCTTAAGTAATTTTATTTCAAATCATAAACAATGAATTATGTTCTGAGACAGTATTTTAGTAATCTTTAAGAATAAATTTTATAATTTATGTCCATGTTTTATGTGTATTATACATGGTATTTTTGTATGATAAAAGTTTACATTTTTTAATTTTTATATTTATGATTATTGATAAGTTTTTTATTCTGTATTAAAAAAAATATGGTTGAGAAAAAATATAGTAGAACCTCAATATAATGGGCCTTATTTAACCAGAAGTCAGTTATAATAGATTGTGTTTTGAAAATAGGCCACACCATACACTAGCCATCGCTGCAATGCTTACATAGCTGCTGATACAGTCATTTAAACCTTTTGACAAGTTGCTTTACCCTAAATGATATAAAAAGGAGTGTAAACATATCAGTAATACTTATAACACTAACTTTTAAACTGTTGACAAATGTTTTGTAAACAAATGTATACTCTGTTCTAACCAAAAAGGCACTGGCCTGAAACGTGACTTCTATCCCAATAACCTCGAAACACCTTTAATATCAACCTGAATACTTCCTAATTAAAAGAAAAAAAACATTACACTTGTACTATCTTGGAAAAAAAACCACTACTTACTGATTTATTCAGCAGACATGTTTTGCGCTAGGTCAGCGCATTTTTCAATGCTATGAATTACTGAGTAGACGGTTGCTCAGGTGTGTTGTGTTGGTTTGAGTCGGTAGTGTATTTTTGTTCTGTGGTGTGTTATTGTTCATAGAGTAATTATGTGCTCAAATATAGTGTTTGATTGGGAGTGTGATTTGTTATTTAGAATGTGTTGTGGATAGTATTTATGGTGTTTATACATCTTATAGTTTTCTACTGTGTTAAGTTTTTGCTTTAATTGATGTAATGTATGATTTTTAGATTGGTGTCTATGTCAGTCTGTGAGTGTAGTGTGTTTTGTATGTGTATGGCGAAATTTGATGTGGGTTGTGTCTTTCTTATCTGTTTTACGTGTCCTTCGTATCTTGTGGTAAATGTTCTCCCTGTTTGTCCTATGTCATCAAATTTTGGCATACACATGCAAACACACTACACTCACAGACTGACATTGACAACAATCTAAAAATCCTACATTACATCAATAAAAGCAAAAAACTTGAAGCGGAATCTGAGTTAAAGAAACTCAAGCAGAATCAGTGCCAGAGTCTGATGAAATTGCAGATGTGTTTGAAGAAATTGTCAGTTTTACCAGACAACTAAATTTAGAAGTAGATAATAATGACATTCAAGAACTGCTGGGTTTACACAATCAGAAGATGACAATTAATTGATGAGTATGAAATGCGTGAGCAAGACCTTAAAAACGCAGATTCTTTAGGCCCAGTTGATGTACAGGATGAAGTGACTGTTAGAAACTTGACAAAAGGCCTTAGTTTTAACTAAGCAAAGTTTACAAATTTTGGAAAACATAGACTCCAACGATGAGCATATTTCTGCCACAAAACAAAAAAATTATCGAGTTACGAGGAAATTCTGCGTGAGAAGAAAATATCTTTAATTCTTCAAACGAATTTACTAGATTTTGTGAAGCTTTCTATGTCAAAATAACTTCTTTTTACTTACTTCCTTGCAATATGTATGTATATGATATAATTTTTTGTTTTATTATGTATTTAATATTATGATACATACACATTTTTCTTTTAAATTATTAGTTTATTTAGTCTTTGGTCCCAATTAAACAAGATTCCTATATGCTTGTATGTAAAGTTATACCCCGACTTACACGAATTTGTCGAATTCGACTTACATGGTTATCACTCGGTTCCACCTATCATGTAAGTACGAGGTATTACTGTATTGAAAAAGGCTAGCTCACGGGTTTGTTGATCTATCCCTTGTTTGGGAGGTTCAGCTTCATCAATTTCCATCTCTTGAGCATTGGGCGAATCCTAATCAGACTGCTCACTATCCGTGTTGTGGTCGCTTTCCTCCACTTTGTCCCTGTCACTGTCATCAGTTCCTCTGATTTCATCAAGCCATTGTTCAATTTTCAAATTATCCATGATCAGTCACAATAAAACACTAACTTAAACGTCAACACACAACTTGAATATCCAAAGCATTAACACACACGCACAGACTCACAAGCCAAATATCAGGTAAGGCAATACATGCGTGCGGAGCCACAGTCCACGACTTCAACAATCAAACAACTGAAACCCAGTGTTGGCAGCCAAGGTCAAAACAACAATCCCCTCTCTCTGAAAAGTAGAGAGATGAAAGTAGACGACCGCAGGGGAGGCTGGGACATGACTTCCTGAAAATATTTACAAATACCAGTTTTTACTTTTTTTAAATTAAATTTCAATAAAACGGACAAATCTCCCCCAACTAGTCTATTATAATGAGGTTCTATTGTATTTTACTATAAAAAAGAGAATATTTATAGATATCATATACAATTATTCTTTGAGCTTACCTTGTGAGGTTATGTTAAAACAAATAAAAGACATACACAAAACTCACAAATTAATCATTTATTGACTCATACACGTTTCAATGACAAATTCATCATCATCAGTGAGTATTGCTACTACAAACTGTAATTAACAACTAAGGGAGTTAGAGTTTGTAGTAGCAACACTCACTGATGATGTTGACTTTGTCATTGAAACATATATGAGTGAATAAATTAATAATTTTTGAGTTTTGTGTATGTCTTTTATTTGTTTTAGCACAGCATATAATTTTATTTTATTTCTTTAATCTAAAAACCTTCAAATAGTTTGATAGTTAGGTTTACTATAAAAAGTAAAAAATTCTTGTTATTATAATTTTTTAATATATATTTATACTTTTGTTTTTTTAATATTATAAATAGTGTATGTATTTTGTTTTAACTAAACTTTAGGTAATGTTTTGTTTGTTTTTTTTAAGTATGTTTATATGAATTTAAACATTACAGCAGCATTAAAGTACATATGTCTAATATGTTTAATTTTGTTTTTTTGTACAGACAGATTTAATGGCATATATAGTTTCTAAATAAGTATTATAATAGAAACAGTAAGCTACTTTTTGTGAATACAAAAGTATCTAGCAGCCCCAAAATTAATTTGTTTTGAATTGTAAAACCTTAAATTCGTCCAAATTATTCTTAAATAAATGTACTGAAAATGTTACAATTTCAATAAATGGAATTTTCTGTTCTAAAGACATTTACTGAAATTCCCTGTCCGACTTTAAAACATTTTGTAGGACACTTGACTCACGACTACAGTTTCAAGGTCTTTTCAGAACAAGTTTTAAACTTATTTATATTTGTTACGAACATCATTGGTTTAACTAAAATGTTTCTGACCACTGTAGTATCGCCAAGATTCACTGTAATTCAAACTTTGTAATAAGTTACCTGAATTAATGAGTTTGTTAAATAATGTCTTTAGAAGTTAGTAAGTAGCATTAAATCTGCGCACAGCATTCAAATAAACCTACTTTTTCACACCATAAAAAAATTAATGTAGACCTATCTGTAAAAACCATTTTGCAGATTATTTTTTTGTTCAATGCATAATTCTATTGGTCCCCAAAATACTTTTATATTTAATAAAAAGGTTCTTCTCAAAACACTAAATAAACTTTTTTAATAATAATGTAGGCCTATTGTTTTAACGATAGCAAGCTATAATCTTGGTAAATTTATTTTAAAAACCAAAAATATTTCTTAATAAATAAATTATAATTTTTTGATGTATTTACAATCCAGTTTCTAAAATGGGTTTATTAAATAGGCATAGCTTTTTATTCAAGTTGCAGCTAGTTTTTGTTCAAGGGCTGTATATATAGTTCTAAAAACCTATTAAAATTATATGGGTAATAATGACAAATTGGTAAGGTTAATTTTATATGTAAATAACATATTATTTACTACCCAATAAACATATATCTTGAACTGACAAGGAGTAACTTTAACCTTTACTGCACATTTTGGAATATAATTAATATAAAATTACATTAATCACTTAAACAATAGTTTATGACTATCTGAACTTTAAATTTAGTAAATTTGTTAAAACTTACATACTTACTGGTACTTCTACCAGGCAGAAGACACTGATGAAGATCGGCACATAGCGATCAAAAACGTTCTGTCTCAGTAAGTTTTAACAAATTTACTAAATTTAAAGTTTGGATAGTCAGAAACTATTGTTTAAGTGATTAATAAGATCCACCGAATGTAATGGACCACAAAATTCAAAAATAAAATTACAATCCCTTCAAACCATTAGTTATTTTACATTGTTAAGGTTATTTTTTATATAATTACATTTCTTAAAACATTGTTTTATAACTTTTAAATTTTAATGATTTACTGTGTATAAAATAATTCCAGGATATTATTTTTAAATTATTGGATGTCTACTTATAACGTTTCAACAAGAAACTTGAGATTCAAACTATAAGAGCTGCATTCCTTTTATTATTGTGATAATATTAAGTCAGTGTTATTTTAGAAATGTTTAGTCATTAACAATATAAAATAGGTTATGCAAAGCATACATGTGCTTATTTTTATAGAGCAGTTTTTAATGTTATTTATGAATTATATTTTACTAATTGTGGGTAGTCTTGTAATAGAACAAGCCTATTGTTTTAAATCAAATTAAGAAAGTCAACAAATAGTAAGAATATTATAAAATTTTATAAATGCATTAAATTGGTATATTGAAATCTTTTAATGTAAAAGTATTTTTAAATATAATTTTTTTTCAGTGTTTTATAATTTTCAAAATTTGTATCTAAACTGGAATCAGAATTATATTATTTTGTATATTTTAGAAAATTGTATATTTTATTTGATTTTATATCAAATCTTATTTCTTTGGTCGATACTGTTATATGTGTTAAAAAGATATATTCACCAAAGGAAAAATAACACATATTTTTTTTAGCACAAGTTAGGTACAATAGAAATTTGGTTAAAGTTGCTTGTTGTAATCATTTTGAATTCACTGATTAAACTATAATTAAATGATACTTTACAAAGTGAACTCGTAAGAGCCTACTTGCTGACGTGTTTCGAAACAATCATACTTTTTACGAGGCAAAGCCTACTTTTTACCCTGGCGGCATTGCGCTAGGTACAGGGGTTGCCGATTTATGAGTGTAGAGGGGGTTGATTAGGTTGGCTGTGTGCTATGTAATGGAATAGGGTGTTTACTTCAAAATGTATGTGGTTATTTAATATGTTTTCTTTATCTGTTGCATAGTGTTTATATATCTGGGGGTATTTTTTATTAATTTACACACAGACATACATACTAATTTAAACATTCTCCACATTTTAAATAACCACACACATTTTGAAGCCAACATCCTGTTTCATTACATAGCACACAACCAACCAAACCTACCTTCTCTACACTCATAAATCTCATTCCGACAACCTTTGTACCTAGTGCGACACCGCTAGTAGAGGCTTTGCTTCGTCAAAGGAACGAACGTTTCAAAATGCGTCAACAAGTAAGCCCTTACGTATTCACTTAGTCAAGTATCATTTAATTATAATTTAATTAACTTTTACATTTGCATACTGAACTCAAGTCTGCGTATAATAAAATAATTACTTACACTTTTAAATGTTTTAAACTTGCCTATAGTAGCACTTACTTTGCTTGTTGAGGACGGTTGTTTCGGGAGATGTGTCCCTTTGTCAACTCAAACCGTAACTGATCTCAAGGTTTACGTAGGTTAGGGCGGGGGGTGGGCTATTTTGGTGGTGTGAGTGTATTTTGTGTGTATTAGGAGTTATGATGTCAAAAAGTGCGTGTGAGTTGTAATGTAATTGTGTGTTGAGTATGTTTGTAGGGTGTAGTTTGAAGTACCTATGTATTTCGTATTGTTCGGTTGTATAGCGTTGGTTAATTCTGTGTTGTTTATGAAGAATTTGTAGGTTAGATGTTATGTCTAAGTAGTCATGATTTGTGGAGTTGAGATGATCGGCGAAGTTTGATTGGTAGTTATTGTTTTTTAGTGCTTTTATATGTTCTTGGTAACGTGTGTAGAATGACCTCCCTGTCTAGGCTATGTAAAAACTGGGGCATGAACTGCAAGTTAGTTTGTAAACTCCAGTGGTGTTGTAAATGTCGTAGTTGTTAACCTTGAGATCAGTTACGGTCTGAGTTGACAAAGGGACACATCTCCCGAAACGGCCGTCCTCAACAAGCAAAGTAAGTGCTACTATAGGCAAGTTTAAAACATTTAAAAGTGTACGTGATTACTAGTAGCTCATGCGAAGATGGAATCAACAAATGAAAATAATTACTCATAAAGTTAGAAATGATAAAAGTGATAATGAAAATATATTTTTTCAAATGTCAATGAAACAAAAAACACCATTGAAAATCTGAAGTTAAATATTAAATAGTTTATATTAATTAAAACAACCTCTTACCACAAATTCAACAATTTTTATTTTAACCTTATGTACATTTCGATCAAAAAGTAATCATTTTCAGAGGTATTTTACAAATAAAATATTTAGAAGATGATTATACTTTGTGATCGAAATGTACATAAGGTTAAAATAAAAATTGTTGAATTTGTGGTAAAAGGTTATTTTAATTAATATAAACATTTACGCCACAGTTGCTTCAAATTGTTATAAGTAACAGCTAACACAAAAATATTATTAAAACCAAAAACACTGTATTTTATAAAAAATTCAAACACAGAAATGAAAACTATATTAAAAATGGATTAAACGTACCTGCCAATAACAAATATGTGATAATGATAATACTTACTCAAAAAAATGTATATTATGGCTGAGAACCAAAATCATCAACTTTCATTTTCAGACAGATTTTAAATTTAATATCCTTTAATAGAAAATAAAAGTAGGGATGTTGTTCCTCAAAAGATTATTATTATTATTACTCCGATGTAATAAAGCTTATGTTTACTCATAGGTCTTGCAGTGAAATGTGCCTCTTGATTTCTCAAAATGTTGGGTTTTAATAATTTAGTATACAAAACCCCTAAAAATTTTGTTTTTAAAATGTTTAAAGATTCTAATGTCTCAGAAATTCATAACAGGACTCTATGAGAGACAATAATATAAAAATATTTATGTTGATGTTTCAACCTCACCAACCATCTTCATGGTCCTTCAAGACTAAAATAACATATAAATACAATAATTGTAATAATACAACAATATTTAAGTTAATAAAAAGAATTTACACAAAAATTATTTTAAATTTTCAAAAATTGTAAAAATATTTGTTGTAGTTACATTTGATAAATCTTTGACAAGCCAACATGAATGAAATATTAAAATATCTTGAAATCCAAAAATATTTATGAAAGAGGAAACGCGTAGGCCTATAGTTTGTCTACAAAAAAAATCAATCACTTAAAAAAGCTAACTTAAAAATACATAAGACCTACCTAAATACTAGGTTTAATTAAATAATTACAACACCTAGACTAAAAGTCAACTAATCTAAAACCCAAATTGGTAAAATTCCAAAATGTCAACTTAATCATTAGAAATGAAAGTTGAGGTTAATGCATTCCATGTGTTATATTTCTTATTTCCAACAAATCCCCATATTAATATTTATTCCAGATTTCAGGGTCTTAATAGTAATAACCTATGAACCATTTGTAATTTCTATAAGACATTGCTAAATATTTTCAAATATATTATTTAATATAATTCTGTTTCTCAAACTTCAACTCCAAACAAAAATATTCTTTAGTAATTAAAAAAAGACCTCACTAATTCGGACCAAGATGAATTTGAATTTCAGAACAATGTATAGAACTTGAATGTCCATGTCCCAAAGACTGAAATTTTATTGGCATTTATGTATCATAACATGCATTTGAGGAGTCTTTATTTAATGTGGAAACAATGACTATTACACATTTAATATTACTGTTATATATTGACGTAGCTATTTTTATGTAACTAGCTGACACGGCAAACTTCATACCGCTTAATAGTCAATGAATGTCATGTTAATTTTAGCTAAATTTAATTTAGTATTTATGAACATAATAGCTGACCCGATAGACCTATAATAGTTGTCCTGTCTTATGTATAAATATTAAATTCAAACAGGATTAAAAAGTAAAATAAAAAAAAATATTTTTGAAGTACGTTTATAATAATGTACAAGAATATTCAATTAACCATGTGCCATGTGCATGTGGTTACTGTAAAACAACTATAGCCACCTCCCAATATTAATAAAATCATTAGGCATCGTAGTTACTAAATAAATTTCTATAAATATTTCTAGAGCTTTGGCGGGAAAATAATAGCCTAATTCGTATCTTTCTCAAAACAAAACAGTTTAGTCTAATTCTATATTTTTAACATTAAAATAAATCGTTATCACAAAAAAATAGAATTCATATTTATTACATTAAAATAATTTACTAAGATTCATTTTATAAATTTAAATAATTCATAGGCCAACAAGAACAAATTTTTGACAACTTTTTTGACATTAATAGCTGATTTTTATAGCTTTTTATGTGCTGAATCCAAATCTGGTCTTAGTTTTTTTGTATCACCCATAGTTTTTGAACAATTTGCTTTTTGTTATATAGTTTAAAATTTCTATGTGGTATGTGATAAAATTAATGAAACTCTATGTTAAATCACAAGCATGGTTTTTATTTACAGTAGGTCACTTGAAATAATGATAAAGTGTAGTAATGTAGATTTCAGTATTCTGGTGGAATTGGTTTATACTTCCTTTCTCTTTTTTCTTTGAAGCTTCTTGTATAGCTTTTTCTGCGATGAGTCGCATGTTGAGCTTCTCGGTGAAGCGACCAACAGTAGTCCCCCATCATGTTGATGTTCCAGCGGCCCTGGTAGCGTTTTTCCATCAATTTAATATCTTGGTGGAAATGCTTACCCTGCTCCTCACTAACATCTCCCAAATTTTCCAGGAAGTAATCAAGATGACTGTTCAAAAAATGAACTTTCAGGCTCATCAAACATCCTAATTTTTAAACTTTTTTATCGTGTTAGCTACAATAGTACCATATTCTGGGTCTTTTGCATTTCCTAAGAATTTTGTAACAACTTGCTTGAATGATACCCATGCTTCTTTCTCATTTATCGTCATTGTGGTTTCAAAGGTAACATCGAACATCATTTTTCGAATGTCGGGTCCTACAAAGACGCCTTCTTTAAGTTTAGCTTCTGAAAGTTTTGGAAATTTTTGGCAGAGATACTTGAAACAAGGTCCATCTTTAGGCAATCCTTTTACAAATTGTTTCATGAGGCCTAACTTTATATGTAGAGGTGGTAAAGATAATGTTTTAGGATCTACAAGATTTTTGCGGAGAATGTTCTTCTCGCCAGGTTTCAAAGACTCCCTCACAGGCCAGTTCTTGTGCACCAATGTTGATCCCATTCACACAAGAAACATGGGAATGTAATGAAACCACCTTGCTGACCAAGAAGCATGCACGTTACTTTTAAATCGCCACATATCATCCAACCATGAGCAGAATAGCCAATTTTATTCAACACTATTTCTAGGTTTTCATAGCTCTCTTTCATATGTACAGAATGGCCAACAGGTATAGATGCATAAGTGTTACCATTGTGTAATAAAACAACTTTTAAACTAGTTTTGGATGAATCAATAAACAGCCTCCAGTCTTCTTTTTTGTATTCAACACCGAACTCGTTCATCAGACCTGGAATGTCTGAGCAGTACACTAAATCACCTTCTTGTACAAAAAATGTTGTATACTGATGCTCTCTCTTCCTATACACATATATGCTGGTTCCAACTGCCAACAAGTTCTTTTCTTTTAGTCTAGAACCAAGCAATTCAGCTTTTTCTTTTGTTAACCCAAGATCCCTAGCCAAATCGTTAAGCTCGATCTGCGTAAACAGTTTAGGCTCTATATTTCCTGCAGTACAATGGAACTCTTCATCATCTTGCTCATCTAGCTCTGACTGTACATCAGAAAACATTTCAGTTGGAACAGGTTCTGGGACCAATAAATGTACATTGTGCTCTACTGGTCGGATGGCGGATATTAGGTTAGGGTAGCTTATTACCTTCTTGTTTTTCGAGTTATGGCTAGTAATATCAATACTGCAAAAGTAGCAATCATCAGCGTGGTTTCTAGGTTCCCTCCATACCATAGGAACAGCAAACTTAAAAGGTATTTTTCTCCTTTTTTGACCATTTTCTAAGATCTTCAACGCAAACATAACATACCTTATGCGGGGCCCAAGATTTATCCTGATCACCAAGTTTAATTCCAAAATATGAGAAATAAACCTTTTGCACAAAGTCTGTAATGTTTCTTTGGTGTTTTTTAATAAACTCACCACAAATATAACAAAAACTGTTAACAGAGTTCTTACAACCGCGATTAGACATTTTACTGAGCACATGTACTGGAAACCAGAAGGTGAGGTTAGGTTGGCAGTAAACAAAACATTAGCTGTGAACAGAAAAATATATTCCCCCTTTTCCTGGACAGTAAATGTGTTTTAGCAGTGTTGCCAACTCTTCTACAGCCAGTACAAATTATTTTACAATTCCATTTGAACTAAATAAAAACTTTTAAACTCTTTAAAAAATAACAAAATTTAATAAATTTATGTGCAAATGTGAAAAAATGGTGGGTGATACAGCTTAAATTTGGGTTTAGCACCCTAAAAAACATAAGAATAAGGTGTTTTAAGAAAAAAAGGTTTTTCCATTGTTGGCCTGTGATTTATTAACTTATAAATTAAAGATGTTTTCAATTCAATAGCATTTTAACTTAATATTGTACAGTAAATAAAGTATTATTTTGGGTTAAAACAGCTGTTATGCAAACTAACTTAAACACATATTAAAATTGTTGTATGAAATCTTATTTTCACTTAAAGTATCAGATGTACTTCATAGCATTTTTATCACCATTTATTAATTATTGGTTGCATCTATAAACCTATATTGTAATTGGATACTGTTACAAATCATAATTTTCATTTTTTAAATTTAAGTATTTGACTGGCCATGATGATCAATGAAACTTTGAAGTTTTTATTTAAATAAATTAAAGACTTGCTAAACCTATAATTTCTGAAAAAACGTCAAATTTACTAAGCAAAATTCACTGTTCAAGTATTGATGAGATTGCTTAGTGAGATCAAAAACCTTGTGTATCAGTAGGATTCTCATAAATTTATTTAAACTGTAAATTAATGCTTTTGGTATCTCTTGCCAATAAACACTAATTACTGATAATTTTCAGCAGAAGTGTTTTGAGCTAGGGCGAAACGATCTGAAAAATATCAGTAAGTAGTAGTTTTTTGCCAAGTGATAACAAATCTGTTTGTAATCATCTGTTTCTTGACTATTCTTAGTTCAGTAATATAATTTGATTGAATGTTTAGTTCTTACAGGCCAATGTTACATATTTATATGAAAAAAATTATTGAAGACCTACTCTAAATTATTGGAAACCCTGAATTCGTCAAGTCCAATTAATGAGGTTTTACTGTACTTTTAAATAAAATATACGGATTTAAATAATTAATTAAAAGTTATATAAGAAATTTTATATTTGTTGAATAAATAAATATACACACTGTTTAATATTTTGTGTAATATTTACCATATAAGTACCCATGTATAGACATCATATCATCCTGAAATTAACTGACAATATTGTACAGATACAACATTGAATCATAGTTTTAGAATTACTGTCATTAAGTGTTTAGTGATCAATAAAATTGTTTAAGCTTAGATGAATACTGTGGTAAGAACAAGTTATTTAATACCACCATTTAATCTCTATACATGTGTGTTTGTGTGTGTGTAATATAGACAGATATAGCAACCCTTCAGAATTGAGAAGATGGGAGTTGTCATACCAGTGGTACACTAAATCTAGAGAACCTCCTAACCTCAACATCAGATAACTCCTTTTACCTTCCCCCTAACTTCTACTATTTTTAACAACTCCATGGTTTAAATGAATCAATATTTATACAAATAACATATAGTACTACATCATAAACTATACATCTGTTGTTCACTTTTTTGTGGTTCACAGTCTTTTCGCCTTTTTTGATTGAAAAAGATCATTGTGTGTGAAAAAGATCATTGTGTGATCGAAATATTTTGATAGTGTAATGCGTTTTTATGTGTAATTTCCAAGATATTGCAGTTTTGGACTATTGCCACTAGGTAAGTCTGTCAGTCTCCTATCTAGTCCAAAAATTCCTAAATAAACTTCAAGCTCTACTAAAACTAACTTTAAAAATAGAGGAAGAGAGATATTTGAGTGTGTGTGTGTAAATTAGCACTATCAACAAAATATACAAATTGTTTCCATCTTGAAATTCATTTTCCTAACCCACTGCTTGAAACTATCTTGCCCTTAAAATATCTGTTTAGCTGCGTACAGATAAGGGTTACTCATCATCCATTTTTGTCATTGCTTCAAGAAACTGTCATTTAAAAAAATATTTAGTATGCTTGACCTTTGCTAGTGTTATTGTTTCCATGCTTTAGATAACAACAAGCAAAGCATTTCTCTTGTCTATACAATAGTTTTTTTTTTTCATCAACACAATTCAGTTTCTATGATCACTTGAACCAAGAAATTAACTCGTGCTGTTAGATTGTGAATAATTTAATTCTCCAATCGGTTAATAATTCAGAGAATTATGAGTTTTTCTGAACAAAAACCTCCTTGGCAGGGAAATGAGCTTCACTCATTTAAGCTGTAGTAACATAAATTTTGTCAATAGTACTAGGTTTTATTTTTAATTTGAAAAAATTTTATTATCCTAGCATAATAACCCAACGATAATAGTAGGTAGTTGAAACATTGTGTTAGTCGTATCATGTTCACCATATGAAACAGTTATTTTTTAGATTATTTATTCTGCATTTTTTATTGAAAATTCCGTAAGTTGATAAGGCCCAGTCTCTTTTCCTGTTGCATATAATAACCACATTTTTTAGGTAAACTTGTTTAATTTTGTTTTTATTACAGAACAAAGTTTCCGTGGCATTTTAACTTAAACATCTTCTTTTTTTAATAAATAAACCCGATTTCCAGAAGTAAATCTTTCATTATTGAAGACAAAAAATAAATTAAATGTTTTTACATAAAAAATTCAATTTCTAAAAGTAATGTCCATAAGATGAGCCCATCCAAATGTTTGTACTCCTGGAAGAGAATACTGAGAATTTGTAGGCATTATGAAACTTTCAAGGGAATTGCATTGATTTCTTTTTGAATCCTTACTTGTATGAAGAGGAAAATTACAAGGATATTCGCAATATTATTATATACATACATACATATTTATATTAATTGTAATTATAAGATAAAAAGTAACTAAAATAAAATTTTCCTTTGTTGATTTTAGTAGGAATTGTGTTTAAAAAATTCTCTTTCTATATTACTTGTTTAAACTGAAGGATTGTCATTCCATATGAGGTATACTTGATAACCCTACAAAAAAAAAAAAAATTGCACAAAAGTAAATCTTGGCATGTGAAACAAATCATTGTATGATATTTGGTGTTTGGTTTAGCTTCTAAGCTACTGTATTTCCCTTGCAGATATCATGAGTTCCTTATAAATAAGGTCCAAAATGCTTTGTTTTCAGTGGTCTATTAATCTGTTGATCCCTGGATGTTTGTTTTTTAGAGCTGAACCAGTTTTCTCAAAGAACACAAAATAAAGATAACATACAGAGACTAGAAGAAAAAAACCATCGCACAGCCCTTACTTCGGGTGTTACAGTTATTATCACTCCGTTACATGGGCAGCGGAAAATTCCTGCTTTTTTAAGTAATTTTGTAATATTGCTAAATGTGCGGTAATATATGAGTGGCACTTGAGGACATCTTCCCTTCACCCACCACACAACAGAATAATGTGGTTCAGTTGATCTAGAATGATAGTCAACACACAAAGACAGTTTAAAGTGATTTGTGTAGGGAATCCCCGCCTATGTGTGTAAGAGTGTCATTCTTTTATTAGACACTTAAACAATAGTTTATGACTATCCAAACTTTGATTTAGTAAATTTGTTAAAACTTACTGAGACAGAACGTTTTCGATCGCTATGTGCCGATCTTCATTAGTGTCTTCTGCTTGGAGATGTTGGGTCAAGCGGTGACGGTTTTAAAGGTAGGTTTTCGATAGTATCAAATGTGTGATTTGTATTGTGTTTGTTCGTTTAATATGTTTGTACTTTGTGTTTTTGTGTGTCTGTAAATTTCATATTGTTCTAGTGTGTTGAGATGGGGTTCTTTTTTGTTGATGTGTAGGATTTCTAGGTTTTGGTAGATGTCTGTGTATTTGTGTCCTGTATCTTTTATGTGGTTGTAAAATGTTGAGTTGGTGTTCTTCGACTCTTTGTTTAAAGCTGCGACCCCTTTGTCCAATGTATAACTTGTTACATTTGTCGTAGTTCAGTTTGTATACGCCTGGTGCTTGTAGTTTATCCTTGTTGTTGGTGTTGTTTTTGTATTGTAGATTGTTATTAGTTTTGTATGCTATTTTGTATCCTGTTTTTTGAAATTTGCGGACTATTTTGTTTGTTGTTTTGTTTATGAATGGTAATGTGATGTATTTGTTTTCCCTGTCTGTAGTGTTAATTTTAGAGTTTTTTTTTGTATTTTGTGCCATAGTTTGTCTATTATTGTGGTGTTGTATCCATTTGTGTATGCTAAATATTTAATTGTGCCTAGTTCTTTGTTTATGTTTTCTGTGGTCATTGGGACTTCTTTAAGTCTATGGAGCATGGATCTGAAGGCTGCGTGTTTGTGTTGGATAGGTTGTTTGAGGTGTTGTGGATAAGTGTGTCTGTCGTTATGAGTTTCCTGTAAATGTTGAAGCTGTGTTTTTGTGTGTGGCTTTTTGTTATGGTTAGGTCGAGGAAGTTTAGGGATCGGTTAGTTTCAATTTCTGAAGTGAGGTGGAGTTTTGGGTGTACAGTATTTTATTAGTGTAGGTGAGGAGTTGTTCGCATTGACGGGAATTGCCTCTGTATAGTGTTATAATATCATCGACGTATCTGTGCCAGTAAATAATTTTGTGTGCGTGTGTATTGTTTTTGAGAATTTGGTGTTTTCTATGTGTTGTAAAAAAATTTTGAATAAATTCTTTTATGTTGAAAACATTATTGTTTGGTTTAGGAATATATATATAAATTATTTGTTTAATTTGTTTTGGGCAATAATTTAGAAAAACTTTATTAATTTAGAGAGTATTTTATAAAACTCAGTATCAAAGTCCCAAGTTGGCGAGGAATTCCCAGCATACTCGTGTGACCATGTTACAGAAGGTTTGCTAGTGGGATTTGAGGCGTTTAACTAATCTAACTAACTTTACATAAAGAAACTTTTTGTACATAATTGTAGTTAAGGTTCCAAAGATTGTAAAAAATTAATAAAATATCTATTTATTGATAAAGCAAAGTAATTCAAAAAAATAAAAACAAATATAAGTGGGGGAATGCACACCATGAATGTAACCGTATTACTTCCTCTACAAGTGTAATGAGAGGTAATACAAAAAATTGCATAAATTGATGAGAAAATATTTTATTGATCAAATAAGTAAATCAATACATGATCAAATAATATAAATACAAGAGGATTACAGCTAAAAATAATTAAAGTGAGGAAATTTACAACAATTTATAAACTATGTCTATCAAATAAACCTACATAAAAATGTTACAATTGGAAATTTACATTAAGATAATAATCATTTGAATTTTTGTAAAGCAGATACAATAATTTATATTTAAATTAACAGAGTATTTTCTTAACACAAATTATAAAATACAGTAAATGCCCATTGAATGACAAAGATGATGCCAGTCTGCCATTTCGTCTAATTTCAGGCAATGCCGAAAGCTTCTGTCTGTATCTCTGTACCAGTTATATTCGTTTCTATTAAAATTACTACACATAGAGTATTGTTTTTTTATATTGTATTGTTGTGAACCAGTTTCACTGTGTTGCACACTTGTTTTCTTTCTATTGTAAATTACTGTGCACAGCCTACATGGCTGAAGAATGACTGGACGATTATCAAGCTATTTTTGCCAAGAAATAACGCTTTGTGGTATATTCCTGTTATGGCTCATTTTCTTTGTTTTTTTAAAAAAGTTTTAAACAGTTAGGCCCGAATTGGGAATTGTTGTTGCCAGACAGCGTCTAAAATAGGACGACATAAATTAAACATAATTACATCCTAGAATTAACTTTTTATTTTTATCCCTTCGAGTCCTAGGAGATAATATATCACCGATAGAAAATATGCAAAAATTCCAATAATAACAAAACTTATGGTTGAATATCCCAGGCAATGTTAAATCGTTGAAAGAATTTCATCAGTTTTATGTTATACCTGAGCCACCCATTATATTTTTGGTGGATATTTGTAGAAAATAGAAACAATAGACTAACATTTACATTTTATTTTTAGAGTTTAAAAACTTGTGACAGGTCATAAATCAATGAACAAAGATTTGCTAATAGACAAAAGACTTGGCAATGTTTATTGAATCACTCTAAAGTTGAACAGTTTATTTTCTTTTCAATGTCGCTTTTTGAAAAAATTATAGTTTTCTTACAAAATAAATTATATTACAAAAAAAATGTTTTTTATCCACTAACACATACATCTACGCGATAGCCACCCTGGAAGAAAAGTCATTAAAATAATGTTTTTTTAATAATTTTTAAACATGAATATTTTTAAATATTCAATAAAATTTTATGATCATAACCAACATTTAATCTAAATAATTCATCACCCAACAATAAAGTCATACACCAATAACTAAAGGGAAAGACAGTTGATTTGCAGGTGTGTTAATGCCTGCTGAGAACAAACGCTTGGTGATCTGGCACAATCAAAATTCCGAACGTGGAGGATTAGAGGACATTTACTGTAGAAGTTAATTAACTAAATACTTATAATCTGTATAATTCGTGATTCAAGAT
The DNA here is from genome assembly GCA_036971475.1 of Prosapia bicincta. Classification (NCBI taxonomy): domain Eukaryota; kingdom Metazoa; phylum Arthropoda; class Insecta; order Hemiptera; family Cercopidae; genus Prosapia; species Prosapia bicincta. The sequence continues at coordinate 328,174,117 of JBAIZL010000001.1, forward strand.
TTAAAAAAAAAAAATAGAAATAGTTGTCTTCAAACCAGTCTATAAAGTTGATTAGGCTATAAGTTGATTAAAACTGAAAAGCATAATTATATATAATAGAGTAACTTTAATTCACAAATGCAAATTATTTCTATACTCGAGTTTAAAAATTGGAAGTTAAGAATTGTATTTTATTTATAAAATCTCAAGATATAATTTAATAACTTTAGACAACACAAACTCTTAACATCTTAACACTTCATTACTAGTACAAAGTTTGTTCTCAAACACTGGAAATTTTATATTCATACTGTAAAAATAAATGCAGTAAATTTCCAGATATAAGGGTATACTACATTGCCTCGTTTATACACGAGACACAATATTTACAACACAGAAATATTCCACAAAAACTACAAAATAACTATGCAACATTTCTCTGATTTTTAATATTTTAATAATGAAAAACCTAAGCTGTTAGAAACTATTCTTGAAAAATAGCTGTGATGTAAGGACTACGTTGAATATGCACTAAAAGATTTAATATGTAGCTAACATGTCAGAGAGCAGCCATTACAGCTTACAAAAATCGAAGACAGCTTATTGATGTTAAGTTCGAGAGTGCATGTCAACACAATTAAAAAATCCGGAAGACTGTATATAATTTGCTACACTAAAAATACGCCGTTTCAGTTTTAAGTGTCATGCTAGGTATCCAAGTATCAGTTTTAATATCAATACAAAGAATATTTGCTGAAATTATACGGTAGTACCTGCTCTAGCCTTGATACTGTGTATTTCAGTAAAGGTAAGGTAGTGTAAAAAGGTAGTTGTTTGCATTTTATCTGAACAATTTATTCAGCCTGAAACAAGTTTCTTATCTTTATTTAGTCTTAAATAAGAATGTTAGTATTAGGTTGTCAATAATAAAATATGAATTCCAAATTGCAGAAATACTCTCTGGCAAAAGAACAATTTGTAAAAAAAAAAAAAAAAAAACAGTCGTAGTTAATGTTTAGTGCACATCCAAGAGTAATATGTCTACATAGGCAATATATTTTTAAAAAAATCAATATAAACCAAATAAAGTGAAATATGTTATGCTTCCAGAACATAACAAAGCAAAAAATATAAATAAATGTACAAAGTTGTCAAAAATATAAAAATTCTATGAAATAATTATAAAGCAGCCTTTATCAACAAACACATCAAAAAAATAATAAAGGCTAAAAAAACGACAAACAATAAGAAATAATATACATTTTTGTTTTTCACACATAGGAATAGGTTTACCATAAATACTGATCTTGATTCACTATTTATAAAGAGTTGTATATTTTAAAGAAATGTATAAATAATCGTCAATGAAAGTTATTAAATATAAAGAGTAAAACTCACATGATTTTAAAATAAAACTAACCATATACTTCTAATGTAAATCAACTTGTTTAAAACATTATTAAATATAAGTATTTATATTTCCTAAAGGTCTTAAACTATAATGTTTTATCAGGATTATGTTAATACTAATAATAATGATTAAAGTATTAAACCATAATGATCCAATTATACTTGTTTCATTACATCAATTTCAAAAGTTATAGCATATATTTAACCCATTTATGCCCTATGTTAAAAAAAAACAATAATCTAAAGTTTAAAATAATCAATTTTATTTGTTCCAAATGGCAATGAGGTGTACCGGTGCCCAAGTTAAAGATGTTTACAATATAAAGAAGCTAATTTCTCACTAGTGACCCCTATGATAGAATAAATAGAACCATGTTGTATCTGTTTACCTCTTCTATGATATGTAAAAAAAATAGTTTGCCTATAATGTTCTTTCATTTTTCATTGTTGATACATAATCTGAATAAGCTAATTAATCTTTTACAAACCTAGCTAATCCGTTTTTTTACAAACCAATTTTTGAAGTATACAGTAAAACAAATTGGTATAGATGCTGGTGAAAAAAATGCTTTCTGCCATAAGTAAAGCCACATTTAGGTTTGAGGATTCTTAGTGATATATAGTACAAATCAAGTTCTATGAAGAATCCTCTATGTGAACAATTCCACAGCAATTTTGGATATATTTGTTCTTGCATTACATTTCAACTTCAAACCTACCTGAATAATGATATGAATGGGATTTTGTGAAAGGGTTGACTGTTTTTAGAACAGTTAAAACAATTCAGTTTCTTAAAGATGTAATGATCTTGTATTACAGGTGACAATGAATTAATCACACTTCCTCTTCGGATGTTTGCCAGGGTTCCAAACTTGAATACATAATTACTTTTGAAATTTATCAAGGAGCAATGACCCTTTTAATAAAGAAGAGTTTATCCTTGGTCACTGGTTATTCAACAAATAATTTTTTTTTAAACTGATTTTTAAAATGATGGTGCCATACCACATATTGTGGGAAATTGTTACTTATGTCAAAGTTGCGAGAAAGTTTTCAATAAAAAAACTAATGTATTTACAGCTATAAAAAAAGGACTAAAACCAGCCATCTGAAAGATATAAGTGACAAAATGCATGTAACTCCTTGAGTATTTCTTTAAAACAATAACATGTGTGAAACTGATCGAGTTGCATCATCTTACAGTAATGCGATTCAATCGAAGAAGAGGCTAAACAGGATAACTGGCTTATCTTTGCATAAGGTCCAAATGTAGCACTTCAAAATACCTGGTTTCTACATCAAGCTCAATTGGGACCAAATTTAGATTTTCTTGTGTTTAAACGGCAAGAGAAAGTTGATGGAATGTTACTTCCCATATACACACAGGTTGTTTTGTCAAAATAAGTGGAATATCTTACTGGAGCTATGTTTGATGAAACGGGACATTTTATTGTGAATCACAATAACAGAATCTGCTACACAGTGTATCAACATGAACAGCAAGTTGTAAATATGAACAACCATTAAATAAAAAACGGTTTTAGAATTTTATAAGCAATAAATTGAACAAATATTATTATCCTTGGTGCTCCCCTTTTAAATGCTTGCCAAGATAATCAATGTGTAAAACTTTTATCCAAAAATCCCAACAAATTTGTGGGCATATATGAGTTGAAAGAGTAACCAATTATTCTAATTAGATAAACTAGTTATAGCAGTAATGAAATAAAGATAGACAATATACAGTAACTACATCTACTAACGTTGACGATGTCTCTTCAGTAAGAGGAATCACAATCTGGAACAAAAAATTTAGTAATTTTATTCAAAACAAGATTATATAACACAATCATTATATATTATTTTAAAATCTCCTGATTTTTTCATACCATAACTTGAAACACTTATTTTACACTTCTGGACTGATAATTAATTTATGATTAAACTATTGGCAATATATATATATATATATATATATATATATATATATATATATATATTTTTTTTTTTTTTTTTTTTATTGTTGGACACAAAACATTGCCTTCAAAATTATTATGACTCAAAAGTTACTTTAGTAATATTTTATTATTAAAATAGTCAAAATTAAACTTGAAAGAAAATATGTGCCCTGAAAATAAACTTATATAATTTTTCCTACATTGAAATAGTCCCTTATTTATCTAAAAAAATCCCATTTCCAAATATCAAAGTTATAAACATACTTGGGAAAGTTGACAAAAAAAATACTGATAAAAGTAAACACAGAAAAGATTACTGGTTAAGGTTAAAGTCAATTGAAAAATAACTTAATCATGATTAAAAGTTAAGTTACTTTTCAGTATTTAACCCTAGATTACATATACCTTGTCAAAATGATGACACTCCATTTAAAAAATTACTTCAACTGACAGATGAGCATTTTGCGCGCATTCATCTTCCCAGTACCTTCGTACCTATAGCAGCAGATATCAGTTATGCAGTTTTGCTGCTTAAGTTTGCATACATCCTAGTATAACAGAGCTCAAATCGTCGTTTTGACAATGCATAAGTGATTGTGTGACTTTTATGTTTGTTCTCTTTACATTTTTCAGTTATTTAGATTTTATAGACTTAGGGTTTGTTACCTTTTGTGGTGGTTTGTGTTGCTAAGTATATTAAGGCTGCATTTATAATTCAGACAACTAATGAGTATGATCTTAGAGACTCTCAATAAGACAATATCTCGAAGAGTCTAGCAATAAGGAGTTTTGTGAACATGCTTCCATCTCAAATAGGTGCCCAAATGTTAGCGAAGATAAAAATGTAGTAAAAGATGATCATATCAAATGTACAGAGTCAGGGACTATACACATGCAGACGTGACTTACCGTCCTGGAGTCGGAGTTGATGAGCTAATCATCAGATAGTAATACTGAGTATTAACTACACAGTAATAAAAGATTCTGCAAATCACTTACACCTTCACACAGCTGATCCTTCATGTAATGCTGACATCCCACAAAACACAGAGATTCCATTTAATGTCTTTTCTCTACTAACACCGACGCTTCACCTAATTAATGTCTACCCTCCACTTAAGAACCCTCTATCTAATGAATAAGTCACACCTAGTCATGTACTTGACCGTAATATAAATATCTTACAATCTGGATTCATTCAACCTAAAAATAATCATACATGAAGACCTTGTCCCGGTCCAGTCAATACTTCACATTGTGGTTTTAAGACAGGGTGTTGTAGGGACTGCAAGAGAATCACTTATCCAAGCCAGAGAGATGTGTTATTTTTGTCCAGCAGCCATCAGAAGGATAACTACTAGCTACTGTGCACACTGCAACTACTTAATAAGTGCAGAACATCGATCAATTTTCTGTGTGGAATGTGACAGCAAGTAAAACAGCTTTACTACAGGTATCACTTGGCAAAATAATTATTACTTATTAATATTTTTCAGCAGACGCGTTTCACACTAGGTCAGTGTGTAGTAAGTCACGGACAAGACTCTAAAACAGCTTGTTTAAGCTATAAATATACAGATTTTCATATATCTACCAAGTTTTAAAACAAAATTAAAAATGCTTTCATTTTACTGAAACGTGTTCTATAACTCATTTATTCATTACATTCTGTTTTTATCTAAATATGTTCAACATTATTTTAAAAAGACTTTTTTAAAGCATTTATGTTTCACTATTTTATTAAAACGTAGATTTGATAATTAATATTTTTTTTCCTAATAGTAGGAATCATAGCTAGTATAATATATTTTCACTAAATATTGTGTGCTATTGCAGATGTTTTTTATTATTTTTTTATTACTCATTTTAATGTATTGGACATGAATATCAACTTTATTTTCTCTGGAAAATACGTCAAGTTAATTTTGTTCGCATTTTAGGCATGTATAGCATGCAACACAAACTATTATACAGCAATAGAGTGGGAAGACCAAATTTTAAGGTTAGTATTAAAATAAATTAACTTGAACCAATACCCAAATTAACTACAGAAAACACACTTAAGTTAGATGTGAACAAATAACAAGTCGGTTGAATATTGAGTCAAGTTTATTTATTTAATGTGATATTTCGGTAACTAATTTCTTGCCTTTATCAAGCCTGTAGTGCTACGAAACACAGGGTCCTTAATTTAATGTTCAAGTGAATAATTGGAGGCAAAAAATCAAACCCATACACTTTACCAAGAACATTCTTTAAGCTATAGCTGTCTGAATCCAGAAAGACGAGGTTAGCAGAGCTTTAGCTCAAAGAAAGTTCTTGGTAAAGTGTAGGGGGTTTGATGTTTTGCCTCCTCACATTATTCAATTAAACATTAAATGTATGGTATTTGTGTTTCATAGCACTACAGGCTTGATAATAGTGACAAATCAGTTGCCAAAGCGTAGCATTAAAAAAAAACGACTCGATATTCAACCTGCTTGTTATTTGTTCAATGATTATCTCGAGTGCTCAAATAAACATGAATAGTAAAGTAAGGTTTATTTCTTTTACTACTTAATGAAAAGGTAAATACAACCTAACTTTTACTAAACCTAACCTAGCATATTTCTGTGGAAGACACGTCAAAGTTGGGTAGATTAGATTTTATTCATTTTTCTACTTAATTAAAAGATAAATATTTCCATTTAGGAGCTAATTTAACATCTGCTTTCTGTGGAATAATACCTTTTCCAAAATAAAGTAGTGGCAACTAAAATGTGAAAAAAATTAACTCACCTTATTTTTTGATAAAGTTGTTATTCTTGTTCTACACATTAAAGCGAGTAGTTGTATGTATGTATGCATGTATATTATAGACGCCTAAGCCGCTGAACGGAAGTTGATGAAATTTGGATGGAATGTTTGCCATATACTCAAGGATCATTTGAGGTTCAGTGTAAATCTCTTAACAAGGCTCCACACCAGAGGCTTAGAATGGTTCAAAAACCGATGTACATATGAATGTGTGTATGTTTGTGTCTTATGAACGTCAAACCCACTAAACAAAAGTTAATATAATTTGGAGGGATTGTTTAACTTACTCCCGAGATGGTTTGTGACATTTGGTGTAGATCCATTAACAGGGCTCCGCCCCAGAGGCTTAGGATGGTTTAAATAATGAAAAATTTTGATACTCTCAACTTTGATAAATAACAATAAAATAGAAACTACAGTACACAGAAAACCTACTTCCAACAACACCACAATACACTACAAATCTAGACCCCTGGACACACAAAATTAACACTTACAGTAACATGATAAATAAAGCAATAAAATACACACAAGATAACAAACAAAAATTAAATGAAGAATTAGATAACATTACAAAAATAGCAATAGACAATGGATACAACAAACACCTTATAAAAAACATATACAATAAATTTACAAAAAAACCTAACCTCAACACAACACTACAACCTGAACACAAAAATGATAAAAATAAAAAAATCTACCTAAAATATAAATACACCAATAACAAAATAGAAAAACTAACACATATATACAACAAAGAATACTACACTCCAACATACAAATCAAACAACAAAATAATAAAATATCTTAATAACACAAACCACAAAACAAATACAGAAAAACATAATCTACCAGGAGTTTGCAAAATTACATGTAACGACTGCAATGCATTTTACATAGGGAAAACGACCAGATCATTTAAAATAAGAATTGAAGAACATTACAGAGCATTCAAAAATAAAAATACACAAGTATCAAATGTTGCAGCACACCTAATATCACATAAACATGAAATAACAAACTACGAAAATAACCTAACCATACTTAAAATAAATAATAACCCAATAGAATTAAACTCACTAGAAAAATACCACATTTATAAAAACATGAAGTTTTTAAAATGTAATTTTTCTAATAATATTTCAATCAAGGTAGGTTAGTAACTTTTTTAATTTATTTTAAGATAAATAAATTTTCTAGAGCTTTCCTTTTTTTATAACAAGTTTAATGTATCATAAAAAACACTTTCTTAACAATTATAAGTTTTATTAATAAATTACAAATTTTTTTCTTTTTTAAAGTTTTACAAATTTATCATAAGTTTCCTTTTTTTATTACAAGTCTTATTATTCTAAATTGTATTTCTCTTTTGGGCAGCAACAGTTTTTATTTAATTTAGCCTAAATTGATTTCAATTTTGATTTAGCACAAGCTCTCTTAATCTCGGGTTATCTGGTGGGTTTTAAATTTTGAATACTGAAATCTTATTTGGCACTCTAAAGTACAAGAACAAAAAAATCTAATCTATAAATGTTTTAAACTATGTTACAAATCAATCTATTTCTAAGTAAAATTGTTCCTTAATATTTTCTCTAAATGTTTTCTTTTATAGTTTAATTTTATAATAAATTCCTCTAATTTCTTTTTTTTATAAATGTCTGATTGCAAAATTTCAAAATGTATTAATGGATCTAGCCTAGATACTTGAGTGTTTTTTAGATTGCAGATTCCACTTTTCAGCCTTTTATCAAATATTTAATAATATCTTTTTTAAATAAATAGTTTTAATTTATTTTCTTGTAAGTATTCCGTGGTGTTAATTCAATTCCAGATCAACACTCCCGCACTAAGTTGAATTTGTTAAATTTTGCTGGCCAACTCTGAAACACGTCCATCTAGCTTGAATATGTGTGTAGGACTGAAGCCACGCTAAGCCACACTTTTAAAATGGCTAGAACAAACTATTTCCTATTTTTAATCGTTGTTACTGGCTTCACGGATGCTGTATTCACTGCCTTTTGTACATTTCATGTTCTTAATAACTAGATTTTAATTTCTTCGCAGGTGACTGCATTTAAATATCATATCTCCGTTTAAATTGTCAGCTGTTCTATTCACAATGCGCGCATCTTATTTAATACGCTAGTTCAACTTTGGTGCTTCTTAAATTGGTTTCACTTTTCGGCACTTAAAGGCTTTTATTTTTATTTAAATTGTTTTAGTGTTCTTTTTAAACTGTTACACATTAAATTGTTTCTATTATATTGTTTATTTTACATTGGTTATTTTTCTAAACTTGATTAAATATTACGATTTTGCCAATTTAGGTTATGTTTACATTTTTCTCTTTTTTTCATAATTGGTTATTTTATGGTTTGAATTTACTTACATATTTATATTATATTATATATATAGTGCCTTTCTTACTTGCTATTCTCAAAATGTTACAATATATATAGACTTTACCAACCAAAACTATATACATTTATATATATAGTTATATATATATACATATATATATATATTTTTAGGGTAGTTTTGGTTGGTAAAGATTATTTAGATTTTTTGGACTAGGAGACTGACAGACTTACCTTGGTAAGAGTCCACACTGTAGTCTTGAAATAGAAACACATAAAAGCACTTAAACTATGTATATATATATATATATATATATATATATATATACATATATATATATATTTAGGTTAGTTCTAGTAGAGCTTTGGGTTTTCTCTTTCTTGACTGAAGAAGATCATGTTGATCGAAATATTTCAAATAAAAGTGTATTAAGTGTTTTATATGTGCTTATTTCCAAGAGATTGCAGTTTTGGACTATTGCCTTTAGGTAAGTCTGTCAGTCTCCTATCAAGTCCAAAAATTCCTATATATATATATATATATATATATATATATTATATATATTATGTAGTGAAGGTCCTGTTTGTTTTTGTCTGCGTTTGCCTTTTCCAAAGCCATTTTAGTGTAGTGCGTCCCTTTCTCCCGTCTCTCAGACGTATCGTGTCTGTTAAGTAACATTATTCGTTCATTCCAAACTTTGTATATAGTGTTTTTAGTGTAAGTGTGTGTTTTTTTACGTTTCTTTTTTAATAAATATGGATTATCAAAACCCTGATAAACCTGGTCCATCACATGGAAGACCAGTTATGAACTTAGTAACTGTGAATAGTGATGGGTTCAATAACGATCTTGAGAATTTGGTGTATGATGTTTTGGAGGGACCTTCAGAACCTGATCCATACGACAGCAATAGAGATCCAGATTATCAATATGATAGCGAACACGATTCCGAATCAGAACAGGAGGGCGAAGAAAATGATGATGTGTACGAAGAGTCGTCTAACGAGCATCCAGGTGTGATAGATTCTTCTAGTATTACACCCCTGCATCTAGAAGATGTTTTTTTCTATGGAAAAAAATACATAACAGAACACAATTTAAATGGAATAAAGTGCACCAGCCTCTAAATGTTAGAACAAGAAGGCATAATATAATTGTGCAGTTACCAGGTCTAAAAGCTCCTGCAAAAAAATTGGGAACTATCCCTACTTTTGAGGACGTGTGGGGGCTTTTGTTTTCTAATGACATTTTGAATGAAATTATTATGTGGACAAACAAAAAGATTACTTCGATCAGGAGTAATTTTTCAAAACCTCAATCTTACTCATCTGATTTGTATATGATAGAGCTGAAAGGTTTCATCGGACTTTTGATATATAGGGCTATTTTCAAATCTAGCAACGAGTCAATTGACAGTTTTTATTGTACTGATGGAACAGGTCGAGACATATTTCGTTGTACAATGTCCAGAAATAGATTTTTATTTTTATTGTTGGCATTACGATTTGACAACCCTGTTGATCGTGAGGGAAGGAAAGATGAAGACCCTACAGCTGCAGTTTCCAAAATATTTAATAAATTTTCTGAGAACTCCCTACTCCTTCATTCTCCTGGTCCAACGATGTGCGTTGATGAAATGCTGGTCTCTACGACATTGAAATAGCTTTACATTATCACAAATTACGATGTTTAGATTACAAAATAAATATTTTAAAGAAAAAACAATTTTCCGGTAAAGAAACTTTTTGGGATAGTAATATTAAATTATTTTTAATCGATTTTAAGCATCACTTTGTAAAACGCAATAATATATTAAGATTATGTCATTAAAATATGTTTTTAAAAGTGTTTAATGATTACTAATTCCAAAATACATAATGGTGTCTGTCAGACGTATGGTGTTTGTTAAGTAATGTTTTAACATGGTGTTAGTTAAGGGTTAAACAAGAACCTTACTTGGTATTTATTATTTATGCAAGTTAACTTTCAACAATTGATAGTATCTCCATTATCGAGCATCAATTGACCGGGATATTGTAGTAGACTGCCAAGTGTGGAATTACCGTTGTCATGTGGTGTACCCTTATTGTTTCAATTTCGGATTCACTGCACTGTGGGAGTCTTTTAATTTTGTCTTGGGGTTAATATTGTCAATTAGGTTGAATAATTTATTGTTTTTTTATTTTATTTGTATATGTTCGTTTATGATATTATTTTTATGTTTATAAATTTGTAGTTATTCCCAGATTGTCATTTTGAGGCCTTTTTGTACTTTTTTTTATTAGGTGCACGTTTTCTAATGTAGGGAATGTGTGTTTGTTTTTGATGGTGCGTGTAGCTAAGTTTGAGTTATAAGTTTCAGGTTTGGTGTATGCATTGAGGTGTTCTTGATATATGTCTTTTAATTTCTTTTTTGTTTGGCCTATTTCAAAATCATTTTTCATATATTTTTAAGGAGGGTGGAGATAAATGTTCTGAATTTCAGTAGATTCCAAACAGTAGATTTGCTGTAGGTAAGGATTCAGACACACATACATTCATACATATATTTTGGAAAACATTTTTGGATAAGACGGCCTGAAAATTTATATTTTTCACACTAGTTATTTTATTATTACAATACTTTTCTGTAGTTTACTATATATCAAAAAGTAAAAGGCCTTGTAATATAATTTTGCTACTGTAAAAATAAATCGTTAGCTTCGTCTATAAACATTGGTAAAAATAAATAATTGTGATAGAGAGAATTCAAATTATTTAGTTGAATAGATTTTAATTTCTACATAAAAATGTAATTATTTACATAAGTTAAAATTGTTTTATTGAAGAAATACTTAGAAATACAAGTATATAGAGACAAAAGCCGTGATTTATATATAGGCCTGCAAAAATTCGGTGAAAATGTAACACGCAGCATGTAAAAACATATTAAAAGGGAACGAATTATCTCAAACTTTTACGGTTAAAAAACGGTTTCAACCAACAAATACGAAAAATTGTTGCTTACTAACTTGTTTATCTTACTCAAAGTGCAACCCATATTTATTCTAATTTTTAACGTTCTTTCAAATAATATATTCCTTTTATGATTTAATAATGAAAGAATCATGCTACTTATGCCTGCCAAGTTTCAAAATTTAATTCTCACTCTAAGTAGTTTAAATTCGATTTAGGTGAAAGTTTTTATTAAATTTTGTGTACTGCATGAAACCATATTGGAGCGTTTATCCTCAACCAATATGGCGGATTCAGCTTCACTATCTCCCTATGTCTATTTCACTAGACAACTACTCGAATTTATATTACGTCCTCTGTCATCCTAAGCAGACACTCTGTAACTATATTCTAATATAATTGTAGGCTATATGAAATATGGTGATGAATTTATAAATAGTGTGTTGTTTTATAAGAAACTTTGAGTTCTTTGCTAATTTTAGTGTTAGTACATTTAGGTTATGTTCTAGATCTGAGATGAGGAGCTAGCGGCCCACGACCTGATTTTATGCGGCCCAAGACGAATGTTTAAAACATTAGATGATTGATTTTAAAATGTGAAACATAAATGTATAGGTTATAGGACATAGGTCGAACACAGCTCCAAACCCCAGTAAGAGCTCTGTGACTTGCACTTTTTCAGACTAGGTCGGAACTATTATTGCATATTGGAGTCAAGTGTCTGAGGAGAAATATCCCAAACTATGAGTCTTAGGTAAGAAAATAGTTTCAATGTTTGAAAGTCCATACCTTTGTGAGGGCACTTTTTCAGCAATTAAATTTATAAAATCAACTCACTGCAACTCATAGACGTGATCTGCTAAAGATTGCAACCACTTCAATTCAGATATATTTTGATGAACTGTTCAACGATTGTGCCCACCCACATTGTTCTCACAATGTGAAGTAGATAGGCATATATACTTATGGATGATTTTAAATTTAAATAACTGAGTATTTTTCAAATACTGTGTTATTATAAGTGTAAAACCCTGATTAAATAACATTCAAAAACAATATTATATTTATTTTGTTTCTTTATACATTAAGCTTGATAGTTAATGCATATGAAAATTCTTGCGTAAAGTTTATTGATTCATATTATTTAATAAACAACGGATACCGTAAGGTATACATATTGCCAATGTGGAACTAGTTATGCGGCCCTTGTCTCCACTGAAAATATTGAAGTGGCCCTTTAAAGTTAAGAAGTTGACCATTCCTGTTCTAGATTATTAAAATTTTATTGTTTTCCAACACTTAAAAACGTTTGTTTCAAGTTTAGAAATATAAATTGTTTCATGTACTTTTTATTTTTTTTTTCAACATACATAAAACAAAAAAATTAAAGAGGACTCCACATTTAGCCATCTATTGCCCTGTTTAATTAAATAAAAGGCTATTTTAAAAAATGATATATAGAATATCTGAAGTAAGATTATTTTTGTCTTTTTATTTTAAATTTTTTGACACAATCAAACACAAAGTTTTTAATCCACAGACAGAAAGTTTTATTATTTTACCTTTTGTTCCTGAAGACTTGACATCGGCAGATACAAATTTATTTACCAATATCAATTAAGTATTGAAAGCCAATAATTAACAAAAATTTTATATAGAAGGTAATTCATTTTCAAAATATGCAAGTCTCTTTAAATAAATGAAATTACTGTATCAAGTGTTTGTTAATCTTTTGGTATTTATTTCCCGCTCATTTTAGAAAAAAAATTCATATCAAACGATGCAGAAAGTCATCAAGTATACAGAAAAAATTATAAAAACTTTCGTTCACGCCCTAAAAATTAAAAATTTTGGAAAATAGGATTTCCTTTCCCCTGAACGCCATACCTATAGAACTGACAAATTCAACATTTTGGCTTTATTTCTTCGACGTAATAACATGCAAAAGCGTTTACATGTAATTAAACTTGCTAATGAGTTCCAAAAAATTACACATTTTTTAAAAAATTCAACTCCAACACTTCATTTTAACAATGCTTTGTGCGGTAAGTTATATCATTTTTAGGCCAAAGTTAGAAATAAAAGGTGTGTAAATTTTCAATGCAATATTTTCTGCATTCTGCAGTTTGTGAAGGAATAGGGTCTGTAACTGTTTATTTCATGCTTTTGCTACTCATTACAAAAAAATATAAGATGTGTGCACAAATTTTATGATTGTAAAAGGTTTCTGTGCCAGTGGTAATAGTGCTTTGTTAAACTTCCAGGGTATTTATTTCCCGTGCCCACGTGTACGATTTTAGCGAAAAAAATTATACCGGCCGACACAGAAAGTCATCAGAGATATGAAAAAATTATTACAATTCTCGCTCACGTACCAAAAATCAACCTTTAAAGAAAATTGTAATTCCCCCCCCCCATACGTAGTGCTAATAGTGCTGGTAAAAATGCAAATTGTCCACCCCTCAATACAATGCATATAAAATGAATCAAAAACATGTCCTGAAGTTATATTGATAATTATTGTTTGTTATTGCCACGGAAGGTTATTTTTATACACCTATGAAATTTCCAGTCACGATAGATTTAGTTATCTTATACATTTAACCAAATGTAAAGGCAAATGTAAGGCTAATATAGAGTTCAGGTGAAGTCACCTAGAAAAAAGTATAGCTCTGTGGAAGTAAACATCTAATTACATTATATTGTAATTATAAAATTACAAACAAATCTATCCTGACTGGACACTCTACAGGTATATTTTACTATAGATATATAGTAATACATAAAATTACAATCAAATCTATTCTAACTGGGTACTTTATTAGTATATTTAAATATTTTGTATATGTAGTGCAGCGCACCAATGATACACGAACGTAGTACTTCATATTACTCCTCACTGAATTTTTATCCGACTTTAATTTGATAAAATGGTATTTATTTTCCTGAGCAAGAGTTTTTGTAATTTTTTTTTTAATCTCTGATGACATTCTGCGTCGCCCGGTATAATTTTTTTGCTAAAATTGTACAAGTGGGAATAGGAAATTAATATCTAAACTTATATTTTTTGTTTTGTAATTTTTTGGGAGTCAACAGCAAGTTTAATAACATTTCGAGCCATTTTGTGAGTTATTATGACAATAAACTAAACCCAAAACATTAAATAACGTTTTTCATGTGGCGTGAGATTTTTTTTCTGATGACGTTATGCATTGCCCTCTATAATTGTTTCTGCTATAATCCTTTACGAAGGAACAGGAAATAAGTACTGAACTATTTTTTAAAATTTGCTTAATCACTATCTATAAAATTGACTTATATATAAAGGTCCTATCATTTTAAATTAAATGAAATATAATTATACCATGATAATCTAATTTTCTGTTAAATAATATCTGAATCTAATTAAATGTGGAAGAAAAAAGAGAATAAACTTACTTGATACGAATGATTCATTCTTTTGGTGCATCTGCTGATTTGTCTGTATCAAAAATGTCAATAATATCTGAAGGATCTACAGTCATTGCAAACACATCTTCCATGGGTAAATGAAAAGTTTTCCTTTGAAAATCTGTTAAAGCGGCAGAAAATACATCCCAAAATGATTTGCCGTATGGAACCAAAAACATTGATTTAATTTTGTTATAAACATGCTCAGCTTTAGCTCTAATCATTCCTGCTTTATTTGCAAATACGTCTGCATCTTCTTCAGACATTTCCCAAGTAGCAGTATTACCAACATATTTTCTCAGTTTCTTAACTGTTTCAACTACATGTGGATGTTTCTTTACCATTAACGGACTCAACTTCAATTCCAATAACTCATCCAATGTACGAAGACAGTTTTCAGGATCTGCTTGTTTTAACGTCAAGCTGCACTTTATTCTACAATCAATATCCAAGAGCTGTGCTTCTATTTTCAAATACGTCAACTTTTCCCTTTTATCATCAAGCATCATATTTGCTCCATTTGGATTCAACTGTATCAACCTTGCATTGTACTTTTGCTCTATTTCTTTTTTCACACTTTCTGGTATTCTCTTTCCACTTTCAATCTGAGATCTTAATCTCTTGCCATCTGTGCTTACTCTTGCTTCCCACAGCTGTTTGGCATATTCACTTTTAAAAGTAGGGCGATTTAAACCTAGATCTAATTTAAGTTTGAATTCTTGGCCACCTGGTGTATATGCAATCAACACACCTGTCTTTAAAAATTCAGAATCTAAATCACTCTCTGCAGAGCCCTCTGTTTCCATTCTATCGTTTGCATCTTCATCTACTTCTTCAGAAGTTGTAGGATTATTAGTAGTACTACTTGGAGCTTTTTGGTTAATTTTCACTGAATTAACTTTTGGAGTTACATGTGTGGTACTCTCATTTTCTTCCAATTCATTTTCAAGTTCGTCATTCTGATCAGCAAACCTTTTAGGCTTAACTTTACGACCTGATCTCGTCACTTCTGGAGATTTAGTTACAACTGATTCTTCTGATGTAATTGTAATTGATTTTTTTGAACTACCTGCTCCTTTATCCTCTGAAATGCTATCATCTAATTTCCTTTTTGAAGTTTTAGGTTCCTTTTTTGGTATTGGGGTAGTTTGAGGTGTAGATTTTTGACCTTTATTTAGAGATTTCTTTGATGTTCCTCCTGGTGTTTCATCAATGACTAAACTGTCTTCTTGCTCACTATCTTCTGTAGTTCCTTCAACTTGGTTTCTACCAGGTGTTAACCCTAGTTCTGCATCAACTTGTTCTACAGCTTCATTGAACCCCCTTTTTTTCAAAGGCTTGCCATACTTGTTTCTAAATTCAACATAAGGAAATAATTCTTCAGACTTACAAATAGCTGTTTCGGCAGTACCATAGAAAAAAACATGGTACTTCATTTTATTAGGAGTTTCATCAGCTAATCCTTCGACACGAGCTGGCCATGGTGGATAGCCTCGTACCTTAGCAAAAATTTTATCACCTGGCCCAAACTTTTTCTGAGACATTGTTAATTGTTGTAAAACAAATGCTTTAAATCACAAAGTAGAATAATTTCACGAAAACACAAAATGTAATCAAATATTCACATACACCACCTGTTTAATTACCGTGCAAAAATGTTTCTCTACAACACTTTCACAAGCGCCAAAATCAGTACAAAGCGTCAGAAATGGCGTCAGCTAACCCAACACAGATGAGGTAAATTACATACAACAGATGAATAAAAACATAAGCAAATAGCAAAATGAGAAAACTGTAACCTGAGGATATAGATTAAGCATATCAAAATGGTACTTTATACATCCATTATATATATATATATATATATATATATATATATATATATATATATATATATATATATATATATATTCGATGTTACCTTGAGTGATGACTTTGCACTTAATGGTGGATAAAATTACTTACAATAGTAATATATTAACTTTATAATGTCAGTGCAACCGAAAAACAATAGATATCGTAAAATATCAAGAATATATATATATATATATATATATATATATATATATATATATATATATATATATATATATATATAAAATCAATAATAAAAATTTACTGATTTCCCCAATTCCGTTATTCACATATATTTGCATTGCTATTTTATTTTTATAATTATTTATTACCTTACTTAAAAGAAATACATTACTAAGTATATTACTTTTATATGTTTAGTTGTTATAACCATCGAAAAAATTGTTTTTGTGTTATAGGTTTTACTTCAAAATTTTAATAAAATAATATTTTTAAGCAAATGTAATAAAATATATTTTAAAATAATATTTAAAAATAGTAAGATATTTATTACACTTTAATATTACACATAATAATGTGTACGGCTTAACAAGTCGTAAGATGAAAACGTTTCCTCCAAGTTTAAGTTAACAATTTTAACAACCTTTAGTTAACAAAAAGTCTGGTCTCAAGAAATACCAAAGTGTAATAAGTAAATAACAACTAGCTCGTCATGAACAGCAAGATCTCGAGATTTTGATATATTTGTATCACAAAATAATATATAACGTTATGAAGGTTCATTGTTTCCAGTAATAATAAATATCAAAATTCGTAAATTTATTAAAACCAACAGCTCATTAAATAATTTTCAAAAAGCTATCTATTGCAGGATGTGGTAAAACTCAATTTAAATTCCAAGACTGGTAAAATTAAATTTTGGTCAGCTGATCTCCATTTTTACCTGAAATTTTATCTTGCATCAGCGTTACGTATTTCTGTCATTTGGTTCCGTTGGTTAGAGTGATGGTATTAGTCAGAAATTGATGGATTGTCATCGTTGTCAATAGTGTTTCTTAAGGACATATTTTTAAACTTAATTTAATTTTGTTTTTAAAAAATGGAAGGAAATAAGGACGAAGCTGAACGTTGTATTGCAATAGCTGAACAATGCATTTCGGATGGAAAACTTGAAAAGGCAGAAAAGTTTTTGATTAAAGCAGAAAAACTTTATTCCACTTCAAAAGCTAAAGGTAATTTTATTAGGGCCAATTTACTTTCAGATATTGTGTTTCTATTTTTCTCTTGTAGTATATCTTTATATATAAACGAAGAAATTAATTGTGTATAACTTTAATGGAATAATTGTTTATTTCATAAAACATTTTCCTGTTCAAGATTTTTACCACATACAACTGTCAGGAGTTTTAGCTATTAAAATTTGTTTATACTAGTAATCGTGGTCGATAATCAGTAAACCCATTTCCAGTATGCTTCTATGGAGAAAACAGTATTTGTAATTTGTGTTAGATGTTTAATATAGTTTTAAATATTTAATTACTATTACTAAGCACAATAGAAAATAAACTAGAATTTTTTCTTAAAATTTTCTTAATTGTTAAGATCAGAGACTTCCGCTCCGATCGACAAAATTTTTTTCCTGATCAATGTGACCTTGCTGAACACGAATCTGAAGTTTTTTTTACTGCATACACATTAAAAATTTATGTATATAACCTAACTTTGTAAAAATCTATTCTCAATGACGTTGGATATTCAAAATCTTTTTTGTTTTTAAATTACTCGCTTTAATGTGTAGAACACGAATATCAACTTTTTTTCTGTGGAAAATACGGAAAGTTACTTTTTTTCACACTTTAATATTAGGCTGTAATGGTATGTAGGCCTATAAGGTAAAAAATCACCTAACCTGACTTTAGTGCTTACTAATGCTCCGACGGCAAAATTTGTTTTTTTGATAGATTTCACATTGCTAAATTAGAACACGAATATTAACTTCTTTCCGCGGAAAAAACGAAAAGTAAATTTTTTTGTACATTTTTAATGTTAGCATGTATAGCGTGAACCGGCTACAGCTTCAAGACATGTTTTTGTCTCATGAAGTTTGAATTGTTAAAACACCAACTAAAGTTGTGAAGTCACGAAACATTTGTATCATTTCACGCCCATTCACATCTTATGCCTCCGCTCAGAAATTTTTACCCTACTTTAAATTGAAAAAAAGTAACTTTTCTAAAAGTTAAAAAAAATTCTTGTGGATATCATCCTATTTGGTGGTTTTGAACAATTTTCCAAAATATCATAGGTGGTTGCTCTTATAAACAACTACCAACAAAATCTAACCATATAAAGTATAAAAATGGCAGTAAAATTTTACCAGTTAAATCTATCCAGACCGGATACTTTATAATTATTCATATCTAGATTTAGTACAGTACGCTGTTGCTTCTGCACTCCCAAAAACATAGTCCCAACTAAAATGTAATAAAAAACTAATCTTCCTTGGTAATAAAAAAGTGTAAATACTTTTTGATGTATTTTGCTAGTTTCAAGGTTGAACATTGATTTTGTAAGGTTTTAGATGACCAAGAAGGGGGGGGAAGGTTAAAATAGTATATTTTCCAAAATTGTAATTATTTGGACATCAGCAAAAGTGTTTTAATTTTTTTGTTTGTTTTGTATTCATTATGAGAATCTGTATGAGGTGGTAAAAATTTTTGCCTGAAATTGCTAAAGTAAACTATTACCATTTTAGCAATAGTTTACAAACAGTAAACACTTCTTTTGGTTAATTGACAAAGGTTGGTCCAAGCCTGACTTTTTTCCTTTCGCATTTGTTATTAAAAAAACATTCTAAATTAGATTAATTATGTTTAAATACAGCTTAAAGTTTGAACATAAATGCAATGCATATAAGTTATTGTTGTTAATTGTAAACAATTGTTCCACCACTAAATGCAATTAATTTTTACATTGTGTGATGAGTCATTGTTAAGGGTGCCACGGCATGGGTCAGATTTGAATGTTTAATTGAAAATATAAAATAAATCACAATATGTGATAGTACACAATGTTATGTAAAGAGCTGTTATACTGTGTATTTACTTTTTTCCAATGAATACATTTTTTTAGCAAGATAAAATTCTTGTGTTACTTATGTCCAATACCTGTCAGGCATGTTGGCTATTTTTGCACCTTGAGAAAAATTTCTAGAACATATTCCAGTTTCTCATAGTTTATTAAGAACAGAAGTAACACAAAATTAATTGATAAAAATGACTTGAATATTCATTACCAACATTATAAATTTTCAGTAGGGGCGTTGCCAGAAAATAATTATCTCAAGGGAACCATTTTATTGTGTAGTGGATGCACCCTCAAAATAAGTTTCTAGCTTCAATAATGCTCAGTCATTTATAATTTTATATAATTTTTCACTTGTTTTATTCCTTCAGTTCAGTAGTAAATAATCTTGAAACTTTAAAGAAGAGGTTGGATATTTTGTTGTGGTATTTTTTTTTTATGAGTATAATATGTTATGTACTCTTTTATATATTTAATTTCTTTTTACCTAGTTTTCCCCCTTTAAATATTCTTGATTATGTCTTGACTATGAAAAGGCTTTAATCTCTTTTAGTCTCATATCGGCAACAGGAGAAACCAAACAATGTTAATAAGAATGGATAGTAATCCAATTCTGTGTAATTCTAGGCTAGCCTGTCAGTATTTAATAGGCACTTCCTCCTAACCTAATATGATCAACTAAACATTTGGAACTCAATATAAAAATTTGTTAAAGACTAAGATAGTCTTCTTTAATGTAATTAATATAATAGGGTTATGAATATCTTTCCATTTTTCCTAATTAACTAAGTAGCTTAATAGATGTTTTGAATTATTTATTTTGAAATTCAAAATGAGTAATGTCTAATATTAAAGTTTAAGTTATGTTTAGTAAATATAGTAATAACAATTCACTGTTTAATGTATGTAAAATTCCTGATGGGTTTTAAGGTTTCAGTTTTTTTTTTAAATTAAAAAAATGGTTTATTGATACAGATATTTAAAACAGACTTATCTATAAAATTTGCACTTATACGAAACAACATTTTACATTTGTACAAAATAGTGCATATGTGAATTTAAATATAATTGGATAAGTTGCTGGTGGCAAGTTTGTGTTGGTACAAACATAATGATCTATAACATAGGTGTTGTCCCTTGGAAAAATTCTTAGACTCAAGAACAACATTAGAAAATACCATTAGGTGCATAGCATAAGATAATATTTACACTTCAATTAGTAATAATAAATTATACTACCATTTAGAAACAAATTTGGAAACCTTACTTGAAATACTTCATAAACCTCTGCTACCTTTTTAAACACATAAACTAACCATTAATGTTTTGTAAACATAACTACCAAATAGCCTAAATTTGTTTTCCAACATATCAAGGAAAGTTCTTATCATCAATAAGATACCCAGATTCACACAACAATCACAGTAAAGAGTTTAAACATACTACCAGAAATAAGGTATATACAATTTCTGGGATAAATAAATTAGCCTTTATAAGTTTGAGTACAGTTTTCTGCCATTCCTGTCGTTTCAATATTCTCCTCTGTTGAGGCATTTCAGAGTAACTCCATTTTCAAAACTTCAATCGTACTATTCGCCCAAACTTTGAGTTCGTCTTTATATACTGTTAGCTACAACCCACACTTCCAGACCTCACTTCCTATTGCTGCAAGGCTACTCTTGCTTCTTTAGTCCAACTACTTAATAATTTTTAACTTTTAAATATATAGTTTGACTGTGTATTATTTGCTTGTTTATTACATTTTCCTTTTTTAACTTCGCTTTATAAATTTCTAAATTTTCTAAAATATTTAAACGCCTTCCTTTATTAACATAATGTAAAACATTATATCGTATTTCATTGTATTTTTCGTTTCTTGCTGTGTATGGCTCTCTTCAAACAAATGTGTAACATAATTGGAATAATTTTTCTCGTACTTAAACGACCTTATATACTCTTTATTCCTGGTTTCAAATTTTTGTCTTGTTTGTCCTATGTATGTTGCTTTGCAATTACATTGCATTTTATAAACTCCGTTTTTACTAAACTTATTTAAACGTTCTATATTACACTTTAATTTATTTTTTAATGTGTTGTTACTTTTCATTCCAACTTCTATATTATATTTCTTTTAAAAAAATTGAATTTATAAACATCTTTTCCTGTATATGTGAATTTAGCCCATTTATTTCTCTCTATTTCCTTTGTGGGATTTTTTATTTGATTTCTTCTTGCCCTAATTTTTCTAAATAACTTTCTCATTGCTTCTTTGTCGTATCTATTATTCTCAGCAATTTGGAATGTAATATTCAGTTCTTCTTTATATTCTTTTTTCTTTCACAGTGTATCTAATAATTTGTTTAAAAAATGCCTAAATGCCGCTAATTTACGTTTTAGTAGGTGGTTCGATTTTGCGTTAATAACATATCAGTGTATGTATTTTTTCTGAAAATTCTAAATTTCTTTTTTTCTCTTCTTCTTTTTAGTTTGAAATCTAGGAAATTTAAACTACGATTATTTTCTTTTTCCATCGTGAATTTTAAATTAGTATGTATATAGTTGATTTCTTTTAATATAGAATCTCTTTACTTTCCTTCAGTGTCTTTAACTTTTAATAACGAATTATCCACATACCTCATATATTCTGAACAATCAAATTTCTCTAATATTTTTTCCTCTAATTCCTACATGAAAAAGTCACTTAATATTCCAGATAATGGGTTACCTATTCCTAGGCCGTCTATTAGTTTATTTAATTTGTTGTTAAACTTAAATTGCTTTAAAATTATCTTCAGTGATTTGACAATTTCGTTATTTAAAACCTTATTTTGGCGCTTTTCTTGTAGTTTTTCTTTAATAATTCCTTTCATTGGTACTGATGGGTATAGATTTTCTATATCGGATGAAATCATCTTACATTCTTAGTGATCTTTGCTTCTTGTATTCTTTTAACAACCTCAGTTGAGTTTTTAACTATTTCTTAAATTTCCTTTTGATATGTTTCAGTCTTATCTTTAAACTCCTTTTTATATGCCGTTTTCAAAATAAAATCCCAAGTTTTATTTACATAGTCTTCTTTACTAATTTAAACAGTGGTGTTTCCTTTATCCGCTCTTGTAACCATAACCTCTTCATTTCTTAACGTTTTTTCTAAATTTTTTAACATATACACAGTGGTACAATATACTACAATGAAAATATTGGAAAGAACCCCAATACCACAAAAATAATCATAAACAACAAATAAAACAAGTTACTTAAGATTAAACCCTTATGTACATTTCGATGACCATGTCATCGTCATTAGAGAGTCTTATTACAAAATTACAATCTAGCAAACAAGAAGTTACAAACTAGAGTGATCACTAGAATTAATAGAAAAAGTGTATTTAAAGTTTTGTAACTTGAGTAATCAAAGACTAAATTAAAACAAAGATTAATTGAATTAAAAGAAAGTGTTCATTATTTATTACTATAAATGGTAAGTAATAAAAAATAAAAGTAAAAAAAAGAATCTAAAATTTACTGTTAGGGTTACAATCATCTTGTAATTCTAACTGGCGCCCAGCAACTTATTGTTATCTAAGGATAATTATTAAATTTTGTTTTATTATTAAAAAAATAAAAAAAAAAAATATTACACTTTTGACTACCACAAGGTGGAGCAGTTGTATTAAAGAAATTATTTATATTTACCATAACATATAATAATATTACAATTGGCACACGAACGTGGGGCTCGATTATTGTGAGAGAGATAAACCATTTATTCTAATAAATAAAAAAATGTTGAGCCTTCAAGTAAAAAAAAAAAATTTCAACAACAATAAATTGAGTAAATTTATAAATAATTTAGAGGTTATAAATTATTAATCATTAAATCTGGGTACAGATAAATTTAATTTTTTAACTTAATTTTAAAAAGAAATTTTGAATTTTTGTTTGTGTGAGAGGTAAGCAGCATTTCAGGTATGTCTGACGAGGAGAATGGATCTGCATATAATTTGAGTGGGGGGAAGCAAGAAGGACTGAAAAAGGAGAAGAGTTAAGAAAATTGAATAAAAGAAGGAAGGAAGAGAATTTAGAAGAGGCAGCTAAGGGAAAATATGTATATTTAATGGAATGGGAGGAAGTGAACAAATAGAAATGGAAAAAGGGGACAGTATAGTAATAATAGGAACTGAATTGGAAGGCACAGATATGCCAATAAAAGATTGTGAGGTGGAGACCCAAATAGATGAGGAAATTTGGGAAGTATCAGAAAATAGAGATGGGAGGAGAGAAAATAATGGGGACAGGAACTCACATGAAGATAGAATGATGAGCTTTCTGAGGGAGAAGAAAGAAGATATAAGTAGAAAATTTGAAGAGAGTAAAAAGGAAATGAACAGAGGATTTGCCTCAAGTAGGTTGGAAATGGACAAGATATTCGAAAGCCTAAAGGAGGAAAATAAGAAAATAATTGAAAATATGAAACTACAAGTACAGGAAGAGATGAGATTAAATGTAAAAACTATAAGAGACTTACTACGATAATAAGGATATGAAAGAAGAGTTAGGCAAAAGAATCGAGGAAAATAAAGACCAAGTCTTAAACCTTGAACGAAGATGGGTGGGAACTGAAATTCAAGTAGAGAAAAATAAAGATAACATTGATAAAATTAATTTAGAGGTAATAGAAGGAAAACAATTGATGAATGAGAAAGTTGACCAGATATATGAGCGAGTAAAAAAAATAGAAAAAGATGGAAGGAATTGGAACAAAGCCATAAAGGTAATACAAGTATCATGTGGAAGCCAAGAGGAAGTACTGAAATTCAATGGTAGGAGTGGTAATCCGATGGAGTTTCTAAAACAGTTCGAAAGATATATGATACAAAAGATTAATTGCAACCTGAATGAAAGGATAGATGAGAGCTGGAGAGGAGTAATAGACAAGGCAGGAGCTGCTAGATGGTGGAAGTCACTAAGAGAAGAAATAGGTGACTACCGAGAATGGAGAGAGAGACTTGTGAATAGATATTGGGTCAGGGAGATACGGGAAGGTATAAAAGAGAGAATTGAGATGGAAAGATATAGTGAACTGAGAACTGGATATTGAGATGGAACTGGAGTGAGTAGAGCTGATTATTTTATTGAAAGGGTTGTGATCTTAAGGAACATGACACCACCACCATCTGAGGAGATCGTAAGAAGATTAATAAGGCATTTCAACAAAAAATTACAGGCAGTTAGAAGGATGCAAAACATCAATAATATTAGAGAAATGGAGTGATTGTTGAACGAGGAAAATATTGAGGAGAGAGATGTATATATCAGATTGAGAGAAAGGGGACAGTGGAATAGGCCACAGAAAAATTTCGAACAAAGGCCTAGAAATATAACAAATTATAGAGAAGAGAAAAATACAACATACAGAGGAAGATATGGACCTGAACAAAGGGAACCGAATAAAGAGGTTAACAGAATTGAAAAGATATTATGATATGAGGAAGATGTTGCATGAACAAACCTGACAAGACTAACCTAACCGGACATGACCAATGAATAAATACAGAATAAGACTAAAAAACTACTGGATGTAACTAAGAGGAAAGAGATGGATTTGACTAAAATAAATAAATATAAAATATGGTTAATTAATGAATTTATAGAATTGAAGGGGAGATTGGAGCAACTATGTTATTATGTCAATAGAATTATGTCATTTAATTTATGTGAGTTAAAGGAGGAGGGAATATGATAATTACAAAATAATTGAATTGCGTCGAGTTAATAAAAATAAAAATATATGTAATAATCAAACTACGTAATAAGATGAAAGAAAATGATGAGAGATATAAGAAAATTCTTATATGTACTAATAAGGAGAATTTGAGCTTAACTATGAAAGAAATACTTAATAAGAGACAAATGGGCTATTATCACAAAACTAAAAGTAGCAAGAACTAAATGAAACTTTCGAAAATAAGAATCTATTGGATGGATGTATATATGAATCCAGATTTAATGAATAATGATGTATAAGTACTTGTAATGAAAGAAATGCTAGATATAAGTAAAGAAATATCTATGTAGAATAAGAAAAAGGTCTTAATAACTAATAATTACTGTTAAAAAAAAAAAAAAAAATGACTGTTATGATAATTGTTAATTAATTTGTTATATGTGTTAGGAGAGGTGATGTAATCAAAGTTTTGTTTTTGTTTTTTGTTAATTGTATTGAATAAGACTCTATTTGTGAGTTAAAAAAAAGGAAATATATTATTCAAATGAAAAAAATAAAATATATAAACAGTGATTGACAGTTTAAGTGACTTTAGATTTATGGAAGTAATTTTGTTCTTACAAAGTTTTATTTTTTCATTTTTATAATAGGGAACACTGTAACGTTTTTTATATAAACCACTAAAACAATAAATAACAAACAATAATTCGGAATATATTATAAGTGAATTAGAAATGGATAGACGGAAAATGTAACCACATAAAGTTTAAAGAAAGAAATTTACAAGACATAAAATTATTGCATATAGTATCAAAACTTAACTTCATGAAAGAAGATGAATAATCAAATAATCAGTGTGTTATTTAACAGATGTTTCAACATTGAAAGAAACGTTTTATTCTTTTTCTCTAGAGTCTCGAAAAAAGAAAAATTCATTAAAAAAAAGAGCCTTGGTACTGGAAGCAAAATCTAGTTGGTCCAGAAATTTTATTAGAGGAAGAATTTGAATATTAAGAAAGCTAGCCTAAATAAAAGTTAATAGAAGCTAATGTTAGTGAAAGTATAAAAAGTATAGTGGTGGAAGAAATTTAATTATAAAATAAATTTAAAGGCTATAAATTTGAACAAGAACAATAAGTCTCAGCTACGTACTAGATTAAGGAAAACTGGTAATTCATATTTAAGTTAATATTGTAGAATCATTCTTATAAGCAAAATCGGTTAAATAAATTCATTAAAAAACATTTTAATATTCTTTTCAAAACTAATAACACCAGGCCTAGGAATTTTTTTTCTAAAATTTATTAAAGAGTTAATTGCATAAACCAATTTTGTTTTGTAACCAGAAGTGCTCAGTAGATTTATAATAATTAATACCCACCGAATAACCTGGGAGAAAAGGTCTTGTGCTATTTAATTAAATTAAGTTAATAGAAAAAGTGTATTTAAAATTTTGTAACTAGAGTAATCAAAGACTAAATTAGAACAAAGATTAATTGAATTAAAAGAAAGTATTCATTATTTATTACTATAAATAGTAAGTAATAAAAAATAAAAGTAATAAAAAAAAGAATCTAAAATTTACTGTTAGGGTTACAATCATCTTGTATTTAGAACTGGTGCCCAGCAACTTATTGTTCTCTAAGGATAATTATTAAATTTTGTTTTATTATAAAAAAAAATATTATTACAATTTGACTACCACAAGGTGGAGCCTTAAAGAAATTATTAGTATTTACCATAACATATAATAATATTACTATATATTGTAACATTTTGAAAATAGCAAATAAGAAATTGGCTAGATTAAAATTGAAACTAATTTTAGGTAAAAGCCTAGAAAAGGTTGTAACATATAAACAAGATATTTGAACTGTAAAATGCATTAGGAAATGTGTTGTATCAAATAAAATTAAAACAGGATAATCTAATAATAATTATATTTAAACAAAATTGTAAACTTTATTAACATAGGGCATAAGTAATTATTTGAGAGATAGAAGGTGAAAAACGCGATTCTAAACAATGAGATGAAAGGTTATGTTTGTATGAATTCAGCTCAAAACACACATTTTGAAATTATTACAAAAGTAAAACGAAAAAAACACTGCACACACAAATAATAGTAATTAAATAAACACTGGAAAGTTTGTTAAGGATAGGAAAGTTGAAACAGTATCTTAACAAAATTAAAACGGGTAAAAACAATTGTGTTGGCGCTTTAGCAGATGTAAAGCAAAGAAGTAGGTCAGTGTACAGTCGACTCTAGTGGGAAAAAATCGAACTAAATTACATGGAAGATGAGGTATGGAAAAGGAATTGTCGCCATATTTTAAACATTTTAGAAGTAAAAAAAGACGCGTTAGTTAGTCTGGCGTGGGGACGCCAAGGGAGCGGACCATTTGAAGGGAGTCAAAATTCCATTTGAAAAATTTCGTCAAAATTATACAGATTTGTGAAGAAACTTGGCCAAATTAAACAAGGATAAGTGAATTTGAAGCTATAATACAGTATTAATATAATTTGAAGTAACTAAAAGGAATTTAAGTGTGTTAAATATAAAATTTAAAGAGAACTGAATTGAGCGACCAGCGGAACTTTGATAAGTTAAGTACCTAGCGATATATAAAAATAAACTTTAGTGGACTTTTAAGATTATAAGGAAGTTTAAAATTGTACATTATGAGAATATCTTGTAATTAATAAATAGTTAGTAATAAGAAACATAATCCAGTTCAAATAGTTTAGGGACCTTTTTGCTTATTCCAAATTTAAGATTTTTCATCAGGAAGCTATTTATCAAAACTATTTTCTAAATTTAATCTTGTTTATCAAAATTTATTTAATTAACCAAAGAGTTAAAAGATATAGCCCATGCATATAAACCCCGAGATATTAAGAGATCTTAGAAAATAGCCTAGGGTATAAAATTTTGTAACTAAAATTAAAAGAATTGAGTTTAACCTATTGTGTTAAAACTTGTTAAGTTGTATTTTTTTGTTCTGTTTATTGTGTGAACAAAAAGTTGGAATAAAGAATTTAAATTATTAATATATGTTTGGTGTTACAAAAAAAAAATTTTAATTTATAAAAAAAAAAAAATAAAATTACATTTGGCACACCAACATGGGGTACGATTATTAGAAAAATAATAATAAGAAAAAAGCACTCTGAAGAATAGAAATAATTGAATATTTGTACTAATATTGTTTACCTTTCAGGACTTTACAATCATAAGTTGACATTTTTAATTACTTTCAAAATTTAAATATAAAAGGGGGTGTTGAAGTTTTAACTAATAAAATATAATGGAATCTGAAACCGGTGCATACAATTTAAGGGGGGAAGAAAGCTAAAATAGACGAAAAGGAAAAAGAAACTGCCATAGGCAAAATAGAACTGGAAAAGGGACAAGCTTGGAAGTGCAGGAAATAGAAATGGAAGGCACAGATATGCCAATAGGAAACATTGAGGTAAAGGAAGATAGGGGACTACCTATGCAAACCCAACAGGAACGGGGAAATAATGAGAATGTAGATTTAAGGGATATGATGAGGACTTTAATGGAAATGAGTGTAAACATAAATAAAGGGAGAGAGGATATGAGGGAAATAAACAAAAAATTAGAGGAAAATAGAGAGATGAAGGAGGATTTAAAATTCATAACAGATGAAATAAGGGAGGATAATAAGAAAATGATAGAGGATATGAGGCGACAGTGGAGGACAGAGAATAATACTGTAATAGAGGATGTGAGAAGAGACATAGAGGAGAAAGATAGAGAATTAGAGGAGGAGATTGAGGAAAATTTTGAGGAAACAAAAGAAATAATAGCTGATGTGGTAGAAATTAATAAAAAAGAGATAGAGAAAGTCGAAAATATAACAAAGAAAAACACAGAAGAGTTAGGAGAGTTAAAATTAAAGGTGATAGGAGAAAGAAAGATAACAGATGAGCGTTTTAGGAAAGTCGAAGATGACAGGGAGAAAATATTAGGAGAGCAGGGAAGGTTAGGAGAAAGAAATAAAATAGGAAAATTAGAAATACTGCCAATAAAAAATTTAACAATTCAAACTGCAACTACTAAGAAGACTAAAAAGATGAATAAAATGATAATGGTAATAGGAGGAGTTAAATATCCGTTTCAATGCTTAGTGGTACCAGGCTTGTTGAGAAAATTTATCATAGGTACGGATATGTTAATGGATGTGAAGGCACAACTCAATTTTGGAAAATGGGAGATAGAATTTAAATATGAGAATAACAGAGAAAATAGAAACTATGAAGGAGATGAGAGATACAATGGAGATGTAAACAGTGTTGAGGCAAGGACAGGCGTGGGGACAAGAAAAGAGCAAGGTGCCCACAGTCAAACGGAAAACTAAGAAAAGTGAAACCATAATAGAAGCTCCAAATATAGAAATAATTTAATTATAAAGAATGTACTTATAAATATGGATTTTTTTGGAACAAGAAGATGAGGAGAGAAATTATAATTTAGGAATTAATAAGAAAATAAGAAACCCAGAAATAGAAAGTAAAATAAAGGAAACAAGTTTACAGGCATTAATAGACACAGGCAGTAATGTGACATGTATCCAGGAGAACTGGATATTGGAAAATAAAAAAATTCAATAAAATAGGAAGGGAGATATTAAATATGGATGAAGGAAGCAATATGAATAAACTCTAAGTGATTATGTGTATAAGAAAATGTTAGTAAGTTTTAAGGGATGGTAACTATATCTACGATAATGTATTAGTAACTTCGTCGAATATTGAGAATAATGAATAAAGATAAATATGAATCTATGTTAATAAATATTGAAGCATCGTTGTAATAAATAAAATATGATAGTTGTGTATTTAAACTTCGTCGTATTGTAAGGGAGAATCTGCGTTGATAAATAATGGAACTTCGTCGTATATATTATATATTATAAAAGAAAAATGAATCTATGATAAATAAGTATTAAAACAAAATTTATATTCGTTGATATAGGAACAGTGTAATCGAAGGAGCTATAGATATGATCAAATAGAGGATATAAGATTGCAACCTTTAAAAATATTAGATGTTAAAGTTCATACAAAATAAACTGAAATGATATAAGAAAATAATTGAACTGGATGTGAGATTGGAAGGGGAGATAAAATAATAACTTAGAACTGGGAGTTAGATGAAGCTAAAAGCAGAATATGAGATATGAGAGAAATAATAAACAAGGAATAAACAGAAATAAGGGAAAGAGAAATGTTATAACCAATTGGACCAAAAGGAATTATAGAGAATACCAAAACTTTAAGAAAGAAAAATCAGAACAAAGACCTAACCTATAAGCGAGTCTAGACATACTATGACTCGGATAGGCTGGGATTTAAAGACACGGTATCAGAGAATATATGTTAAATAAATATTGAATCAGACTTATGATTGGAAAGATTCCAATATAATAAATGTAAAAGAAAAAAATATATAATTATAGAAGGAATTGTAAATACCAGAACATGATTTATTGTTACTATATGTTAGAATTGTTAAAGAATTGTTGATTGAATGTTAGTTATAAGTATATTGTATTGTTAGAAGATAAGTTAAGTAATATGTAATTGAAGAGCAGCAAACAAACAAAATTATTAAGAGGTGATTTTCAAAATGTGGAAATTGAGAAAAAAAAGGAATTTTAAATCAAAATTTTTTTTATCAAAATTTGGGGACTATGTAACATTTTGAAAATAGCAAATAAGAAATTGGCTAGATTAAAATTGAAACTAATTTTAGGTAAAAGCCTTGAAAAGGTTGTAACATATAAACAAGATATTTGAACTGTAAAATGCATTAGGAAATGTGTTGTATCAAATAAAATTAAAACAAGATAATCTAATAATAACTATATTTAAACAAAATTGTAAACTTTATTAACATAGGGCATAAGTAATTACTTGAGAGATAGAAGGTGAAAAACGCGATTCTAAACAATGAGATGAAAGGTTATGTTTGTATGAATTCAGCTCAAAACACACATTTCGAAATTATTACAAAAGTAAAACGAAAAAACACTGCACACACAAATAATAGTAATTAAATAAACACTGGAAGGTTTGTTAAGGATAGGAAAGTTGAAACAGTATCTTAACAAAATTAAAACGGGTAAAAACAATTGTGTTGGCGCTTTAGCAGATGTAAAGCAAAGAAGTAGGTCAGTGTACAGTCGACTCTAGTGGGAAAAAATCGAACTAAATTACATGGAAGATGAGGTATGGAAAAGGAATTGTCGCCATATTTTAAACATTTTAGAAGTAAAAAAAGACGCGTTAGCTAGTCTGGCGTGGGGACGCCAAGGGAGCGGACCATTTGAAGGGAGTCAAAATTCCATTTGAAAAATTTCGTCAAAATTATACAGATTTGTGAAGATACTTGGCCAAATTAAACAAGGATAAGTGAATTTAAAGCTATAATACAGTATTAATATAATTTGAAGCAACTAAAAGGAATTTAAGTGTGTTAAATATAAAATTTAAAGAGAACTGAATTGAGCGACCAGCGGAACTTTGATAAGTTGATAAGTTAAGTACCTAGCGATATATAAAAATAAACTTTAGTGAACTTTTAAGATTATAAGGAAGTTTAAAATTGTACATTATGAGAATATCTTGTAATTAATAAATAGTTAGTAATAAGAAACATAATCCAGTTCAAATAGTTTAGGGACCTTTTTGCTTATTCCAAATTTAAGATTTTTCATCAGGAAGCTATTTATCAAAACTATTTTCTAAATTTAATCTTGTTTATCAAAATTTATTTAATTAACCAAAGAGTTAAAAGATATAGCCCATGCATATAAACCCCGAGATATTAAGAGATCTTAGAAAATAGCCTAGGGTATAAAATTTGTAACTAAAATTAAAAGAATTGAGTTTAACCTATTGTGTTAAAACTTGTTAAGTTGTATTTTTTTTGTTCTGTTTATTGTGTGAATTAAAAAAATTCTGTTGTAATAAAGACTGTAAATTATTAATGAGTTATATGTTTTATGTTATAAAAAAAACAAATTTAAGTTATAAAAAAAGAGAAAATTACAATATATATATATATATATATATATATATATATATATATATATACATATATAAACAAATCTATTTAGTTTGTTTATACATCAAGTCTCATCTATAAATTTTGCACAAACTAAGCAAGAGTAGCAGACTGCATAGAACTGAACCATGTATATTAGGACTTAATATACATTTCATATTATATGCTTACTTAAGTCAACACCAAATTACATTACAATTCACACATGCTTTTTGGCATAAGTTTTCCAAAACTGTGATAAAACCATATAATAGTTTTTCTATCTCCATCTTATCCATAGAATTAAGAGGATTTGTCACTTATGGACCATTACAATCCGAGAAACATCTGTCCTCATTTTAATATTGTAGTAATAGCTACTCAGGCAAGATTTGTTTTATATTTCAAAGTTTATAGTAGGAATATTATGGTAATCTTTTATCTAGTCTGCTTGGTACTTTTTATTGCATACTTCACAGTTTTAAAATTAAGTAAGTGAATTTTAACTATACGAAGTTGACAATAATATCAATGCAATGAATAGAAGATTAATTATAATGGCTTGGTTTGAAACGTAGTAAGAAGTTTTGAAATCCAGTTGGGAATAAAGAAATGTTTTTTTAACGTTATTAAGAATACTGCAAAAGCTATTTAAAGTAGAACTTCATCCTCAAAAATTTGTAAAACAAGCCTCTTTAATAGATATTGATGTAAAGAAAGTATCCTAAAAACTAATTGGTGAGAAGTAATGGATGTGTAATGATAAACTTTGTTTTAAATTATTCAATGACAAGGTCAGCTTTTGAAGGCACAGTTGTTGTTTTTAGTATAAGTGATAGGTCATGCTTTGATAGTTATCACTGGATCACTTTTTTTCTAGACTTGTTTTATCAAACAATAGAGATAACTTAATCTAGTTGATTATTTAAAAATTAAAGTTTATGTGATAATTTTATGCTTACTGAATAGGTAACATTTGATAATAAAAAAGTACTTTACCAATCCCAGGATAACATTTAGTATCATCAAGGAGGAATCTTTTGCATTGTATTCAATATGACATATAAAATAAATTTTATTAAATAATTTTATATCCTTTTAAAAAATTAACCTTGACAAACATTATAAATACTTCTTGGAAACCTATAATCAATAAAATGAAGCGGAAAATTAATCAAATTCTAAAATAAAAGCAGAATGAAAACCTGTGTTTTTAATTCTTGAATTTTGTAGTCCATTACGTTTGGTGAATCTTATTAATCACTTAAACAATAGTTTATGACTATCCAAACTTTAAATTTTGTAAATTTGTTAAAACTTAGTGAGACAGAAGATTTTTGATCGCTATGTGGCAATCTTCATCAGTGTCTTCTTTTTTAAATTTTTTAAAAAGTGTATATTGCTCTAAATACGAATTCAGAGTAAAAGATTTAGAATTCCAATTTAGCAATTTGCAGCAACAAAATACATGTTTAAAATCCCTGTCTTTATAGGATATTGTTTTATAAAAATATAATAAGCTACTAACATAAATAAATTTATTTATCAAACTAATAAAATGTATATCTTGAATAATTAATATTGTTTTTCACATTACATATACAGATTAATGTCTTTCTGGTTTTCAGTTCATAATAATGAAAATGTTGAAAGATTCAGTTATGTGGTTACCAAAAGATATAGATATAGATTTTTAAGTGTAGTGTTTTTTATAACTTTTTGAAAACTCAACTTTTTCCCCATACAGGATTTATTATAATAACTACACTTTTATTACACATACTCGGCTTTTACATGTATTTTTTTAAAAACTTTTATCATTCGGTTGTGTTTTATGTAGTACTTTTGTTTTAAATGCTACCTAATATCTTGAGTTTTTGAGTTTTTAAGGAAACTTATTTTTTTATTTATATGTTTAGTATCTTGAATTTTTTGTTTTTCTGTTAAAATATATTGTTTATGGCTGTTTTTTTTCAAATGTTATTAATTAGTATGACATTGTATTTAATCATTTTTTTGTTGCGAATTTAATTGGGTTTAATTCTTTAGTTTGAATGTCAGTATTGAGTAACTGAATTATGTTTCATTTATGTTAACGGAGTATTATTAATTTGGTAATGTAATAATTCAAGTAAATTAATCAACTTACACCAATTTAAACATTTCTGATTAAAGTTTTTAAATCAATGTAATCTGTTAAGTTTGTGTGATGGTAGTGTGTTTAACCTTCATAAATATACTTAATTATGTGTGCATTGGTTGGCAGTCGGTTGTAAATAACATCTTTCTTGAATTTGATAGAGATGTGACTGAATCATTGTGAATCTCTAAAATAATTGTATTTGTTTACAAATGCTATACTTTGCCTGAAGCATATTTAATCATTAATATAAATATCCAAAAATAATTTATATTTATTGTTAATGATAGCAACACTCTGAAACTTGTTTTGAAAAGAATGTTGTGGAAGTTGCGTTATATTAAATGATTGTCACGCTAAAGTAAGAGTATTTGTTGGTCCACAAGTAAGACAACTCAATGATCTTGTCTTAGTAGATTCGAAGAATGAGACTGAACAAATAGTCTGAATTTTATTAGTTATAGTTGAAGATTTTTTGGGCAAAAGCAAGGGGGAAAAGTATGTTGAACAAGATGCTTAAAAGTTTCAGATCTATCCGGAGTTAAAAGAGGAACAATTCCAACATGCGTTCAAGAAAGTCTCTGGAAATATGCTTCCTTTGGTCTTAGTGACTAATTACTTTCATGGACTACTTTTTATTTTATAATTGTGTATAATAATATTTGTATATCTCAACAACAAATTTTGTGTTTAGGTTTTTTTATTTGATTCGTGGATTCAACCTAAAACGTATCTTTCATTAAAATCTTATCTTAAAAATGTGAGTTCCTGGGCAAAAATCAATGCCAATTTGAATATAGGGCATTAAATTGTTATGAAATCTGCTTCATCTCCAAACAACTGTTGAATTCTGTTATGTATATATTCTAGAAAGTTATAGACTGATCAAAAAGGTTTTCCAATTGACTAGTTTTATAGCGTCTGTAAGTTTTTTCAAACAATTCTTTTGATCTTAAGAATAAATTTTAGTGTTTCCTGATATTCAATTTGTTATCAAAGAGGCAATTTCATTTTTCTTTAACAAGAGGAAATATAGGAGAAACTGTTTGAGGATTTGATTACATTTGATCTAAATTTAATTTTAAAAATTTATCGGGAGAATTTCTTTTTGATGCTTTCAGTTTGTTATTGATACAATTTCTTACCTCCAAGATATTATGTCATCCAGCTCTTTCCTATTTCAGGCATTGTAAAATCTAGAGTAGCCAATTAATGTGTGTACTCTCTTCTCAATCCTCTCCTTTCCAACTTCTCCCCATCTTTTACTCTTCTTTCTAGCTTCTATTCTGGTTTCTGTGTTGCCTGATGATGAGCTAAAGGTGAAACATTGCTACACCCATCAGCTGTAATCTATAGCTATCTCCATTCACTGACACTCTAGTATTTTGTCTATTCCTTGTTGGAGTAAGATTAATTACTGTTTTCTGAAAGTTTGCTTTGTTTTTAATTTCTAGAACTTTTGGAGAGTCTTCGAAGATTAAATAACGCTTCTAAAACTACATCACAATCTGAAGAATCTGCCCCAAGAAAAAGACAGTTTACAGGTAAGAATTATTATTATTAGTATTAGGGATGGGCCGATTCCGATTCTCGATTCCAGGAATCGTCGATTCTAGGTGGTATCGAGGAATCGTCGATACTCGATTCTTCATCATAAAAGTGTCGATTCCGATTCCTATTTTGTTAACTATTAAAATATGTGTGTGGAGTAATTTATTGGGAAAATAATTAATTACCAACTATGTCTTATTTATGTATTAGTTGATTTTAATGAATTAAATGATAAAAGTAAAAGAAAATATTATTATTTATGAAGCAACAGCAATCAAGATCGTAACCATTTCTGGTCGTTTGACATCGCTCGTGTCTCTCTCTCTCTCTCTCTCTCTCTCTCTCTCTCTCTCTCTCTCACTAGAGCGGGTTCGATACTCTCCCCCCTCCCGTGTTTTACTGCCACTAATTTATAGATGTCAGAACAAAACACAAAAAAAGTACAGTAAAAACTCGATTAACCGTGGCCATGATGGTTAAGCGAATAGACGGATAACAGAAACACTGTATTATTCCTCCGAAACTTAACCACAATAAATTATATTATAGACAGAAATCACTCTCACAGTAATGTAATATATTTGGGAGCGAAAAGAAAATAAACACGATTGTAATAGCAAATGAAACTATTTATTACATGATAAACAGATCCGCACAATAGCTACAAATGTAGCAAAATAATGTACAGTGTACAGTAATATAAACTTACAGATGAAATAGTTCGTGTAGTTTAACCCGAGATTGTTTTTGATTTAATTAAATTTTATTATCTGTGAAACACTGTTTTGATATTTTTTGTGTTAGCAAGAAACAAAAAAACCATAATTTCATGTCCCGGTTACCCAAATAATAAACTGACTGGTGATAAAAGTGTTTTGGCGCCTATCACTAAGACACGTAAACGTGTCACATGTGATTAATTTGTGAGTTTATAAACATTTTGAATATAGAACTAAAGTGTAATATATTCTCTCTCTGATAAGTAATGTTACAGGTCCAGTAAATACTATCCAAGATTCATATTAAGTAAAAGTTTTAACACCAAATAATTTACTTGTTAAGGAATTTACGTTATAATTTACTTCCTAGTAAGGATGAGTTTATCTAAGTGTATCAATGTTTATACTTAACTTTCACAAAGTCCGTTTTTAAGGATTATTTTACAACTAAACATTTAGTCAATATTTCCGACTTACTTTTAAGGTTTTGTGAAATTTTGAAAACAGTAGTGAAAATCATTACAATACGTTATAACAAATATGTGTGTCGGTCCGTAACTACGGACAAAAAGCTCTTAGAATAACATCATGTTTTTAATCCTGTCGGTGTGTACCTATCAAACAAAAACCATCGTAATTACATCTGTAAGTAGTGTGAAGCTTGTTGTTAAATACTGTGCCTTCATTTTTCCAAAAGTAGCAACACCAGCTGAGTAGTACTAATAAACATAAAGCGTTAAGAGGCCCGACGGTATTCGATTCAGGGTACTGGCCGTCGCGTCAATTCGATGACGGTTAACAGAAACTGACGGTGGAAAACCACATATTATATCAAATATGAAAAAGCACTTAACAACATTCATTTTGCCCAAATTTATCAACAAAAAAGATCTATACTTGAAGAAACTTTATCCTCAGACACAGGACCTACAAGTGATAGTCGGTTAAAATTCAACTGGGATTGAGTAATAAATACAAAATAGGCCTGAATCAGTTGCGCTTATTCCAGACACCTGCAGAAAAAAGGTCCCACTATGGCTTACTAATCCAGGAAGAAGGTACCCCAGGGGAATTGACAGTAGAAGAAGAAGTAAACAATTATCTGGGGGAACCATCAGCCAGTCCAGATTGTGATGTTGGGAAGTATTGAGCAGTACAAAGTGCCAAATACCCTCATTTAAATGCAATGGCAATAAAATACCTGTCTGCCCACTCGCGACATTGTTTTCTGAAAAACCTTTCTCAACTTCAGGAGTTATATATGAAACTAGCTTGACCCACAACGTGTTCAAATGCTTGTGTTTTTGAACAGAAATGTACATTACCTGCCAGACTTTTAAATATTAAAAAATATCCTATTTGTATTAATTTTTTACTTTTTATGTTGTTTGTTTTTAATTTTTGTTTTGTTTTGAGAGACAATATAAATAGGCTGAGGTATTTTTTCGAACATCATAAAATAAGTTCACATTTTTAACTTTAAAATAAGTCATTACTTTTATCTGATATGTTTTTATGCTTTTAAAAATTCCTATTGATAAATCAAGGTTGAAGGTTTTGTGTAGCCAATTACATTAAAACAGAACTTTTAAAAGGTTTTGCCATATGACCAAGGTGTTAACTAAATTAATTATTAGAGAACTAGCATGTAAGCTAATATAACTTGAAAGAATCGAGAATCGAACGGAAAATTTTAGAATTGGAATCGGAATCGAAAATTTTAGGAATCGGCCCATCCCTAATTATTATGTAACAATCACTTATGAAGACTTTAATGAACAATTTTCCATATTCTGCTTGATTTGTTTGTATCCTTTATTAAAGCTTTTTTGTTGATTATTCCTAAAATGAGCCGTGTAAGTTTTGTGATTATTATTCGGTGCTCTTCTTCTCTTCACTAACTCAGTAACCAACACCCACTAATTACTCTAAACACAACTACAGGTCTTTGTCAACACATTGACAGCCACTACCTACTGTGTGTCATCATAGTTTCTATCTTTGGTGCAGAGAATGACATTTAGTTGAAATCATATACTTTTTTAGTTTTATGGATCTTATCTGAGCTAGTTTAAATTAAAACAATAATAGTTTACTTGTGGTCCTCCCATTAAATGAATCCTTGAGATTGTCTCACATTTTTTTCTGTTCAATTCCGCCTTTTTTGCCCATTAAAGGGTAGTTAAACTCAAATTAATCTTGTACAGTGAAACCTGTTTAAGCCGGAATCCATTGGGACCGGCATTTTTTTTCCGTATAAGACAGGTTTCCGGCTTATACAGTAGTAGTGAACTGCATGATGGTAATACTATCACGAAACGTTTGCCGAGTCTATTTTTAGCGTTGGGGTGAGGGTAGTCCGTGGGATTCTTAGCTATAAGACTATTATTTCTACTGATCAGCTGTATGGCGCTGTACCAACACCACATAGATAACGGACAATTTATTGCCATCGTGTCTACATTTGTTCAAATACAGTATTTAATTTAATTATTTATTCCCGATTAAGTACTGACTGTTTATTTCCTACAGAGATAACACTTGAACAAATAAAGCAAGTGTATTTAAATCACAAGAACACTATCACACTTTAACGTCTAAATAAACGTCATTCAACAGTAGTATCGGTTATCTTGATTCTGATTTATTCAGCAGACGCGTTTTGCCCTAGATCAGCACATTTTTCAATGCTGTGAATTACTGACAAGACTGTTGTTGTGTGTGTTGTGTTGGTGTGAGTCTGTGGTGTGTTATTGTTCATAGAGTAGTTGTTAATTATGTGCTCAAATATAGTGTTTGATTGGGAGTGTGTTCTGTCATTTAGAATGTGTTGTGGATAGTATTTATGGTGTATATCCTATGTTTTCTACTGTGTTAAGTTTTTTGCTTTTATTGATGTAATGTAGGATTTTTAGATTGTTGTCTATGTCAGTATGTGAGTGTAGTGTGTTTTGTATGTGTATGGCGAAATTTGACGTGGGTTGTGTCTTTCTTGTCTGTTTTACGTGTTCTTCATATCTTGTGGTAAATGTTCTCCCTGTTTGTCCTATGTAAAAGCTGGGACAGTTGTTGCATGTAATATTGTATACACCTGCCCTGTCGTGTTTTATCCTGGTGTGTTTTTGAACTGTGTAGGTTTTTTTTAATTGTGTTGGATGTTGTGAATGCTACTTTGTATTTAAGTTTGCAGAATGTGGAAGCTATTTTTTGTGATGTTTTGTCGTAATATGTAAGAGTTATATATTTTTGTGTTTGTGTGTTATTGTTTTTTGTTGTTATGTGTATGTTGTTTTTGCACAATATGTTGTCTATCAGTGTGTGTTTATATCTGTTTTTATGGGCTATGTGTTTTATTGTGTTTAGTTTGTCTTCATTTCACATGGTTATGTTGATTAATCTGTGTATTATGGAATGGAAGACAGCATGTTTGTGTTGTCTGGGGTGATTGAACATGTTGTGTATAACTCTGTCTGTGGTGGTGGGTTTACTGTATATTTTGAATGTGTGTTTGCTGTTTTCTTTTGTTATCATTAGGTCTAGGAAGTTGATTTTGTTCTATTGTTCAGTTTCCAGTGTGGAGTTATTGTGTGATTTGTTTATGTAATTGTGAAAGGTGTTTATCTGTCTTATGTTGCAATTGTATAGGATTAGGATGCCATCTACGTATCTGTACCAATATATTATTTTTTTGGCGTGTTTGTTGTTGTTTATGTTCTAAATTGTGTATGAATATTTCTGACAATATGCTTCAAATGGGGAATCCCATGGGTAAGCCTTTGTTTTGTGTATAGTATTTGCCGTTGTATGTGATGTAATTCTAAGAAGTGATTGTTTCTCTTAGTGTTATTATTTCTTTGTTTGTGTTGTCTGGTGTGTTGTTTTTTATTAACATTTGTTTGAGTGTGTTTATTGTTTCT
This sequence comes from Prosapia bicincta, assembly GCA_036971475.1. NCBI lineage: Eukaryota > Metazoa > Arthropoda > Insecta > Hemiptera > Cercopidae > Prosapia > Prosapia bicincta. The sequence goes on from JBAIZL010000001.1 coordinate 328,215,055, forward strand.
TTGACTGGTATGTTTGTATATAGGTTGGTGATGTCAAAAGATGCTATTGTAGAGTTGTGGTGTATTTGTGTTTTTTATTTCTTGTGTTATTTTTTGTGAATCATACTAATTTTAATTTATCAATTAATATTGAAAATATGCTTTTTGACTGTTGTTTTCAAACAATATTTGTTTACTTTCTGTAAATCTGAGAATTACTTTAACACTAATTATGACGTCTTCTGATATTTTTATTTATTAATTTTAATTTGTTAATTTCTAACCAGTTTCACTTGCAACAATTTATGCTAGGTTAATTTTTATATCTTTTCTTATCCAAAACTAGTTAATGTTTTAATTTTTTTATTTTAGTATTCAACCAAACTTTACAGTTCCTTTATCACAATTACTGTAACATATAAAACCCTTAGGCATTTATTTATTAATTTTGACCTCTATTTGTTTACAAAGAGCATCATTGTTTATCTATATATTAATTTTATTTCAGTATACTTTGAGAACAACCCTTTTTATTCATTTTCTTTACTTCTAATATTAATAAAGCCATTATTTTTATAACATAGTTTATTCATTATGTTTCTTACATTAAAAAGAATTATTTGACTTTTCATTTCCCCCAAAAATAAGTGAATTTAAAATTTTTTAGATTTGAAGAAAAGAAAGCGAATGCAGTAATACCCCGTACATACGCGATAGGTGGGGCCGAGCGATAGCCGTGTAAGTCGAATTCGCGTAAGTCGGGGTATAATATTACATACAATCAGATAGGAATCATGTTTAATTAGGACCAAAGACTAAATAAATTATAATTTAGAAGAAAATTGTGTATGTATTAAAATTTTTAATACATAATACAACAAAAAATTATATTATATACATACATATTGCAAAGAAGTAAGTAAAAAGAAGTTATTTTGACATAGGCTTCATAAAATCTAATAAATTCGTTTGATGAATTGAAGATTTTTTCTTCTCATGCAGATTTTCCTCGTAACTCGTTAATTTTTATTGTTTTGTGGCAGAAATACGCTCATCTTTGAAGTCTTATGTTTTCCAAAATTTGTAAGTCTTACTCAATTAAACTAAGGCATTTTGTCAAGTTTCTAACAGTCATTTCATCTTCTACGTCAACTGTATCTAAAGAATCTACGTTTTTAAAGTCTTGCTCTTGCTCACACATTTCTATGAGCTCATCAATTAATTGTCAGCTACTAGTTGGGTAAATTCAGCAGTTCTTGAATGTCATCCTTTATCCACTTCTAAATTGAGTTGTCTGGCAAAACCGACAACTTCTTCAATCACATCAATAATTTCATCAGACTCTGGCAATGATTCTGCTTGAGTTTCAGTGGTGAAAAAATAGACAGACCTTTTTCCAAACGACATTCAAAGTTTTTAGTGAAATTTCACTCCAAGATTATCCAATGATTCTCAAAACATCTAAAACATTGAATTGTATCCAAAAATTTTCAACAGAGAGCTTGTTATTATGTCTCATAGCTTCATGCAGATGCGCAAATGATTTTCTTGTGTAATAAGCTCCAAATATTTTGTTGACTCCCTGATCCATCGGTTGAAGCAAACTAGTTGTGTTTGGTGGCAAAAATAACACTTTCACACATGTGTCGAAATTAGTAAAAAGTAGTAGGAGGTTGGCCAGGTGCATTTTCAATTATTAGGAATTAGGCCTACTTTAAAATGAATATGTTTAGACCGACAATAACGTTCGACTTGAGGCATGAGATGATGGCCAAACCAATCATCAAAAAGAGAAGCTGTCACCCAAGCCTTACGATGAGACTTTTAAAATCACGGCCATGATAGCTTTAGTAATGATATTTAGAAGATATTTTTTAATGCCCTTGGATTTTCTGAGCTATAAACTATGAGAAGTTGCATCTTACAGTCCCCAGCTGTATTTGCGCCAACCATCACTGGCAATCGATCTTTGGCGGCCTTAAACCTGGAAATATCTTCTCTTTATGCACTATAAAAGTTCTTTTAGACATTTTCTTCAAGTACAGTCCAGTTTCTGCGTAACTCAGACAACATGATTTGAAACCGCGTAACTTGGGAATCGCGTAAGATGGGGTAGCATAAGTCGAGGTATTACTGTTCCTTTGTTTTTGTGCCATTTCCTGGATCCTGCTAGATTCCGCCTAGTATGGGACTGTTCAGATTTTGTAGCGTGAAGCTTCTCTCTATGGTCTTCTTTCTTCCGCTCGTTCCTCTGTCACACGTCACCGAGAATTTAATTCTTTAAAGTTTACAGTTCTTATTCTTGTTTTTCTAAATGAGTTTCTCTCATTTTAAAATAATTTTATGATAACCTGATGTTTACTTTTTTTTATTTTCGCATTTAACAGTTTTAAAATTTATTTTACCGAATTTTAATGTTACTATATTTTACAAACAATTTACGATTTTTAATTTTAGAAACCTCCGTTTTTTGATCTATTTGAAATGCACCACATTTTTGTTTGAGTTTAGCCAATTTTAGGGACTAAAATCCCTATAAACGGCTTGGGAATCGCACAGTTACATTTTGCAGCCACCTCTTCCCCGCACTTAGCACATGATGTTAGAATTTAACACTTTTAAATCATTAAACAGTGGAGTAAGTTGAAACATCGTCCAGCGCTGACGATACTTCGAGACTCACTGACTCTTTTCCACATCCCCTTCTTCAACCTCCCTATACTCCCTACACCTCACCTGTTGTCTCTGATCTAATCAGCATATTTATTTCAAAGTGGCGTAGTATCATACGACCCTATCCCTTAAAATAGTCTGAAGCCCACGTCACAATTTCCGGTGTTAAAAGATTCTATATTTTAGTACAAAAATTTAAATCTGGTCGTAACTTTTTAAATTTTGGCGATTTTCTTATTCTTGATGTTCTTCATAATTTTTTTTCTGCAGATTTTTAAACTTTCTACATGCATTTTGACTTTTCATCTATTTTCTTTGTTGCTTATCTCCTTCAAATCAATAAATAACTCCCCCTTTAAAAATGGTTTTACTTTATACATTTTCTTTGAAATAGCTGCTCATGGCACTGTAATTATATTTATGTTTAAAATCGATAATTAAAATTTTATATTCTTTTAATTTAAAATTTCCAATTTAATGCTTAAATTCTCAATTTAAGCCCATTACAGTGCGGTGTAGTTTACTGGGAAATAATTAATTATCTACTATCTCTTATTTATGTATTAGATGCTTTGAGTGAATTCAATGATTAAAGCAAATGTTCATTTGAGATAACAAAAATATTATTATTATTCATGACAACAACTACAATCGGAAGCATTTCTGGTCCGTTTGTCACCTCTCTTCTCGCTCTGCTGTCTCACTCTCACTCAGGAGGGCTCGGCAGATACTCTTTCTTTACCTGTCCCTGGCCACTACTCTGCCATCTTCTCATACATCTCGAAACAAAACACAAAGAAAAGGTAGTCCCAATTTCTCCAGCAATAAAAAACTGAAATGGCTGCTACTGAAGTTATATTGAAATTGTGAATTGATGTTCACATTTGTAATTTTAAATGAATCATTACTTTTATCGAATATGTTTGTCACTTTTTCAAAAATTCCTAAATCAAGGTTCAGAGTTTTGTGTAGCATATTACATTAAAATGAAACTGTTAAAGGCTTCACCAAATGACCAAGATGTTAACAAAATTTATGATTAGAGAATATCATGCAGCCATATATACTTAGAAGAATCCAGAATCATTAACTTAGAAATCAAAAAATTTTAGGTATCGACCCATCCTTAATAATAAATATATACAGTGAAACCTGTCTTAGACGGACTCTGTGTTAGGCGGAATCCCGACTATCGCGGAAAACTTTGAAAGTCCCGACTGTCGCCTATTTAATTTACCTGGTTAATAACCTTCATAAGCCGGAAACTATCTAACGCGGAAGCAGAATAAGCAAAAGGATGAGTGATAAGTATTTACTACGTCTTAGTTCTGCCTAAGCCGGAAAATCTGATCATATACATGCTGTAAAATATAAAGTTACAATGACTTCCGTTTAGATAAAATACAGTTTATAATATATTTTTTTACCATAACAAAATTTACAGATAGGTCTGCTTAATTGTAACGGATCGTATTTATTTCTGAGAATTCTGTAACAACGTTAAGGATTGCTGATATGCACAAGATAACGCAATGGTATAGAAACATCCATAATTTACGATAGGCTATGTGTCAGCACTCGTTTCCTTCAAGATTACGCAATGAATGGTTTACAAACATCCACGGCCAGACATATTGATGTCATATTGATTGACATATTGAAAGGCGAGAGACCACTTCATTGTAAAAGGCAAAAAACATGTGCATTTAGATGAAAAAGAAGACGGACCAGTCGTAGAAAACAAAATAAAAACATTTGGCGAGGGTTTATTGAAAATTTGTGAGTTAGAAGATTTCGCGGTACATATTAACAGCCCGGAAATGCGTCACCATTTGTTACAACTAAAAACAATAACTGAAACATGTAGGTTTTAACATTTTCTGTAGTGTGCATAGCACCACCTACAAAACAAGGTTTGCGAGTTGTGACGTCACAGGGCACAGGCTACGGGATGTCATAATACGTAGGGACTTAATTTAATCAGCAAGTTTGTTTACTGCTATTGGCCCAAACACCATTCCAAAATTCCTGTGAGGACTTGTTTTTCTTAGATTGATCTCAGCTTCCCCATAGTGAAGTCCATTTCTAAGAACTGTTTTTGTTTCTAGGAATAAGTTGGATAAATAGTGTCTTAAGTGAAACATACCTGTTCCACTTTATTTTGGTAAAGTAGTTGTCTGAAATGGTTTGGAACATGAATACTGTTCAACCTTTTCCTAATCATGTATCAATCAACTGTTATGTTATGCTCCAAAACTTCGCAAAAATGTTTTCCATCGTAAAACCTTATTAGGTATTAATTACTATTAACCTAAATTCCAACACATTGTTACAAAATAAATCTAGTATTTTTGATATCTTACTAAATTATTGACAACTCTAAAAGTGTTTGAAGTACTATATTTTCAAAATAAAATGAAACAAAAAAATAAAACTTGTTTAAAATAATATAATAATTAGGAATGGGCCGATCCCGATTCTCTATTGATTAAAGTGCCGATTATGATTACTGTTTTTTCAACTGTTAAAATACTTGTCCTGCGACGGCCATACCAACCGTCATGCAGATAAAATTTTTTAACAAGCATCACCGACCAAAGTCCGCCCTGTCCTTGCCAATATCTTCCAGAGAACCCATCACTGGACTTTATTTTAAAAAACATAACTCACGAAGATTTAACCCTTTGGGTACTATTTCCCAAGGAATAAATTCTTTTCCATGCATCTCAGTTAAATTACCGGGGTATCAGAGTGTAGAAGAAAATTGTTTATGAAATAAATTTCAACTCAATTTGCAGGTTAGTAAAAAAAAAAAAAAAAAAACAATTTTTATTTTATACCAATTTTTGCTCTAGCACGGATTAATCAATTTTACAAAATTTAATTTCTTATAAAACTACTTCTTTCCAAACTTGCAGTTTTTGTGTTGTACATCTTAAGGTTTTTATAAAAATTACACTTGTTTGTATTATCTTGTCAAAACTCAAGCATGGCTCTTCATGCTATATCTATATTTTGGTAAAGAACAACCCATTGTCGAAATATTTTCATTTTTTCTCTTTCCAGAAATTTAAGAGTAATACATTACTTTTTATTAAAATTACAAAAAAAAAAATTATGTATGATTTTCAATTTTACTAAGCTTACAAATTTTTATAATTTAATATTGTATCAAGAATTGATTGAAAAATGTTTAAATTATTTGGATTTTGGTTTATATCTAATTATGTTTAACACATGTTCTTTTTAAATTTTAGCACCAAAAAAAGAAGAGAGTTCAGCAAGTTCAGAATATACCAAAGAACAATTAGAAGCCGTAAGAAGGTAATGCATGGAAAAAATAGCAGTTAATGCACGTTGTTGTAATATTAAAATATTAAACATGTTAATTTTCTACCTTTTCTATTATATTTGGTATTTTGGTTGGTTTAACAATTCGGAAAATATACATACATTATTAAACCTCAATCCAAAGTTGAAGAAGCAGGTTAAATACTATGATGTATATTTTTCATTTGTTGGTTTTAGGTAATATCTATTAAACACAATCATTTGGCACAATCATTAATCAATTAACACAAGTAATAGAAAATATAAATGTACTTAACATATTTATGTAGGATCTTGTAGAAACGTAGAATTTAAGAACAATTTGATGGATTAACCTAATATATGACCATATTGAAATAGAGAATGGGAACAATTTTTGAAACCATAATACATATAATAATAATTTATAATTCTGTACAAATACAGAATAATTTTTGGAACTTTAGGGATTTATGAAATACAGTTTGTAAAATGTGTTTTTTTAAAATGCGGTAGAGCGTCAAAAATCTGAACTAATTGGGACGGGGAGGGGGGTTTGTATTTTTGAACATAGCATAGAAATTCCTGGTTACACTAAAAATGTTAAGATAAATGAAAATAAACACTTTATGTACTTCCATATGTACATAACTATTGAACTTTGATTTACTTGTATCTTTAAATCCAGAAGAATGCACTTATTTACAAAAACAATTTGCTTCATATTTACAAATGTATGTATCTTTACACACACAAAATAAACACAAATGTACACAATCACTCAAATATTTTATATAAAAAACTTGCTAATTTTGGGCTGTGTGAGTTGTGAAACTCGTTTTCTGCTGGCCAAATCCTGCATTCCCTCTATTACACGCATTGAAAAAGTAACACGGCTACACTACTCGGGATTCCCTTACTCCGATTTGTTTAAAAATTATTTTGCTCTAGCAATAAACATACACTATTAATTGACTTTCTTTTTGTATAAAATATGTCTTTAGTTTATTAATAGGTAAAGTTAGTTAAAATATTTATCTAAATACCTCAAATCCTACTAGTAGACCTTTACTTTCTATAACAAGGTCACAGGCGTAGACAGGGAATTCCTTGCCAATTTAGGTTACGATATGGGGTTTTATAAAATACTCTCTAAATTAATAAAGTCCTTTTAAATCACATCTATGTTGACAAATAAAACTAATAATTTATATAACAAGATATATACATGCAATATTATAAAATTAACTAAAAAAGCAGGCATTGCCCCCAGTGCCTGTAACGGAATGTTGAAGGAGGCGTTTGGATTTTTGACCCTCTACTGTTCTTGACTCTTATAATTTAAAACAAAGTATCTGCTTCAAATGACAATTTGGTATAATAACTCAATAAATATAACTGTGTTGAAATAAAGACTTTGAAACTAACATTTTATGAAATATAATTTTCAAAATGTGTATTTTAATATATTTGATTTTTTTTAATATAAAAAAAACAAATGTGTATATTTCTATTGACAATTAACACATTTGATTTGTTAACATTATGAAATGATTTGCAGTATTAGAAACTAAAAAATTATCTTCTAAATAGAAAACCTTATTTCTTTTGTGTTATGTTTGGAGTACTTGACAATCTGTTAAGAAATTTGTGTTATAAAATATTTAAAGAGAGCCAGTTTATAAATTAACAATGAAGTACCGGTTTATCATAAATATGTAGTCAGAGTGGTCTGATAATCCAGAGAAAATGTAGGTGATGTGAAACCCAGATACACAGGGAAAGTAAGTATTAAAAACAAAGTACAAGGGTTTCCGCTTTCTTTGAAAGATATACAAAGATTAATTGTTCGGAAGGGTTTCTTTAAAATATTTATCATTAAAATAAAGATGTTATTGCAAATGTAGCTGAACCATATTTGGGAAATATTAAAATCCGTGACTGAGCGGAGAAATTTTTTTTGGTCAATTTGACCATACTGAACACAGGTCTGGAGTTATTTTTTGTGTTCTGGAGTTAACCTTACAGAACATAATTAAAAATTAATTTTGAGTAAATATTGCGTGCTATAGTTAGTAATTTTAAAAAAATTATTTTCAATTTTAAACATACTCGCTTTTGTGTGTAAAACACGAATATCTACTTATTTTCCACAAGAAATACAGAAAGGTAATTTTGTTTTCACATTTTATTTGAGATAATTTTATTGGCCAAAAGGCATTACTCCGTGGAACTAGATGTCTCATTAGTTATCAAATGTAAATATTTACCTTTTCATTAGTTAGTAAAATAACTAAAACTAACCTAACTTTAGCTCTTTTTTCACAAAAACGCCCTAAGGTTAAGTTATCCAACTTTTTTCCGCAGATTAGATCCAACGCTAAAGCTAGATTAGGTTCGGTTCAGTTAGATTATCAAATTTATTTTTCGCTGCCGCTATTAGAATATACCTATAAAGTATCCAATTTGTGACGTCACCTGGCAAAAGGTATTACTCCGCGGAAGTAGACATGGTCAAATTAACCAGAAAAAAAAATTATCTGGCCAGAGGGGTAGTCGCTGATCTTAATATCACCCCATATTTTATATTTATTTTATTACGTAATAACTAGATGAAATATTAGTAACATATCTAAAGTAAATTTAAGAGTTTATTGGGTATAAAACTCTTCTATTAAAATGAACCAATAAAGTCTACATAAGAGAAGAAAATTGTCACAATATTAGTTCAAACCAATTTCTATGGGAAATAACACTGCAGCTATCTTGTAAAATTTATAAAAAATCTGTATTGAAATACATTTAAACCTAACTATATAAACATGTTAGGCATCTGTAAATTTCTTTCTTTTTGTAATTACAAACTTCTTACATATTCATAATTCTTGTTCTTCAGGATAAAAAAGTGCAAGGATTATTACGAGATCCTAGGTGTAGACAAAGATGCAACGGATAGTGATCTTAAGAAGGCATACAAAAAACTAGCCCTACAGCTCCATCCTGATAAAAACAAAGCTCCTGGAGCTGCAGAGGCTTTCAAAGGTTTGATAATATTTTTTATGCTTGTAAAAATTGTTTTTGTAACAAGGAGCAAAAGATAATGTAGCTTTTTGTAATATTTTAGAAAATTTGCCTGTTAGCACTTAACGCTTATTTCTTATGTCATATCTAAGTTTCAAGTGGGTGGTCTCTAAAAATGATCAGCCTTATATTTACTACTAAATGCTGGCTTTGTATAGGTTAACATGCATAACTAAATATCTTAAGTTTGAGATAGGAACAATGTCCTACTTTTTGTTTGTTTTAAAACTGATACAAGAAGGAGATTTTAAAGGTAAACTGAGAAACTAGGTTTAAAACCTAGTGATAAACATAACAATGATCTTTTCATTTATTTATAAACTTTAAAACTTTCAATCTTTCTTATATATTTATGAAATTTATAAATTTTAAGTAAATGTTCAAAGCATAAAACCTTCTGTAATAGATAGATTAACATATCTTAATTCAAGGATCATTTATTAAAAATATATCCTTCAATTTCTGTTTGAATAAATTTAAATTTACCGCAGCTAAAAGTTCTTGCTTTTGATCTCTAAACAATACAATTTCTCATAATGTGTTTTTCAATAACATGTGAACTTCTTAATTCGTTTTATAGTTCTGCATGATCTCAAGAGATTGCTTCATTGTTAAAATTGACAGTACTTCTTATCATATTATGGTGACACAGAGAACCACAATATTGTGGTTACATCTATTACACAATTGATAACGCAGAGGACAACCCTCATCCGTTTACTTTATTTAACAATCTAATACTTGTGTTAAATATATATATATATATATGTGTGTGAAGTTAATATATTACTATTGTAAGTAATTTTATCCACCATTAAGTGCAATGGTTTTACCTTGAGTGATGAGGCGCCTTTCAGTCACTTGACAATTGTCGAATCACTGATTATTTTTTCTTAATTTTTCTCGTGCGGATGTTCGGTCTGTTGTGTTGGTAATTGTTGACGTCATATACGTTTCCTCTTGAGTCTTGTGTATTATGTTTTTTAATAGTACGTCTTCTGTATATGTTGTTTCTAGATTCATTAAATTGTTGTGTATGTTTTTATAAATGTGGTATTTTTCTAGTGAGTTTAGTTCTATTGGGTTATTATTTATTTCAATTATGGTTAGGTTATTTTCGTAATTTGTTATTTCATGTTTATGTGATATTAGGTATGTTGCAACATTTGATACTTTTGAATTTTTGTTTTTGAATGCTCTATAATGTTCTTCAAATCTTATTTTAAATGATCTGGTTGTTTTCCCTATGTAAAATGCGTTACAGTTGTTGCATGTAATTTTGTAAATTCCTGATAGGTTATGTTTTTCTGAATTTGTTTTGTGGTTTGTGTTATTAAGATATTTTATTATTTTGTTGTTTGGTTTGTATGTTGGAGTGTAGTATTCTTTGTTGTATATATTTGTTATTTTTTCTATTTTGTTATTGGTGTAATTATATTTTAGGTAGATTTTTTTATTTTTATTATTTTTGTGTTCCGGTTGTAGTGTTGTGTGGAGGTTAGGTTTTTTTGTGAATTTATTGTATATATTTTTATAAGGTGTTTTTTGTATCCATTTTCTATTGCTATTTTTGTAATGTTATCTAATTCTTCATTTAATTTTTGTTTGTTATCCTGTGTGTATTTTATTGCTTTATTTATCATGTTACTGTAAGTGTTAATTTTGTGTGTCCAGGGGTGGTTAGATTTGTAGTGTATTGTGGTGTTGTTGGAAGTAGGTTTCCTGTATACTGTAGTTTCTATTTTATTATCATTTATATTTAAAGTGATGTCGAGATAGTTGATTGTTCTATTTGTTTCTGTTTCAACGGTGAATTGTATGTTTTCGTTGTATGTATTTAGTTTGTTTAATATTATGATGTGTTCGTTGTGAATGGTAGGTTGGTTGAACATTTCCAAATTGGTTGTGTATAGTTGTAAGTTGATTTGGCTTTTTTTATGGTAGGCAGATTTAATGTTTTGTTTAATTATGTGTAATTCAGCTTTTTTTGTTGCTTTATTGATAATAGTGTTTTGTTTATTTTTTAAGTGTAATTTAGCGTATTTTGATGTTATATTAAGTGTTAAGCATTTTTTATTATCAAGACTCAAGAGGAAACGTATATGATGTCAACAATTACCAACACAATGGACCGAACATCTGCACCAGAAAAATTAAGAAAAAATAATCAATGATTCGACAATGGTCAAGTGACCGAAAGGCGCCTCACACTCAAGGTAAAATCATTGCACTTAAGGCCGGCCGCACACTGCAGCAAACAAAACGTTTGCTAGCGGGGCAACATGGTTGCAACCAAACCAGTCATGATTGTTTGCCTTCAGTCTCTCCGCACACTTCCACAAACACAACAAAACATTTTTAATGGAATTATGAATTTCTTGGAAGTGCTCTTTAAAGAGTTTTCTCAAAAACGACCATACTGTTTACTTTCCTACCCTAGCAATGCATTTTCAGTTTGACTCAAAATGTCATCTGACTACGAGATAGACAAAATCGTTCCTCCTTTGTGGCAAACCTTTTTATTTTTAAACCAAAGAAAATACTGGGTTAATCCATTTGTTGAACACAGGACGAGATGTAATTCATTAAAAGAGTTTCTTTCTGAATTGAGGCTTTTCGAAGATAAATTTAAAAACTATACCCATGTGACAGTGATAAGTTTTGATTTTTTATTGAACTTGATCAAGGAGAAGATAACTAAGCAGGATACCACGTTCCGAAATCAGTTTCACCTGAAGAAAAATTATTGGTGGAGTTGCGATAAGTAGTCAATAAAAGTATTAGTAAATAAGAAAGAAAATCAATAGTAGACCTATTTTTTCAATACAAATAACTACCTTCTCGGTTGAGGAAGTTTTTGGTTTCACTGATGGAGGAGTAGGAGTAGACGAAGGCATTGCTGAGGGCGAAAGACATTCTCCTGCTTCTGTGACATCTTCCTGAGACTCTTCTTGGGGAGTATCGGTTTCCTCGTTTGTCTCGCAGACTGCGAATTGCTGATGGTCTTCCTATGGGTGCCAGTAAAATCGCGAAGAGCATCCATCATGTACCACTTCTTTCTTTTAGTTCCTTTACTCCCAGATGGCTGCCATTCTTTCTCGCGCAAAGCCCTAATATAGGAATTGCGAATACTGGCTCATTTTGTTTTGCAATCAGCAACTGGAAATAAATTTCTTTTTGCAACTAAATTTCTGTTTTTGTACTCTTTCAGTTTTAAATTGTAGATGACAGAGCGTGCTTCGATGCCAGAGACTAATTTTTCGGCGTCACAATCCATCTATACAATATTACGCATCATTAAATTTGCGTTATAATTTATGCAAAATTGATTAACTATTGAAAATAGAGAGGAAAATGATAAAATCGTACTTACTTTGTTTGCTTCAAACAAGAAGGAGCCAAACATGGACGAACACTGACTGGCGGGCGGTTTGTTTGGCAAACAGATGCCCGGCTAGGTGTGCGCCCCCACAACTTACTTCCACGTATTCACGAACTTTTCAGCCTGCCGCAAACAAAATGTTTTGTTTGAACATGATTGTTTGCAGCAGTGTGCGGCCGGCCTAATGGTGGATAAAATTACTTACAATAGTAATATATTAACTTCATAAAGTCAGTGCAACGGAAAACAATGGATAACGTAAAATATCAAGAATATATACGTGTGTGTGTGTGTGTGTGTGTGTGTGTGTGTGTGTGTGTGTGTGTGTGTGTGTGTGTGTGTGTGTGTGTGTGTGTGTGTGTGTGTGTGTGTGTGTGTGTGTGTGTGTGTGTGTGTGTGTGTGTGTGTGTGTGTGTGTGTGTGTGTGTGTGTGTGTGTGTGTGTGTGTGTGTGTGTGTGTGTGTGTGTGTGTGTGTGTGTGTGTGTGTGTGTGTGTGTGTGTGTGTGTGTGTGTGTGTGTGTGTGTGTGTGTGTGTGTGTGTGTGTGTGTGTGTGTGTGTGTGTGTGTGTGTGTGTGTGTGTGTGTGTGTGTGTGTGTGTGTGTGTGTGTGTGTGTGTGTGTGTGTGTGTGTGTGTGTGTGTGTGTGTGTGTTTTTTTTTTTTTGCAATGGTCTACCTACCTAGAGCTTGCAGACTTCTTCTCTTGGCTATTGTTTCACTCTGGATCCACACTTACCTGTAGACTGCCGACACAGGTAAAACTTGAAAGAAGCAGATCTGACACGAGCCAGAACCTGTACTGCTGCTTGCCAAATTCTCCCACTGGCACTTCGATTTTAAAAACCTAACTTACTGATGTTTAACCCTTTGAGTCACTATATCTCGGAAAATATTTTATTTAAAGGCATCACACAGCTTAGTGACCAGATTGTAGAATTATTTAAGAAATTTGTGAAAAATAAATTAAACTCTTAGTGGTAAGTTAGTATAAACTATCGGTTTTTATTTATATAAATAATTAAATAGAACAGGAATTTTACTTATTATAAATTTCATATAAAAAAAAAATTATTTTAAATTCAAAAATTCTAATTTAAAACTCAAATTATTGAAAATATTTACTTATAATTTTAATATTTAACGTTAAGAATTTTCTAACTTGTAATACATTTAACAACTCAATAATCCAACCTGTATCAATCTATCATAAACAAAATTTATAATAACCTTCAAAAATATGCAATATTGAGCAAAGTTTTTTAAAATTTCCTTTTTTTTACTTATGTGGTGCCATTTATCTTTCATTAATTTTCAATAATTATTCATATATTTAATTTCAAATTTATAATCGAATCTAACATTCACTTTCATAAAATTTTAATTAAAAAAATTATCTTTAATTTACATTTTAATAATTTACCTTTTATTGAAAAATATTTTCAAACATTCCCAAATTATTTAATCTTGTGTTACTACCAATCATAATTTAATCTACAGTGCCGGCAAAAAGTTTAGGGACACCCCTACATTTATATGTTTTTGCTATTGTCCTAAAACTTTCTGCCAATCATATATTAGTAACTTATCAATGAATTAAGCATGAAAGTTACGATTTTCCTGAAATTTTCATTCATTTATAAGTAAGGGTTGGCAAATTATAAATTTTTTTCCTATTTTAAAATTTTTGAGGAAACCCCTGTTTTTTTCTAATTAAAAATGTATAATAAAAAAAATACACATCTGATTAAAATGATACTTTGTACAAATGTTTAGCATAACATTTAGAATGTAAATATGCATTATTTATTATTTACAAAAAATCACCTCTCATTTGGTACCAGGTTAACTTTGCTTTAGATTTTCTGATTTTTCAGCATAAAATTCTCACATTTCAATAGCGAATATCTAGTGAACGGAGCCACTTGGAGCGGAACTGACTGTACCGTTGTGTTCCTCGCATCATGGCGGGTCGGGGGTACAGTCAGTTCCGCTCCAAGTGGCTCCGTTCACTAGATATTCGCTATTGAAATGTGAGAATTTTATGCTGAAAAATCAGAAAATCTAAAGCAAAGTTAACCTGGTACCAAATGAGAGGTGATTTTTTGTAAATAATAAATAATGCATATTTACATTCTAAATGTTATGCTAAACATTTGTACAAAGTATCATTTTAATCAGATGTGTATTTTTTTTATTATACATTTTTAATTAGAAAAAAACAGGGGTTTCCTCAAAAATTTTAAAATAGGAAAAAAATTTATAATTTGCCAACCCTTACTTATAAATGAATGAAAATTTCAGGAAAATCGTAACTTTCATGCTTAATTCATTGATAAGTTACTAATATATGATTGGCAGAAAGTTTTAGGACAATAGCAAAAACATATAAATGTAGGGGTGTCCCTAAACTTTTTGCCGGCACTGTACTTTTATCCTCTTTGAATTTATTTATTTAATTCAAAATAAAATTTTTATAATTTTTTACCCAAATTCTTTTTTATAAATTTATCCACCTTCAAATTTAATGTACTGAATTAATTTCTATTAATTATATCTTATCATCAAAACATTACTCATAAACAAAAATCCTTTTTAAAAAACAGCATAACTTTTATATAAAAGAGACATGAAATATTACCATTTTTAAAACTAACAGACTTATAAATCTAAACATGTCCATATATCAAATGAGAAATTATTTTCTTATTGTTATGAATGTCAACTTATTTCCTTTAATAATTTCAGTTAAAGCCATTTTGAAAATTTATTTTTTTACTTTGAAAAATTTAAATTGAAATTTAACTTTTGAAAATTCACTTTGTCATTAAAAGAGTTTTAAAACCAATTTAAATTTTCTAATCTTTTTAGACTACTTCATATTTAATTAAAATTTATTGTGAAAGTAAGAAAATATGAATTTGAAATTTCTCTTCTTAAAATTGATTTAAAAATTATATAATCTCAAATAAAATTAATTAATTAAAATTAAAAAATTTTAAGACAACCAAAAGACAGTGCTAACTTGTTTGCCAGTCCACTTCTACCAGAATCCTTTCCTTAGAACAGCCCTTGGTCCCCCTTGTTTTGGACCTACATCTGGTCTGTCCTTTGTCAGAGGGTAGAATCTCACTCTTTCTCTCTCCTCCTCATCTCCTCACTCTCGCTCTGTGTATGTCCTTTTTGATTTGGTCGCACAGGATGTCTTCTTTGCCTTGATAGTTATGTTTATAGTTCGTTATCCTCACCTAATTTTACCCTAATAAACTTTAAAAGTTTGCTTTGCTAAAATTTTATTAAACATTTTTTTTCTTCATTTAACTGTCTTGATATTTATTTCAGCGTTACGAAACCACTTTACGCCTACTTAATCAGTGTTCACTTTGTATTTAAACTTATTTTTATAATTTAGCACTCACTTAACAATGCATAACACATATTTTTTAAAATTTTAGAAAACAGAAAGCACTTTGAACACCGATATTAAATGTTCAGTTTTAGAGGGTATACCCCTAAAACTTACTCCGTGTAAACACGAAATCTATATTTCGGCATCACCACTTGCATTTTAGGCGCACATCGTCTATTTATCACTCACAGTTTAAACAATCTGAACTTGACATCGTACCTTCTTCAGTGTTGTTGCCCGACTGCCTTAGCCTTGGTTAGCATCACTTCAGCTAGTGACTTAATATCCCTTATTCTGCACTTCTTACAATGGCTGGCATTCTATATTCCTTTCCCTTCGTCTTTATGAACAAATGATCTGTTTTCACTTCAACTCCTTTAACTTTGTTTTGGTACAATTTAACGATTTTTTCATATCTTTAAGTTCTTCTAGATTTCTTCCGCTGATCACAATAAAATGTCGATGGTATTTCTATGTGAAAATTGGTGTTTGACCTAATTAAACACGGCCTTTGTCACTGGAAAATTACATAACGTATCTTTCAAAATGACTTTACTTTTAGATTTTAAGTTGAGAAAAAACATTTCAAATTCTTATTTTTTTCAATAATTATTCAAAATTAAAAATTTTAAAATTTTCAATTGTTCTTATGCATTTCTACTTGTTTGGACCATTATAACAAATGTGGTGTGTGTGTAATTAATTTGAAACTGTTATTATTGTTTGTGTTGTCTCGTACTTTTTAGATTAGCAATGTCCCATTTCTTAGGCAGCTGTAAGCTACAAGCTTGATGAAGCCATTGTAACAAACCTTTTTTCAATTCTTCATATTTACCAGTTTTTATTCTCTTTCTTTCGTTTCACCATGGACTGCATTTTCTTTTAACTCTTTTCTCTTTTTTGTAATTGTTCTTGATATATTCAGATCAGCTGCAATTTCCATTCGATTTCTCAGAAAACACTTCAAAATTTTTAATTTATCATCAACTGATGAAGCATGTCTTGTGAAAGTTAGTATGTTTTTTTATGCTAAGTATTATGGTCTGAGAAAGAAAATGAGAGTGTATTAAGTGGATTCTACTGTATATATGCAAAATGTTTACTATTTTTAGTTACAAATCAATACTTATATATTTTTTTAAATAAAAAATTGGGATGTTTACATTATACATTTATAATATACACAAGCTATTTTTCACCAATATCGATATAAAAAATTATTTAAAATTTTTAAATAATTCTCTCTGCTTTTAATAAATATTTGAAGCATAAATTTAATATGTTTGATCTATTGTTCGGAAGTAGAAATACTATTTTCTTTGATAGTTTCTTCTAATACAGATAAAAGCAAGTTTTCTAAAACGTTTTATTCTAACTATTCCATTCTTCTTCAATATCATAAAGATATGCCACCTTTGGTCCAATTTTCCAAAAATGTTTCATAAATCAGTAAAATAGTGTCTAAATTAGTACACTGTAAAAATTGTTGTTGATTTTGCTGAAAAATGTTTTGCATATTTTCCCAAATTGCAGTTATAACTATTGATCAATAAGTTTTGTTTTTAATTTGTTATTAATTTTATTTCTCTGAAATGGAGTGCTGGCTAAGCAAAGTCGTATTAAAAGTCTGCTTTATTACAAATTATTTAGATTTTTTAATTATACTTTTCCTTTTTGTTTTATTGCTTATTGTTACACATTGTATGTCATTAGTTATACTGAAAATAGAAAGGTACTAGCATCTTCGTTCCCAAAATACTAAAGATTGATCCTTTGAAGTTTTTTACAAACTGTTGTCATTTTATTTCTTTTCAGCAATTGGAAACGCTGTTGCAATATTGACTGATGTAGAGAAACGTAAACAGTATGACTTGTTTGGTGCAGATGAAACAAAGTTGCGTCATAATAACCATGGACATCATGAGTATAACCATACTCGTGGTTTTGAAGGTAATTTTCAGTGTAGTCATTTTTAGTCTTAATATTTAATCGGCCATTTATAAAACTTACATGTGTTTTACACAGATGTAATTTGTATTATTACAATTGTTTGTAAACATTGCAGACTTGTTAAAAAAACTACCAAATACTGATTTTATTTTGTGTGTTATTTTATTGAAAAAAATCATAAATTGTTAATAGTTATTTTCTCCTTATTAATTACGACAAAATCTTTGAGAATCTTAGACAAGGGCAAAGAAATTGTTAGAAAAGATTAAATATAAAGCTTACAAAGTAACTTAGGAATATTTATATCTGTGTAATAACAATTTTAAGTTATAGTTATTTAACATTTAATAATTATTAATATGAAATACATTGTTTTAAGCTTGAACTTAGTTTCAACTTATGGAAATTTCTACTCAGAATATATTTAAGCTTTTCTGGAGCCATGTCTTCAAAATGTATGCTGGGCGGTTTAGCACGAAAGGGAATCGAACGGTTACAAACTGAACAATGGAGAAAAGATGGGGTATTAAGGTGAGCACTTATAAGGCGATTTTCACTCAATTTAGAACTGTTATACACTTCTACTATTATGCGACCTGACGTTGTTGAGGTTTGAAGTCCTTCTTGCGAGTAGTTTCCTGCAGAGATCCTTTCTGTTGAGGGGGTTCTGGCGTTAAAAGTTAAGAGTGAACAAGAAGCCGTGTAAAGTGGTCGGCCATCTTAGCTGCACAACAGGTTTGTGGGACAGCTATAGCGGTCAAGAAATGAAACAAATTAAGCGCATTGTAGTGAATAAAACTGTGAAACTGACAACAGCTGTTTTATATAGCGGCAAACACAAGATTCAGAATCAAAATCTAGAACAGGTTAGGTCCTGTTTTTAACAGAGGTATTCAACATTAGAAGAATTTTTGATTAAACTATCATTATTCTTCAATTCACCTGGGAAAAATTTACAAGAGTCATCATCTTCAACTTATATATCTTGATACATATGACTTAATGGATAGGAAAAATATTATTAATAAGTATTATCCAGAATACATGTATACATTTTATAATTTTTATAAACGAAGTTTTGACGTTTCAGCAGAATCTCATCTAGCATTGACGAGGAGACCCAACAACAGTTAAAACGCTAATGATGGATAGCCCTTTATAAAATGCTCTTTATATAGTGGGAACCAAGCCCCTCAATTGGAATGACCTCAATCGGTACACACCTGGGCTACACACAATTCATCCACTTCTTTCCTCTTGTTCATCCTTCTGCCAATAAAAATCTGACGGTATTTCATTCTGTGGGTAAATTCAGAGTATCATTGCCTCTGTTAAACCTCTCTTGTTTCTCTATTTTAATATCCTTATATATAACTCTAACTCTGCAGTTTCCTACTTGAGCAATTTGTCAGTAAGATTGGAAAGCAGTGGCATGGCCTGTCTTGTAGTGCTTTACAGAGCAGATGTTTTCTGGTTGTTTTTAATGCTAAGTTGGTACTCTTCAGTCCTGCCCACAATATGAATGGATATTAACTATGTATAGATCTATGTATCTATCATACATCAGCTATAAAACACTGAGGTCTTAATTGTGCCGAATGTACTTTAAAAACGAACTTGTCTACAAAAGAATAGTACCTTGAAACCCACCATTATAAAATTATCATACTATTTTAAAATTGTTTAATGTATTTCAATTAAATACTGAGTAAAAACGTTTCTGTTAACAGACTATGTGTGTGTGTAATGACATTTTAGGGGGTAAATAACTTTTTTTAATCCAATTCCTTCTATCATATATGTTTGTATGTGTGTGTGTGTGTGTGTGTGTCTTGTAAAAATTTTCAGTTCAAATACATTTTTTTTAACTTACAGTGAATGACATTTGATATCAATACAATTTTTTTCAAATATTAATTCATGAACTAAATTTAATAATGAATTGGATTTTGTTTTACGTGGAGAAAAACCATTCACAAAGAGGGCAAGGTTTGCAATATAGTTCTTTTCTCCCATTGACTTAAAATAAGTGATAGCATATGATTTCATAAAACAGCTGATAGCATATGATTTCATAAAACAGCTGATTTTATATTATAGGTTATGTAGTGGAACAGCTGTTTTGTATAGGTTATGTACTTTATACATATAATTGTAATTATTTAATAAAAAGTAACTAAAATAAAATTTGTCTTTGTTGACCTAAGTAGGAATTGACTTTGAACATTTTTTTATTTAGGTTATCTGTTTAAATTAACATTTGAATACAGTTTAATGTTGAGTGACGATTTCATTATCAACATTTGTTCTACTGTCAGTGCTTTGACAACTTAACAAAACAAAATTAATTCCTAAACCATAGAATGAAAGATGTCATACAGGCTTAATCTTTTTTTTGCAGCTGATGTTACTGCAGAAGAGCTCTTCAATATGTTTTTTGGAGGGGGATTCCCATCAAACAATGTTTATGTGCGACGAGGCAACCAGTGGAGAAGAGCTGGAGCTGAGCAGCAAACACATCACCAAAGAGAGGTATAACCATCCTTTATATTTTTAGCAAATAATTTTTTCCCAATTAAGATTTTTACAATAAAATTACATACATGATTTTCAAAAAGAAAAATTATAAAAACTCTAAAACTTGTACTTAAAAGCTAATTAATTACTAATATGTTCTTTAATAATGTTACAGGCCAATGGATACACAGTATTTCTACAAATGTTACCAATTCTAATTCTTATAGTACTTTCAATGATGAGTTCCTTATTTATCTCAGACCCTGTGTACAGTCTGACTCAAAACTCGTAAGTTGTTTAGCAAGTATTAGAGTTTTAGATAATGTCAAGAATAAACACGCATATTATATTACAGAGATGCTTGTTGTAATCATCTTGAATTCACTAGTTAAATTATAAGTGATTATTTTGTATCTGAGTGAATACTTTTGAACTTATTTTGAGTATTGAATCAATCATTTCATTGATAAAACCAACCTGCTTCGTTTAATTGTTTCAAAATGCATCAGCAAGTAATTTCAAAAGTATTCTCACTCAATTACGCAATAATTACTTATAATTATATAACAGTTATTTTCAACAAATTAACATATTTTTAAAAACTATGTACTATACTACAAAACTCTGAAGGAAACCTAAAGGCTTCCTGTTTACTCTATTGTAATGTATAAAGCCAGTACACCTAAATTGTCCATCTTTTATTAGATGCTATAATTAAATGCTGGACCATATTTCCATAATAAAACCTCATATTAATTTTGACCTGATACTTTTTCCGCAGCTCAGCAAACATGAACAATATTAAACATATTATTAAAATTCTACCTGTCAAATTCTTTGGATTGTGTACTTTGGTCTTTTACTTTTGACATGCCTTTTAAACATTTTTCTAGTGTATAAATGTTTAACACAACAAACCAAGAAGAAAGTTACTATATTTTTTGTCTGTTTTGAAAAATGAGACACATTTTGAATAAAGTATACTAATATAGTCTCTCTCTCTCTCTCTTTCTATATATATATATATGAAGTTAATATATTACTATGTAAGTAATTTTATCCACCATTAAGTGCAATAATTTTACCTAATTAACTTCATAAAGTCAGTGCAACGGAAAAACAATGGATAACGTTAAATATCAAGAATATATATATATATATATATATAGATTTTTTGGACTAGGAGACTGACAGACATACCTTGGTGAGTGTCCACTCTGTATTCTTGAAATAGAGACACATAAAAGCACTTACACAATGATATATTTTAACCACACAGTGGTCTTTGTCAATCGAAGAGAAAACACAAAAAGAAATATGAGAGAATGAAATAAAATAAATTGTAATCACAGATTGTGTAGAGTAGAAATCAGATGTCACAGATGCACAGATTAAAGATATATATATTGTTTCCATGAGCATATGAGTGATTATAGTTTATATAAGTCTGTCAGGGGAAAAGAGATTGGAGACGTCTAAGGCTATTAGGAAAAAAAAATGAATGGATTTATCTGATGTTGAGGTTAGGGGATTCTCTGGACTTGTTATACCACTGGTATGATAGTTCCCACCTTCTCAGTTCTGAGGGATTGCAATCAGGGGGGAGTGATTTAATTATTTTTGTGGTATAGCAGTCATCAAAAGTTGTGATGTTGTGACTCGCAGCATGTTGAGCTGTTGGTCTATCCATATTCATAATTTTAACATCATGTCTGTGGCCATTCATTCTGATATTCAGACCATCCGTGGTCAGGCCTATGTACTGTGCTGAGCAAAGTTTACATTGTAGCTGGTATATGACATTTTTCGATGTACAATTATGATGACCTTGTATTTTGAAGACCATTTTTGTTGTTTGGCTGTTGAAACTATTTGCTGAAACCACTGTGTGGTTGAAATATATCATTGTTTAAGTGCTTTTATGTGTTTCTATTTCAAGACTACAGAGTGGACTCTTACCAATGTAAGTCTGTCAGTCTCCTAGTCCAAAAAATCTAAATAATCTTTACCAACCAAAACTAACTATATATATATATATATATATTTAGGTTAGTTTTGGTTGGTAAAGATTACTTATTTATTTTATTTCATTCTCTCATATTTCTTTTTGTGTTTTCTCTTTGATTGACAAAGACCACTGTGTGGTTGAAATATATCATTGGTTAAGTGCTTTTATGTGTTTCTATTTCAAGACTACAGAGTGGACTCTTACCAAGATGAGTCTGTCAGTCTCCTAGTCCAAAAAATCTATATATATATATATATATATATATATTCTTGATATTTTACGTTACCCATTGTTTTTCATTGTTTTTCCGTTGCATTGACTTTATGAAGTTAATATATTACTATTGTAAATAATTTTATTCACCATTAAGTGCAATGATTTTACAGTGAGTGATGAGGCGCCTTTCGGTCACTTGACCATTGTCGAATCACTGATTATTTTTTCTTAATTTTTCTGGTGTGGATGTTGGGTCCGTCGTGTTGGTAATTGTTGATGTCATATACGTTTCCTCTTGAGTCTTGTGTATTATGTTTTTGAATAATATATCTTCTGTATATGTTGTTTTTAAATTCATTAAATGGTTGTGTATGTTTTTTATAAATGTGGTATTTTTCTAGTGAGTTTAGTTCTATTGGGTTATTATTTATTTCAAGTATGGTTAGGTTATTTTCGTAATTTGTTATTTCATGTTTATGTGATATTAGGTGTGCTGCAACATTTGATATTTTTGAATTTTTGTTTTTGAATGCTCTATAATGTTCTTCAAATCTTATTTTAAATGATCTGGTTGTTTTCCCTATGTAAAATGCGTTACAGTTGTTACATGTAATTTTGTAAATTCCTGATAAGTTATGTTTTTCTGAATTTGTTTTGTGGTTTGTGTTATTAAGATATTTTATTATTTTGTTGTTTTTTTGTATGTTGGAGTGTAGTATTATTTGTTGTATATATTTGTTATTTTTTCTATTTTGTTATTGGTGTATTTATATTTTAGGTAGATTTTTTTATTTTTATTATTTTTGTGTTCCGGTTGTAGTGTTATGTTGAGGTTAGTTTTTTTTGTGAATTTATTGTATATATATTTTATAAGGAGTTTGTTGTGTCCATTTTCTATTGCTATTTTTGTAATGTTATTTAATTCTTCATTTAATTTTTGTTTTTTACCCTGTGTGTATTTTATTGCTTTATTTATCATGTTATTGTAAGTGTTAATTTTATGTGTCCAGGGGTGGTAAGATTTGTAGTGTATTGTGGTGTTGTTGGAAGTAGGTTTCCTGTATACTGTAGTTTCTATTTTATTATCATTTATATTTAATGTGATGTCGAGATAGTTGATTGTTCTATTTGTTTCTGTTTCAAGGGTGAATTGTATGTTTTCGTTGTATATATTTAGTTTGTTTAATATTATGATGTGTTCGTTGTGAATGGTAGGTTGGTATATTACAAGTATATCATCTACATACCTTGTCCATAGTGAAATATTGCAACAATAATAAGCAACAAAAATAGCCGAATTACACATAATTAAACAAAACATTATATCTGCCTACCATAAAAAAAGCCAAATCAACTTACAACTTTACACAACCAATTTGGAAATAATGAAAACTTTTGATACTCTCACACCTATTATACACGAAAAAAACAACAAATTATAATAAAACATAAAACAAACTCAATAAACAGACAAAACGGAAAAATCGAAAATTTATCAAAACAACAACATAACCTAAAAAATAGCCTAGAACAAATTCACACCTCTAACAACAATAAATTCATAAACTTAACTAAAACACAGTTTACTGAAAAAGAAAAAATAATAATAACAAATTCCTTCAAATATAACCTACGTAATTTCAACAAAACACAAATAATAAAAAACCTAATAGTTGACACAGAATCTAACATCCACAAAATTACCCACCAAAATACAGAATACATTACAGAATAATAACAGAACACATTAGAAACAATATTAATAATAAAATTAACCTAATAAAAACGGAAAAAAACAAAAAACGGAACACTATATAAACAAAACAGAAATTATAAAACTCAGAGAAAAACTAGAAAACAACGACTACTTAATATTAAAATCTGATAAAACAAATACACCAGTAATAATAGAAAATACATCGATTCAATGACTAATTACATAAAAGAAAATAAATACGAACAAATCCCAGACCCAACTACCAAATACCTTATTACAATAAAAAACTTAATAGTCACTTACCGAAATACCCTAAACTATAACAATAAATTAAAATACCACACAAGACTATACCCATTCAAACCAAGTGCACCAATATTTTCAGGCATACCTAAAATCCACAAACCCATTTAGACCACTAATAAATTTCACAACAGCACCATCTTACATTATGGCAAAAATACTAGACAAAATAATAAGATCTAAAATACATATCAACAACACATACAATATAAAAAATGGATACCAATTAATTAATAAAATAAAAACCATAAAAGCAAACAGCAACACAAAAATAATAAGTTATGACATAACTAACATGTACCCTAGCATCCCAATAGAAGAAACCATAGAAATAATAAAAAACAAACTAATACACAATAACGAAAAAAGAAACACAATAGATAGTATCATTACGCTAACCTAACACATATGTTACCAAAATTACTTCCAATTTAACAATAAATACTATAAACAAACAACTGGACTCCCTATGGGATCGCCCATATCATCTGTCATGTCAGAAATATATTTACAACACTTTGAACAAATAATAATTAAACCTATACTAAACACACACAATATTTCACTATGGACAAGGTATGTAGATGATATACTTGTAATATACCAACCTACCATTCACAACGAACACATCATAATATTAAACAAACTAAATACATACAACGAAAACATACAATTCACCGTTAAAACAGAAACAAATAAAACAATCAACTATCTCGACATCACATTAAATATAAATGATAATAAAATAGAAACTACAGTATACAGGAAACCTACTTCCAACAACACCACAATACACTACAAATCTAACCACCCCTGGACACACAAAATTAACACTTACAATAACATGATAAATAAAGCAATAAAATACACACAGGGTAAAAAACAAAAATTAAATGAAGAATTAGATAACATTACAAAAATAGCAATAGAAAATGGATACAACAAACACCTTATAAAATATATATATATATATATATATATATATATATATATATATATATATATATATATACAATAAATTCGCAGAAAAAACCTAACCTCAACACAACACTACAACCGGAACACAAAAATAATAGAAATAAAAAAATCTACCTAAAATATAAATACACCAATAATAAAATAGAAAAATAACAAATATATACAACAAAGAATACTAAACTCCAACATACAAACCAAACAACAAAATAATAAAATATCTTAATAACACAAATCACAAAACAAATTCAGAAAAACATAACCTATCAGGAATTTACAAAATTACATGTAACAACTGTAATGCATTTTACATAGGGAAAACAACCAGATCATTTAAAATAAGATTTGAAGAACATTATAGAGCATTCAAAAACAAAAATTCAAAAGTATCAAATGTTGCAGCACACCTAATATCACATAAACATGAAATAACAAATTACTAAAATAACCTAACCATACTTAAATTAAATAATAACTCAACAGAACTAAACTCACTAGAAAAATACCACATTTATAAAAACATACACAACAATTTAATGAATCTACAAACAACATATGCAGAAGACATATTATTCAAAAACATAATACACAAGACTCAAGAGGAAACGTATATGACATCAACAATTACCAACACGACGGACCCAACATCCACACCAGAAAAATTAAGAAAAAATAATCAGTGATCCGACAATGGTCAAGTGACCAAAATCGCCTCATCACTCAAGGTAAAATCATTGCACTCAATGGTGGACAACATAGAATACTACACTCCAACATACAAACCAAACAACAAAATAATAAAATATCTTAATAACACAAACCACAAAACAAATTCAGAAAAACATAACCTATCAGGAATTTACAAAATTACATGCAACAACTGTAACGCTTTTTACATAGGAAAAACAACCAGATCATTTAAAATAAGATTTGAAGAACATTATAGAGCATTCAAAAACAAAAATTCAAAAGTATCAAATGTTGCAGCACCCCTAATATCACATAAACATGAAATAACAAACTACGAAAATAATCTAACCATACTTGAAATTAATAATAACCCAATAGAACTAAACTCACTAGAAAAATACCACATTTATAAAAACATACACAACAATTTAATGAATCTACAAACAACATATACAGAAGACATACTATATAAAAACATCATACACACAGATCAAGAGAAAGTGCGTGTAACGTCAACAAATACCAATATCACGGACCGAACATCTACACCAGAAAAATATCAGTGATTCGACAATGTTCAAGTGACCGAAAGGTGCCTCATCACTCAAGGTAAAATTATTGCACTTAATGGTGGATAAAATTACTTACAATAGTAATATATTAACTTCATAAAGTCAGTGCAACGGAAAAACAATGGATAACGTAAAATATCAAGAATATATATATATATATATATATATATATATATATATTCTTGATATTTAACGTTATCCATTGTTTTTCCGTTGCATAACTTCATATATATATATATATATATATATATATATATATATATATATATATATATATACCTAGTTATATACCTATATATATATATATATATATATATATATATATATATATAGGAATTTTTTGGACTTGATAGGAGACTGACAGACTTACCTAAAGGCAATAGTCCAAAACTGCAATCTCTTGGAAATAAGCACATATAAAACACTTAATACACTTTTATTTGAAATATTTCGATCAACATGATCTTCTTCAGTCAAGAAAGAGAAAAACAAAACAAAAGATTGAAGTGACCCACAGATGTGTATAAACATCCAAATGTCACAGATTCACAGATTTATAGTTTATGATATAGTGCTATATGTGATATGTGTAGAAATTGTTATATATGAATCGTGTAAAGATTGGTTACTTGAAACTAAATATTAAAAGTCTGTCAGAAGGAAGGTAATGGAGCTGTTAAAAATGGTAGAAGTTAGGGGGAAGTTAAAAGGAGTTTTATCTGATGTCGAGGTTAGGAGGCTCTCTAGATTTGGTATACCACTGGTATGATAACTCCCATCTTCTTAATTCTGAAGAGTTGCAATCAGGGGGGAGGGCTTTAATTATTTTGGTGGTATAGCAATCATTGAAAGAGATGATGATGTGACTAGCAGCGTGTTGAGCGGTTGGCCTGTCTATGTTCATGGTTCCAACGTCATGTCTGTGGCCATTCATTCTGATGCTCAGACTGTCCGTGGTAAGGCCTATGTACTGTGCCGGGCAAAATTTACATTGTAACTGGTATATTACATTACTGGATGTACAAGTATGATGACCCTGAATCTTGAAGTCCACATTGGTTGCTAGGCTATGGAAACTATTTGTTGGGATGTGTATTGGACATGTCTTGCATCTTGGTCTATTGCACGGAAAGGAGCCGTGAGGAAGTTTGGGCGGTTTTTCAGTACTTGGATCTGGTAATATTGGATGTACTAAAATACTTTTTAAATTGAACATCCAAAATTACCAGATCCAAGTACTGAGAAACCGCCCAAACTTCCTCACGGCTCCTTTCCGTGCAATAGACCAAGATGCAAGACATGTCCAATACACATCCCAACAAATAGTTTCCATAGCCTAGCAACCAATGTGGACTTCAAGATTCAGGGTCATCATACTTGTACATCCAGTAATGTAATATACCAGTTACAATGTAAATTTTGCCCGGCACAGTACATAGGCCTTACCACGGATAGTCTGAGCATCAGAATGAATGGCCACAGACATGACGTTGGAACCATGAACATAGACAGGCCAACCGCTCAACACGCTGCTAGTCACAACATCATCTCTTTCAATGATTGCTATACCACCAAAATAATTAAAGCCCTCCCCCCTGATTGCAACTCTTCAGAATTAAGAAGATGGGAGTTATCATACCAGTGGTATACCAAATCTAGAGAGCCTCCTAACCTCAACATCAGATAAAACTCCTTTTAACTTCCCCCTAACTTCTACCATTTTTAACAGCTCCATTACCTTCCTTCTGACAGACTTTTAATATTTAGTTTCAAGTAACCAATCTTTACACGATTCATATATAACAATTTCTACACATATCACATATAGCACTATATCATAAACTATAAATCTGTGAATCTGTGACATTTGGATGTTTATACACATCTGTGGGTCACTTCAATCTTTTGTTTTGTTTTTCTCTTTCTTGACTGAAGAAGATCATGTTGATCGAAATATTTCAAATAAAAGTGTATTTAAGTGTTTTATATGTGCTTATTTCCAAGAGATTGCAGTTTTGGACTATTGCCTTTAGGTAAGTCTGTCAGTCTCCTATCAAGTCCAAAAAATTCCTAAATAAGCTTTAAGCTCTACTAGAACTAACCTATAAATATATATATATATATATATATATATATTTAGGTTAGTTTTGGTTGGTAAAGATTATTTAGATTTTTTGGACTAGGAGACTGACAGACTTACCTTGGTAAGAGTCCACACTGTAGTCTTGAAATAGAAACACATAAAAGCACTTAAAGAATGATATATTTCAACCACACAGTGGTCTTTGTCAATCGAAGAGAAAACACAAAAAGAAATATGAGAGAATGAAAAAAAAACTCATTAAGACAACTTATATTTATTTTATTTCATTCTCTCATATTTCTTTTTGTGTTTTCTCTTCGATTGACAAAGACCACTGTGTGGTTGAAATATATCATTGTTTAAGTGCTTTTATGTGTTTCTATTTCAAGTCTACAGTGTGGACTCTTACCAAGGTAAGTCTGTCAGTCTCCTAGTCCAAAAAATCTGTATATATATATAGGAATATTTAGACTAGATAGGAGACTGACAGACTTACCTAATGGCAATAGTCCAAAACTGCAATCTCTTGGAAATAAATAAATACACATATAAACTTATCACACCATTGAAATATTTCGATCAAAAATGATCTTTGTCGATCAAAAAAGAGAAAAAGAAAAGACTGAAGTGAACCACAGATGTGTATAAATATCCAAATGTCGCAGATTTATAGTTTATGATATAGTGTAATGTGATGTGTATAAATATTGATTATTTGAAACTAGATATTAATAGTCTGTCAGAAGGAAGGTAAATGGAGTTGGAGGAAAAACTTTACTGTTCAGGTAGTAAAAGTAGCAGAATTACACTAATCTGACCATCAGTTTAAATTAATTTATTAATAATGAAACAAACAAAAATACACATTTAACAATTGAAAATATTGTAAGTTACACAGTAAAATCAACTGAATGAAGTGTACTGTCCGACCGTGAGGAGAATATAATTGGAAAACTATGTAGACAAATTTTTGAAACATCTTCTTTTACCAGACTTGTAAAAAGGTTAATTGGAAAATTGGTAAAGTTTAAATTGTCAATGCAATCTCAACACATTTTAATATAAAAACAAGAGTACTGTATGTCTACTAGCCTACACGTTCACTCATTGGCATACTTTTTTGTTTTTTGTATGTCTTTAAGGAGAGCTGGTTCTCCTTTTATTTTGTCATGAAACTTATCACAAGCTGGTCCAACATTGTACTTCAGCATAAGCATTGCTCTTAAAGTTAGAACGTTCAATTGAGATTTATTTTCAGTCCTTATATTGTTCATGTTAGTAAACACTCCTTCAACTGGAGCATTAGTTTTTGGCAGACACCCAAGCATCTCGGAGATATAACATAAGTTTTCATAAGGAATGTTCTTTTGTTCAAAATGGAGGAATATTTTTACCCATCTTTGGTCGGTCAAAGTTTTCAGCTCACACCATTCTGACAACTTTTCATTTGTGACATATTTTTTTAGACAGTTTACTTCATCAAACAGTTTTTTTGTCATCGATAATGACTGATTTCAGCAAGTTTGTTAACACTTCTACTCCGTTTATCACCAACTCCCATGCTGGTGTTTCTCTCAAACTAAACCAAGACAAGGTTTCCAAGGATCGAAAGTGGCAAGCCCATACATTAAGATACCTAACAGATGTCTCATAAAACACCTGTATTACATTTAAAATAGAAGTTTTATCAAGCACTTCCTCATTGTTCTTCAGACAAGATTTAACTGACATTGGAAGGAACAAACTGTTCTTCCTCTCAACATACTTCTCTCTCAAATCAGCTAAAATCAATGCAAGTTCAACTGCACTGATATTTTGACCTTCTGCCTTCAGTACTGCATCATGAAAAATCGCTGACTGCCTATGAATAAAATTTAACCAAAGTTCTGCAGCTAAGTTCTCAAAAAAATCTTTGATAAGTCTAGGACACTTTTCATTGGTCAAAAAATACTCTTTGAGAGGCACAAAGAGCTGGAGCACCAGCTCCACAGCTGGCATCAAAGCAAGCTTTTTTGTTTTACTGTAGCCTAGGAGTTTGTGATATTGTACAGAGGCTTCCTCGCAAATTCCATAAACTTCTCTACCCGTACTGTATATAAATAAAAATGAGTGTATACTTTCATAATTATAGCTTCAACATCCACAGGCAGTTCATCTGCAGCTGTTTGGATAGCATTGTGAATTATATGGGCTGCACAACCAATGCCAATAATGTCTTTATTCATAGAGTTTTAAGTTTGAAATATACGAGGGTGGTCCACAAAGTAACCTCCGTTTTGAAATAAAAAATAAACCAGTTAACAAAAATTTTATTATATACATGTTAAAACTACAGCTTTTCTCTACTTTTCTACATATTCACCAAAAAAATTCAAGCATTTATCATATCTTTTAACAGTTTTTTTTAAATTCTGTCTTTCAAAAAATCTGCTGCCTGAGAACGTAGCCAGCCTGTCACAGAGTTTTGAAGCTCTTCATCACTCGCAAACCTCTGAGATGCAAGCCACCGCTTCATGTACGGGAAAATATGGAAATCAGTGGGAGCCAAGTCCGGGCTGTAAGGGAGGGGGTGGTCAAAAACGTCCCATTTGAAATTTTCCAAAAGTTCAGTTGTTTTTTGAGCTGTGTGAGGGCGGGCATTGTCATGGA
Source organism: Prosapia bicincta (assembly GCA_036971475.1). Lineage (NCBI taxonomy): Eukaryota > Metazoa > Arthropoda > Insecta > Hemiptera > Cercopidae > Prosapia > Prosapia bicincta. The sequence goes on from JBAIZL010000001.1 coordinate 328,246,565, forward strand.
CAAACACAATGCCAGATGTCAGAAGACCACGATTGATATTCATCCAAATCACACAGTAGATTTGTAGGTTTACCATACTGCTAGGCCAACAAATCAACTTATGAGTTTTCAGTGTAGATCACAAAGCCCATTGAATCAACTTTTTTCCATTAAAGGGTTAAGTTTAGGTAGGTGAGCGCCGTTCTCTTGAAACGGCATTTTTAAACATATATAAACAATATAATAATTTTTTTATGAAAACTGGGGTACTTGTGTAACAGATTATGCAAATATGTGGCTTGTCTCAAGGCGACCAAATTTTGCATCAAATAGTGGTTCTATAGTGGTGTAGCAGCGATGACAATTGTGTTAGTTGTATTAACATTGTTTTTTTTTTTAAATCTTAAACTTAAGCTTTTTAAAGCATTTTCAAGAAAGAGATTTACATGTAATAAACAAACTCTCAAGGCTAAGCTGAGAGATTTATGAAAGAAATAACCTAATTAATAATCTTTAAAATCCCAGCCTTAGGCTTGGTTCTAGTGTTACTCTTTTCAATCTTTAACTCTATACACTCCACTGCCGATTATAAATTGGCAATGGCGGTGTGCATTTCAGCTGTACTCAACAATGTCTTTTTGTCACATCTACTCGGAATCTGGGTATAACCTAATTTTATTTTTATGGCATTCCACTCTTAAACAAATATAGTTTGGCATTTTTAAATTATTACGCAATAATCTTTACGTTTTGTATTATCTTTGTACAAAACCTTATTGTTTTCCTAAGTTGGGGCTTCAGGTAAATCTTATCACTAAAATAATACATCCTACCGTTTCACATAGTCACAAAATGTTTTGGTTCCTCATAAGGAAGTACTAAGTTTCAAGTGCCTGTTTGCAAAATATATTATGTAATTGTTTTGTTTCATTTTTTTATAGGCTAATGGGATTGTAGTTTCATTTAAAGTCTTTTTGGTGAATTAATTATTAATTTGTTTTTTTTTTATTTTGTTAAAGTTTCATGGTTTAAAAGTAAGTTTTATTTCACAATGGAAAGAGCCAATGTTATGAGAACTATGCAGCTATTTGTTATCTGACGATGAAGGAACTAATTCAAGTGGTTCTTTTGGTAAATTTTTTGATTTAGAAAATGAGTCCGATATTGACGTAGACAGTGACAATGACAAAAGTAATGACCTTTGACTTGATCATTTGCGTATTTCCACACGGAAGTGAAATATAAATAAAAACCTTATCTATTTAGTTGAATTTGTGATTTGTTTACATATAAAACCCATATTTATAACTTGTTTTTTCTTTTATTATTAAAAAATATTGTATAATTGACCAATATTAAAACCTTTATAAATGATAGGGTAACTGAGAAAAAATGTGTTAAAAACCATTGTAGCAGTAGCACAGGCAACCGTTTGCTGGTATCATAGTAGGCGTGACAAAGTCATATGGTGGTTCATACCCAGGTTCGGAGCGCAGTACCAAACAAGCGTTCTCATTCTGGGAGTGCAAAAGTTTAAACACTTACTAATAGTTTACAAAAAGACAGATTTAAATAAATCTGGTATCTTTTTTTATGTATAAAAAAGTTGATACCTATTTTTAAAATAAAATTTCACTAAGTAATTATATATTTTAAAAATTGTTGATCATGGTGTATCAAGAAAACAAGAACCCTTTCTATGAATGCTTATATGAAATGTTCATCTAATAATATTGCATTATCAAATCTGTAATCTTAAAATAGACATATATAAACAATAAAATAATTATATTTTTCAGACACTGTATCCTTTGTCAGTTAGAGAGAGAAACTGATTGACAAAAGATACAGTGTGTTAAAAATATTTTAAAATTATGTTAGTGTTTATGTTTATCTTGTAAATTTACAGACTGGATTATCTCCAACAAAGCCTTATCCGTCCCCTATCCTATGATAAAACAAAATAATTTAACATTTTTAATTCCAACAATGTTTTTTTTTAATTTTAGGAAGTTTCCTGTAATGCGTACTACTTTACTTATGAAAGTACCTTATTATGTGAAAGAGAATTTTCATTCAGAATATCAAGGATCTTTGCGTAGACTAGAGGCTTCTGTTGAAGAGGATTATATAAACAATTTACGGCATGCATGCTACAAAGAGAAAAACTATAGTAAGTTTGAAAACTAGATTTATATTAATCTTTATTAAAATGTTTGCATCTATTTGGCTAACAAACAAGATAATAAAATCTGTTTAATTATCTACTTTGTTATAAAATATAATTGATAGTTGTAGTGATTAAATAATATGTTCTTTAAAAAATTTTTTAGAAGTGCTTTTTCCATTTTTGAATTAATTATTTTTTTTGTTTTAATATATATAAATCATCAGCAAATTTTTTGAAGTGTCTTTTCCAAAAATACTTGAAAAATTACTTTTTGAATGAATGTTTTTGTTTTCTATTAGTACAGTCGTTTTCAAGATGTAAACTTCATTGAGTTTAATATGTATCACCTGTTTTATTCAACTATTCTTTGAGATTAGCTTGTGATGTTATGTTAAAACAAATAAAAGATATACACAAAACTCACAAATTAATCATTTATTAACTAATGCACATTTTAATGACAAAGTCATCATCATCAGTGAGTGTTGCTACTACAACTCAGTTACAAACAGTTGTAGTAGCAACACTCGCTGAGGATGATAACTTTGTCGTTGAAACGCATACGAGTTACTAAATGATTAATTTGTTTTAACATGTTTTATTGTTGTTTTTTTTAATATCTATATTTTGAAACTGCCTGGATTATTACCAATATTAGACTGCTAGCCTCCTATGTAATTCAAATGTCTTGTACACACATAGCGTAACTCCATACCTTGTCTAACTGATACTGAAATCGGTTTGGATTCATTTATAATTACACTTTTATAAAATACGAAATCTACAAGTTAATTTGTAGAGACACTGATGAAGATCACCACAGAACGATCAAAAACGTTCTGTCTCAGAACGTTTACAAATTTCCTACAAAATAAATTAAGGTTCGGATAGTCATACACTAATGTAAAAGTGATTGATTAGATTATTGATTTATTAATAAATGTAAAACATAAAAATATAGTTTGGTATGGGTTATAGGATAGGCTCATAGGTTGAACACGGCTCCTAGCCTTAGTAAGAGCTCTGTGATTTGCAAAGTGACCCATTTTTTCAGACAAGGTTGGAAAGTGGTACTGCATTTTGGAATCAAGTGCATGAGAAGAAATATCCCAAACTACGTGTCTTTGGTAGGAAAATAGTTTCAATGCTTGCAACCACATACCTTTGTGAGTGCACCTTTTCATCAAGGGCATTTATATAATAAACTCAACGCAACAGACAACCATCTTTGAGGTCTGATAAAGGTTGCAACCACTTCAATTCAGAAGGATGAATTTTGTTCAATTGTGTACACAGTATTCTCATTTTGTGAATTTAAATAAATTAGAGTGTTTTTTCCAATATACTGTGTTCCGATAAAGGTAAACAACATTATTCAATAACAACTAAAAATTGAATATTATACTTATTTTGATCCTTTGAACATTGAGCTTGATATTGAATGTATATGAAAATGTTTGTGTAGCGTTTATTGATTCATATTATTTAATATACGACGCATAATATACTACACACGTTTTGCCTACATTTGGTTTATTGATGTATGTGTAGTATTGCTAAAGGGCTCTCGTCTTCACTGAAAATATTGAATTAGCCTTTTAGGGTTTAGAAGTTGGCCATCCTTGATTTATGTTATACAAACTCCATTGGCAAACATAAGCTTGTAAAGGTATTTCACTTGATGTTGTGAACAGCCACATTAATCTTAGATTTTTTTAATTTGAGACTATAAAATGTGTACTTCCTCAAAAACTTCACTTTTATTTATTTCTCTGGCACTGGGGTACATTCATTCAATCTTTGTTCTGAGGTCGTTTAAGATTCAGATTTAAAAAGCTGATCTTTAAATAAGTTTATGATACTGTTTTTTTATCATGTTTTTTTTATTGTATCAAGTCATTTCAATTTGTGTTGTTTAATTAGAAATATATTCAGAAGGAAACATGGTTCTTATTTATTAAAACAAACTTAATGAATAAAAGCAATCGCAATGCAAAATTAACACCTGAATTCATTGACAAAAAAGCAATAAATGTGATTCGAAAAAATTTGAATTAAAATAAATCAATTTTATGGGGCCGTGATTCAGTTGGTAATGTAGAACTTATAATAATTTTTATAATACATTTCAATTAACTATGTAACATAATACCATTTTAGTCAGGTTTGGAGTAGACGGGGTCTACTGTGAGTGTGTGTGTGTGTGTGTGTGTGTGTGTGTGTGTGTGTGTGTGTGTGTGTGTGTGTGTGTGTGTGTGTGTGCTGGCTGCACATGTGCATTAAGACCCTAAGTAAAGATAGGCCTCTGAAAACTGAAAACAATGTCCCAAAATTAGTAGCAGATGAATGAAGTACCGCTAATATTTTAAACATCAAATACTAAACAAATAATATTTAGTCATACTAATAATTAGTCAAATAGGAAAAAAATAGTTTTAAGAAATAGCCAAACAGAAGATCAAACCTTTTAACTTGTGAGGTGTCGCGCCTGTATTTTAGACTATTTCTAATTCATTTGTTTGAATTGCAGGAAAATTACTCCAATATATAGCCCCAGTTTTAGTATGTTTCAATGGACTCTATCACTTGTAGTACTTGTGTATAATTTATTGTTAAACTGAGAGTGATTTGGACCTTTCTTGGTAAACCAGTTTTTTAGACCATGCACAACTTCTGCCATGTCCGTAATATACTAATTGACAAGTGAATTTTCAATTTTATTTATAATATTTAATTTTTTTCATTATTATATATTTTAGATATTTTTCTATTTGTAGGATTTTCCTTCTGAATTGTTAATTTCTTTAATATAAATACTAGCTGTACGGTGTCATGCTTTGCTGTGGTACATTTTGGTTGCATGGTCAAGAAATGAGGAACAAAACAAAGCATAGGCTTCTTAGAAGTTTATTTTGCAATACTTTAGAGGCCAAGGCAATTCAGTGCTAAGACTATGACATTGCCAAAATCAATCTGATAAGAAATGTTTTACCAGATCGTTCTGGTGCGTCCAAGAAGAGGATAACCCAAATAACCATTACTTACAATTTGGTAGATGGCAAATCCCAATCACGATGTGATCTCATTAAGGTACCTCAGCTTGTTTAATGATCTGAATGGGATACAAGTGGATATGTTTGTTTTTGTTAATAAACAATGTAGTTGGGAACAGGTAATGTTTCACATTGTCGTTAGCTAGTATGACTAGTGATGCTCTTGCTTGCGGCAGATAGCGAACTTGGTGGCTAACTATTAAAAGCTGCTTCCTCACGGTCACAGATATATTAATAAAATGAAAACAGATAAAAACAATATTTGAAGCTGGTTTTTTGTCGTATCACATTTGACATCAATCACTGCCCAACCTTTGACTTTAAGTAGACACAAACCGACATGACATTTTTATATGTAAAGATTTCTTTACAATACTGTTACAGTACAAAATTCTTAAACTACTAGGAAGCAAGGATAAAAAAGTAAGGCAAGAAAGCCCATGTGCAATTACACAGAAGCTATTTATGAACCTGTTGTGCAAACAATTGGTGATCCTGCATGTGATGGTGAAAAAGAAGAGATCATAGAAGAGAACATGATAAAGGTACGCATTTGGAACAATCTGAGGATGGAATTGGTCCTGATGAAAATGCTGGGTATCTGAATATCTTAGGGGAAAATAATGAAAGTACACTTCTCAAGATGAACAGCATTTCACAACTTTAGTAGAAAAAATCATGCTGAAATAAACTCACCTATTGTAGAAGTATGAAGACTTTTATAGACTTCATCACAGACAAAATTGTGAAATTTTCTAATTACTCAGAATATGTCCAAACAACATCTTAAATTTGGTGTAATTACAGTGGAGTTTTTTTTGTAAATCTGTGCATTCAAAAAATTTAATTTTATATTCATTGAAGTCTTTCATTTTCCAAGAAAGATTAATTTCAGACATAATGTTTATACTGGTTATTTATCTATTAAATTTTAAAGGAGTTATATTTTAAATGTTTTCATGAAATATAATAATGCTTTTTGTAAAATTACTCTACTTCATTACACTTTCCAAAGTAAGTTAATTTTAGGCAGATATGTACTGCTATATCGCAGTAGGAAGCCTGAATAACACAGTTATGCCCTAAAATAAAATTTAAAAATTCCTCACTGCACAAAAGAAATTTCCCTTAACAGCCTTTCTAGTGCCATGGGCATACTTATAATATATACAGTTGAACCTCTGTATAATGAAGTCGATTATCCAGAGAAAAAATTCTTTGTAGAGAGGTATTTGCTATTGAGAGGTAGTGTTGTCAAGAATGCTCCCATCCCATCTTACTGATCTTACTGCCTTACGCATACCGCACTACGTGCGGTAATAAAAGGGATGCAGTATAATATCGCGAGCGTAGTTAGTGTAATAGGCCAATGTTAATATGGGATAATGTTTTATAATGTCTCAATTTATTTGAAATTCAACTTGTTAAACATGTTTTATTGATGTTTTCAGAATGTTTCTTCATTGTATTAGATATCCATATTCAATATTTTTCTTAGGGTTTACTCTGAATAGGCTATTATGATAAATTATCTAATGCTTATGAAAAGTTACTGGTAAATTAGTACACTCACCAATTCATTTTCAGGAAGCATGACTTGAACGTAGTGGAATTTAATCAAAGCAAACTCAGTAGGCCGTAATTTAGTAACTGTATTATTTATTAACTGCCTATAATGATTTTATTTGAATACACACAATCTATCAGTATTTTATTTTTATATACACAATTCAATTTCAAACAACACAAACTGCTTTATACACTGCACAGGCCGTATCCGGAGAAAACAATAATGTATTAAATTAAACATAAAATACGAAGTATCGATGTAACATTTGGTGGAAAGAAATACACATTGGCACTCTTCAGTTTGGAATTGATGTCATGCGGATGTGCAGGGCAGTTGTCGATGAAAAGTGCAATTTTCCTTTTCTCTTTGGAGATCTGCTTGTCCAACTTCAATATTCATTCAATGAAAATTTCGCTCGTCATCCACGCCTTTCTATTAAACGCGTAATCAACTTCTAAGGACTAGACAGATCGGAAACATCATGGAGATATGCTTTTGCCAATCACAAGCATTTTGAGTTTTTCTGTCCCTAACATGTTAGCTGCCACTAATACGGTGATCCTTTCTTTGCTTCCTTTTCCTCCAAAACAAGGGTAGGTTTTAAAAGTTAGTGTCTTGTTGGGCAAACATTTAAAAAACAGACCCGTCTCATATTAAAAATGTATTTCGGTTCACAATCATTTGAAACTTTTTCCAACACATTTCCTTTCCAAAATTCACAAGTGGGGATATCAACACTAGCACTTTCTCCCTAAATGACTTTTTGAACAATGTTATGGCGTTTTTTTTGAATTTTTCTATCCAACCGTTGCTTGCGTTAAAGCCACTGTGTCTTAATGATACTGCAAATTCCAAAGCCTTTTCTTTAATAAGATTACCTGACAGTGGAAGATTTTTCTCGCGCATTACCGTAACCCATTTAATCATCGCATTATCGATATTGTGGAATGTACAAAGTTTCATTTTCTTTCTTTGCAGATCATAAGAAACACTTTGTTTTAGAATTTGATCCCGGTTTCTTGGAATAGTGGATAGCGAACTCTGAGGTGTACCGAATTATTTCGCAACATCCAACTTTTTTACACCTTTATCAACTTCTCCTAAAACACTCACTTTTTCTGCTACACTTAAACGCTTTCTTTTTGACATTTTTCACAGCACGACAAACTCACGGCACGGATAAAACTGAGTAACTGAGCTAGCAACATTGAAATGAGTGATAAAAGAAAATGGTGGGAGGATGGGAATTTAGTGAAGGCCTGTACAGTAGGCCTATCTATAAATGCTGGGTTCTTAGAATTCCTAACCGATGAGTCACTGCATTCTTAACTGAACCGAACTATAACATGCAGTCAATTGCCGACATGTGTTTCCCCTACCATTCTTGGTTTTGTTGACCTTCTTGCTGAAAATAAACAATTTCCTAGAAATGACATTATGAGCTGCCTATACAACACTACATTTCATTTTTCGGTTGAAGTGAAGAAAAAACTTCGTTGTTGAGAGGTCCAAAATTCGTAGGCAAATAAGCAGTATAACTTCTAAAATGTCATGGGACAATGTAAAAATTCGTTATATAGAGGATTTCGTTATCTGGAGGTTCGTTATATAGAGGTTCGACTGTATTTTAAAATATTGAAAACCTTACCTTTTTGTGTCTCAGAATAATTACAAAATGGTTACCTCTGTAGCTGGATCTCTTGGGGTAAATCCGATTGATCAGAGATTGATCCCTTGGTCTTCACTAGTACTGGCCTGTTCCTGCCTGGTCTCCTACGACACTCGCTCAATCGCTTCTCTTATTCGAATCGTGGTACCTGACTTGCTATATTAATTAAAAGGGGTTGGCATTATCAAATGGGTAGCGATCAGCTGATAATAAACTTAGACCATACAGTGCTGTCGTCAATCGAATCTTATTAACTACTTGCGCTAACTATCGACTACTTGATGGCAATACAATAAAACCTTACAGTATATTATTGTTTTCTGTTTATAAAATGTATAATAAATGAAGGTGTAAATATTATAATAGTCCTATTTCTGTCATCCGGTTAAAATGACCATGTACGACTTATCATGTAAAAAGTTTCTATGTAACCAGTGCTTTATTTGTACCAGTAAAAATCTGGTAGATGTCTTATGCTGATATTGTCATAGATTACAGAAAATTCACAAGTCTAACATTTCTATCATTCTGAATGCAAGGTGGACACTTGTCTGAAATTTTAAAAAGTACTTAGGCAGAATTTTACAACTTTATTTCAAGAAGTTGTTTCATACATTGAGAATTCAAAACATTTTATGCATATAGTTTTCTTTGTTAAAATGTAATTTTATCCGGCTTAAAATGGAAGTAATTATTTTCCAGAATTCCTGTTAACAATGTGCTAGACAAATTAATACGGATTTCTTACTATGCACTATTCGTGTATCCAGATACAACCTCACACTTCTTTTAATGGCCTTGTTTACAGACAAATTGACGGCTTTCCTATCTATGTAGGAGCATTTCCGTTACCAGCAGTATTTATAGATTAAATACGTCACCTTTCCTCTTACTACATGATAACCGGCAGATTACTAATGTGTCCTTTTCTGAAAACATTTCGGTATCAAGTATTAATACTTTATGCTCTGTAAAGTTTAATGTTGGAAAATCAGGGATAAAGATTTCTGTCACTGGTTGCCTTTTGCTTCAGTAATGAGAAAACACACTTTATGTGTTAAGCACGAGTAGTAGTCCAAGTCCGTATATGCAGCTGAAATACTTTATCTATAAGAAGTATCCGACATCTTTAATAACCACTAAATGTTGTCAAGTGTAACTCTGAACTTTGCACTCGCCAACCCTTTTGCTACGTTGATAATTTCATTTGTGCCAAGTTTTTTTTGTTTCTACAGCTGCTTTGTGTTCATTACATGTATATTGTGTTCTAAAATTCTCTACACTTTTCGATTTATTTACAAAATTCTTTGTATTATAGTATTGCAGTACATAAGATATAAAACAAACTACATAACTCATAAACAATATTCAAGCTGGCTTGTGAGTTAAGGTTAGAAATGCAAGACATATATACAACTCACAATTATAAAGCTATAATTCCAAAACGTGTTTCAATGACATGTCATCATCATCACAAACATATAACTTTAATTGAAGAAATAATGTTTTATACTGATTATTTTTCTGTTAGAATTTTAAAGAAGTTATATTTTAATTTTTTTTTAAGTATATTAATGCTTTTGTAAAGTTAGAATTTTTTAAATTAAAATTATAGAATCACTGATGATGGCATAATGTCATTGAAACGAGTTTTGAATTAAAGTTTTACGATTGTGACTTATATATATTTCTTGTGCTTACATAACTTATATTCAAGACTGTGTTGCATTTGAGTTTCTGATTGGTTGAAGAAGCAAATCAAACCAAATATTGCCATATTTTCATTGCTTAACCTTGCATTTTGTTTGTTTGCCAATATATTATTCATTAGTTATTGAACTACAGCATATAAACTATTTTAAGTAAATTTCAGGTTTTCACAATCTACAATTGCGTTCTTTAATCTACATTAAATTTCATATTCTAATATTGCCAATTTTTGAAACTTTTAAAAATTTTGTATAACCAATTTTAGGTTAATTTGGTCATATTTTAAATGTGTTGTTAATTTCAATTTTTAATTTTTTTAGAAAGAAAAAGCATCTTGTTTGTCTAATATATATTTATTATTACAGTTGTTGCAAGACATTTTGTAAATACAAGATTTTCTATATGGATCCATGTTGGATTTCTGTTTCTTTCTGTTTTAAAATATGATTTAAACTATTCATTGTTTTATATTGTACTTTGTTTTTAAATAAATTACTTGTTGATTTGTTGAAGTTGGTGCCAAAGTCCTGTAATGTCACTGCCGTCGAAGGATTTAATAAAACAGGAAATCATCGATATTAATTTTAATTAGCACCATAACACAATTAAATGACATAGAATTCTCCACCGGCCGTAGACAGTGCATTCAAACATATAAATTTCTAACAAATATAAAAAGGAACATTAAATAAATCGTTTACCTGTTATGAGTCGATACGATGACTAGGTGATACCTCTCAATGGTTAGCATGCGCGGCCGGTTGCAGTCCGTTGGTCCAGGAAGTCATGTTCTCTCTTGACTCGCTAGTCTCAGTTTCTATCTATGATTCGTAGCTCCCTTTTTAAACAAGACCTTAATACCTATGACATATAATTATGGTAACAATCGACACAAACAAATAACAAAATAACAATAACAGTATATATATTTGTTAGGGCACATACAAATAATAATAGGGTAGGCTTATCTAATAGAACTAGTCCTCTAACCAATGGCGTGTCTACCAAATGTTCGGAACTCAGCTACTTTTCTACCTATAATTTTGTTAAACAGTGGGATGAAGTAAAGTTTCAACTATTCAACATGGGATTTTTTTTATTACTAATTTTTTATATTTTTTTTTTATTATAATTTGCTTTACCACTTGGGTCTTGACCTGGCTCTACAGTCCCTAGCGCTATGCTCGACACGTCCACAGGCACAGCACGTCCGGCGTGTAGGCCGAGAACCGATCTGACAGGGTTTTGCATATGGTGGATATGATCATTATATTTGATGTTGCTCACTAGCGTACACATTTTGTATAAGTCTGAGAAATTAGTAGGGCGTATGGCAAGGAGTGTTTCGACTGGGTGTGCAATCCAGCAAAAATATGACCAAATGACTGTTGATCCAGAGAGGGGGATTTAACGTTGCCAGTTTCACTATGCGTAGGCCGTAGAACATCAACCTCTACCTTTAACTGCTCTTCTTTTTTCTTTATCTGGTCAAGAAGGTTACCTAGTTCATCGACTGTAGGGGACTCAGATTCTACCAGGTCAGGGTTTTGGATGATTTGGTCGCTAAAATTAATATGAGACTCCATATTGTTCCTTAGTTTATATCTCTTGTCATTAACTACACTAGACGGTAAGGATATATTCTTTTATAACACAGATATACATGATAAAGTAGGTAGGGTGCAATAGATTAAAAAAATTTAATGAATAAAAATTATAATAGTCTTTTAAATATTGTATGGTTAATAACTGTTGAAATAAATGCATCGCTAGAATAAGCAAATGATTTTAATTTTTAAATATCTTTCTCTAAGGTTAACTCTAGTTGAATAGAAGCAGATCAGAACTGTTTACTTTGGATAAGATAAGAGTAGATCATAACTACGCAATTGCTTTGCAACTCCCCATTGCGTGTTTGAACAAAACTAACCTACGCAATTCCTTCTGCGAATGACTTTACATATTTTTACAAACCGTTTGTACATTTAATACAGATATTGTTTAAAAAAAATAAAACTATGAACCCAATTATCGTTACAGTTAACACAATATTTCCCGGAATTATAATTATGAAAATATAGCTACAAAATATATGTCTTTCTTCATTCATTGATTAATTTTTTTATATTTTCTCTTTTATGAAATTAATTTGTAATTTATTTTATAAACCACGCTCTGCTACCAATCTGTAACCTCACTGCCGTCGGAGGATTTAATAAAACGGGAAATCATAGACATTAATTTTAATTAGCACTCTAACACAATTAAAGGACATAGAATCCTCTGCGGGCCGTGGACAGTGTGTTCGAAGAAACATATAAATTTCTAACAAATATAAAAAAGAATATTAAATGAATCGTTTACCTGTTATGAGTCGATACAATGACTAGGTGTTCCCTCTCACTGGTTTCTTCGGGGAGCTAGCCGGATGCAGTCCGTTGGTCGCCAGGAAGACGTGTTTTCTCTCAATTCGCTAGTCTCAGTCTCTATCTATGACACCCTATTTCATTTTTAATACTATACCGGAAATATCAAACTTTACCCGCACTGCTGTTTTACTATCGATCGTCTGACGCTATCTCGTGGCGACAATTAGAAATATCCTATTGAGTTAGACTATTTAGTAAAATCTTTTAAAGCTCTATCAACTTTTTCCAATTTCCAAGTAAAATGTCAATTGTTATTTGTAATATTGCATGCAATATTTTTCCAACGTTGCAGATTTGTATGATAGACCTGCTTGTAGACAGTATCAAGAAGCAAGAGAAAAATTTGAAGATTTGCCCATTTGGAGGTTATACTGAACCTACTATCTAGTAGGAGGCTTGCATTATTTTTCAAGAAAGGTGGGGGAATACACGTAATAATATCTTGGAATTTAAATTGAAATGAGAATTTGGTTTGATTAATAACGTCTGTTTTCAGTTTGTAATTGACAGCATGAATGTTTTTATTTCATGAATGACATATACTGTTGTATGTATACAATTGTAGAATGCTCAACATTTCTCATTTAAATTATTTTATATTTGTACACAAATATTGGGTTTTGGTATTTCTAATGCACTTAAAAGTGCAATTAAAAGAATGGAAGAATTCTTAATTGTTTGCATCATTGAAAAGTATTTATGAGTAGATAATGTTGAAGTTCTTTCAAATAATTTTAAATATCATTAGTAAAATAAAGATAAAACTTTTTTTTAATAAATGTTAAACCAATTGAAAATTGAGTCAAAGATATTTATTTAATAGTGTAACGTTTCGTATATATATATATATATATATATATATATATATATATATATATATAATATATGTTTTATATATATGTATGTATGTATGTGTATATATATATATATATATATATATATATATATATATATATATATATATATATATATAATGAATAGTTATTATCTTGAGTACATCTGTTATTTCTGCAGTGTATAAAATCGCAGTTCCGACGTTTTGATAAAGATAAGATCTTCTTGGAAAACCATGGCGTTTACAGCGTTTCTTGTGGAGTTTGTAAGAAATCGTACATTGGCCAAATGAATAGACCTATCTCAGCTAGGCTTGAGGAGCACAGACTGGGCCTTAAAAACAAGCAGAAAACGTCGGCTCTGTATAGGCACCACTGCGATACAGGGCATACCATTGATTTCCAATCTTGCCTGACAGAATGCTCAAGTGAAAAACTACAGGACTAGAATTATTCGTAAGGCTATCGAAATAGAGAAGCAAGGGAGTCTTAACAAATGCGATGATACTTTGAATTTGTCCGCAGTGTAGAAATGTGTCATCGATAGATTTTATCGGCAGAAAGGCGAACAAAGGCAAAGGAATGTGAGTAATTGTTTGTCTCAGGTGTGTGTGGATTGACGTCAATGTGTGTTTTGATGTCAATGGGCGAGGCTTCATTCCTCTTTATATAGGAGCAAAGTTGTCTGCGCTCTTCAACTGTTATTAGGTTCACCTCGTCAATGCTACATCGGAACTGTGTTTTTATGCACTGCAGAATGAACGGATGTATTCCAGATAATAACTATTCATCATATTTTTCCATCCGTGAAGGAATACGTATACAATAAAAATATGTTTTACAATATATTAATATATATTAAATATGGTGATTTGTTTTTTTTTAAATGCTGTATAATTAACTAATAAAAATATTTCAAATACTTACTTCTTACTTCAGCCAACGCCCGTCCTTGGCCTCTCAGCCATCCGACGCCGTCCCTCCCAGTATAATGTAGCGAGTCCTTCCCTGGACTCCTCGTGAAAGATATCCTTCAGGCCGTCACAAGTGGTAAGATGCTCTGCCATCCCTTCGTTGTCGGAGCAGAGTAGGCAGATTGGTGTGCCTACCACTTTCATGCTATGCAGGTGTCTCTGCAGGTAGTCATGTCCAGTGGTCATCCTAAACAAAACCACTGCTACGCCTCTTGGAAGATCCAGTGGTATGCTTGATTGGATGATCTTTTCCCATTGCTTTCCGTTAGCAGCTTGTTTCCTGTCCCGTTTCACGGAGTTGTTGATAGAGCTGTTTATACTCCGACAGACACTGCGGTATGAGAGGGGGAGGATCGGCTGCGCCATGAAGCAGCCATGCTTGGCCAAACTATCTGCTTTTTCGTTTCCTCTGATGTCACAGTGCCCCGGCACCCATTCTACTGCGATCTGTGTTGTTTTTTGTAACATGCAGAGTGTTTTCTGGCAGTTGTTTATTTCCTTCCCTTCTTGTGGCTTTGGGGAGGTGATCGCCTGAATCGCGGATGTTGAGTCCGAGAGGAAAACTACCTTCTTGGTGTTGGCCGACAAAAGAATCTCTCTGGCCGCTTTGCCGATGGCGATCACTTCTCCTTCAATGTTGGTTCTTTTTTTCCCCACTGATATATTGATTTTTGCCCAATTGAGGAGAAATGTCCGACTCTGCATGCGTCATGCATTGCCGAGCCATCTGTGTACACACGCAGCCATTCGTCGGACGGATACCTTTTGTTGATCATAGCTTCTGTTAGTGCTGTATTTCAAATACAGGATGAGGTATTACATGATAACATTTAAGATTTAAAAATTTTATCACTTAAATGATATCCGTTCCGTGTCATACATTCTTCTAGTCTAACAGTGAAACACTTTTCCTAACATCTCAGGTGTTATGGTGGCAATCACTTGGCTTATGGGATCTTTCAGTTCTTGTATTGGACGGGGTTTGCTAGTGTACACTTTTGATTTGAGGTGTCCCCAAAGAAAAAAGTCAAAAGCAGTGAGATCAGGCAAGCAGTAGGACCATTGCGAGGAATGACACAACCACGAAACTTTCTCCTCAGTGGAATGAGGAGGAAGTGTAGATTATAGTGCAATATTCTTCTCACTGCACTATCTGATATTTGAAGAGTGACAGCTTGTTTTCAAGGAAGTTGATGTGGACTATTCAGTACAGCTTGGACTACCTGTAGGCTTCCATTTTAAGGTTGACTCTGTTGTTCTGAAGCTATTTACCTATAGAATAATTGTGTTAATCAGTGGAATTCGTCCCCTACGACTCACATGGAAAAGTTTACTACATTCACATTGTGCAGCAACAAAAGAATAGCCACTTTTGAAATACGCCTCAACGACAAATGCTCAGTCTTGAATTTTGTAGTCCATTACGTTCGACGAATCTTATTAATCACTTAAACAATAGTTTATGACTATCCGAACTTTTTATTTAGTAAATTTATTAAAACTTACTGAGACAGAACGTTTTAACAAATTTACTAAATTAAAAGTTCGGATAGTCATAAACTATTGTTTAAGTGATTAATAAAATACTCAGTGTTCGTTAGACCATTGATCTATTGCTACTGAAATGGCATTGTATTATAGGGTTGAGAACACGACAGTCCCCACCACTCGAATCGTCAGCTTTGCATGAAAAAAAACTGTCAATTTTGATTTTGCCGCTCCCTGTACAAGAATAGTTTCAATTTATATATTTTTCAAAAATTTCAAGGAAAATGTATAAATTGAAACAATTGTTGTATTTGAAATATGTATAATGTTATATATATATATATATATATATATATATATATATATATATATATATATATATATATATATATATAAAACAAACTTGTATTTCTAAGTTAGAATTAATAGAGAGTGGACAAGGCATTCTCAGGTAAAGCCTTTACTGAAATGAAGAAGATAGCGTATTATCTGAAGTGCCTAGATTTTATTGTCAAAAACAGTTGTAATAAAAATATTTTGTACGCTATAATATTAAAAAGTATGCTAAAATTAATCATTTCATCTCTCATCATTGGCATTATATTGGGTGTTTGAATTATATAATAAAATGAGGTGTTAGATTCGAAGTGTGTATGGTCGTTTGAGATGTGTTGTGTGATGTTTGAATATTTCAAATGTTTCTGTAGTGGTTATTTTTTTTTACTATGGTTTAATATGTGGAGAATATTTAAATTAGTATGGATGTTTGTGTGTGTGTCAGTTGGGTGTTTTGTATATGTGTTGGGTAGCTGTATTTTGTATTTGTTTCTTATGTTGTTGATGTGTTATTTGAATCTTGTGTTACATGATCATCATTGGAAAAACCTGTATACATGTTTGATATTTGAATATTTATAGTTTTATACACACCTGCAACTTACTACTCTGTGATCGATTAAGAATGTGTCTGAAATATATCATTGTTTTGGAGATGTTGTGTATCTATTATAAGACTACAAATAAGACAATTACCGTTGTAAGTCTGTCAGTCTCCAACCTAGTTCAAAAAATCTCAAATGTAATCATAAGTTAGTGTTTGCTAAATAACATATTTAACTCTACAATTCAGATAGGCCAGGCTGAGTGATATTGCTCTGCAATCTTTAATTTGGCGTATTTTTTTAAAAATATGTTTTCTACTTATAAAATAAAATTTTAGTTTTTAAAATTTACACCTGCTGCTGTTGCTGTGTTTGTGTTGAATTCTGTTATTAACAATTAAGAATGGAAATTGCATGATTTTCTGTAAAAAATTGTGTAATAAAATTGGAGGTATATATATATATATATATATATATATATATATATATATATATATATATATATATATATATAGATTTTTTGGACTAGGAGACTGACAGACTTACCTTGGTAAGAGTCCACTCTGTAGTCTTGAAATAGAAACACATAAAAGCACTTAAACAATGATATATTTCAACCACACAGTGGTCTTTGTCAATCGAAGAGAAAACACAAAAAGAAATATGAGAGAATGAAATAAAATAATTGTAATCACAGATTGTGTAGAGTAGAAATCAGATGTCACAGATGCACAGATTAAAGATATATATATTGTTTCCATGAGCATATGAGTGATTATAGTTTATATAAGTCTGTCAGGGGAAAAGAGATAAGGCTATTTGGGGGGGGGGGAAATGAATGGATTTATCTGATGTTGAGGTTAGGGGATTCTCTGGACTTGGTATACCACTGGTATGATAGTTCCCACCTTCTCAGTTCTGAGGGATTACAATCAGGGGGGAGTGATTTAATTATTTTTGTGGTATAGCAGTCATCAAAAGTTTTGATGTTGTGACTCGCAGCATGTTGAGCTGTTGGTCTATCCATATTCATAATTTTAACATCATGTCTGTGGCCATTCATTCTGATATTCAGACCATCCGTGGTCAAGCCTATGTACTGTGCTGAGCAAAGTTTACATTGTAGCTGGTATATGACATTTTTCGATGTACAATTATGATGACCCTGTATTTTGAAGACCATTTTTGTTGTTTGGCTGTTGAAACTATTTGCTGAGGGGTGTATTGGACACGTCTTGCATCTAGGTCTATTGCATGGGAAGGAGCCATGAGGAAGTTTGTGTGGTTTCTCTGCATCAGGGTCTGGTAGTTTAGGATACTAGGATGTTTTTCAAGTTGGGAGGTTGCTTGTACCAAATTTGCGGTGGATCGGTGAAAAGATTTTTGGTGTGGACAGAAGCTTGAAGAATTTTGAAGCCATCTCTCAATATCTTGTTGAGTTTATGTAGACCAGGATGGTAGTCTGTTATTAAAGACAGTTTATTTTGTTCTGTTTGTGGTTTATGGTGAACCGAGGATTGTGCTGAATGAATTTGGTTTTCAATGAGTTTTTTTGGGTATCCTCTTCTCTGGAAGGCTGTTGATATCTTTCTATTAAAATCTTCCAATTCCCTATCATTCGAACAGATTCTCTTATCCCTGATTGCTTGACTGTATGGAATGGATCGTTTTATGTTTATTGGGTGGTTGCTGTCGAAATGGAGATATTGTAGGTGGTTTGTCGGTTTGATGTGAATTCCTGTGTTGATATTTCCATTCTGGAGTGTTACCTGTACATCCAAAAAGGTGATGGCTGATGTAGATTCCTCCCAGGTAAATTGAAGTGTGGAGAATTGTGTCAGGCTGTCTAAAAATGCCTCAAGTGTTGAAGCACCCTGTGTCCAAATTAGGACATCTGTACCTCTACCCCGCGGTAACTATTTTGGTCGCTGTAGATGTCACCTCTCTCTATACCAACATCCCTCATGCACACGGCCTATCTGCAATAGAGAATTTTCTAAACAAACACCCAAGCAAGCCTTCTCCCACTACTCCTTTTCTTGTGAACCTGACCAGGTTCATCCTCGAGAAGAACAACTTTCAGTTTGAGGGAAGGAACTACCTTCAAATAAAGGGAACAGCAATGGGCACCAGAATGGCACCATCGTACACAAATCTGTACATGGGATTGTTGGAAGAAAGTTTTCTATTCTAAGACACAAACACACTAGCCATTATGTTGGTATAGATATATAGATGACATCTTCCTAATTTGGACACAGGGTGCTTCAACACTTGAGACATTTTTAGACAGCCTGACACAATTCTCCACACTTCAATTTACCTGGGAGAAATCTACATCAGCCATCACCTTTTTGGATGTAGAGGTAACACTCCAAAATGGAAATATCAACACAGGAATTCACATCAAACCGACAAACCACCTACAATATCTCCATTTCGACAGCAACCACCCAATAAACATAAAACGATCCATTCCATACAGTCAAGCAATCAGGGGTAAGAGAATCTGTTCGAATGATAGCGAATTGGAAGATTTTAATAGAAAGATATCAACAGCCTTCCAGAGAAGAGGATACCCAAAAAAACTCATTGAAAACCAAATTCATTCAGCACAATCCTCGGTTCACCATAAACCACAAACAGAACAAAATAAACTGTCTTTAATAACAGACTACCATCCTGGTCTACATAAACTCAACAAGATATTGAGAGATGGCTTCAAAATTCTTCAAGCTTCCGTCCACACCAAAAATCTTTTCACCGATCCACCGCAAATTTGGTACAAGCAACCTCCCAACTTGAAAAACATCCTAGTACATCCTAAACTACCAGACCCTGATGCAGAGAAACCACACAAACTTCCTCATGGCTCCTTCCCATGCAATAGACCTAGATGCAAGATGTGTCCAATACACCCCTCAGCAAATAGTTTCAACAGCCAAACAACAAAAATGGTCTTCAAAATACAGGGTTATCATAATTGTACATCGAAAAATGTCATATACCAGCTACAATGTAAACTTTGCTCAGCACAGTACATAGGCCTGACCACGGATGGTCTGAATATCAGAATGAATGGCCACAGACATGATGTTAAAATTATGAATAATGGATAGACCAACAGCTCAACATGCTGCGAGTCACAACATCACAACTTTTGATGACTGCTATACCACAAAAATAATTAAATCACTCCCCCCTGATTGCAATCCCTCAGAACTGAGAAGGTGGGAACTATCATACCAGTGGTATACCAAGTCCAGAGAATCCCCTAACCTCAACATCAGATAAATCCATTCATTTTTTTCCCCCCCAAATAGCCTTACCTCTTTTCCCCTGACAGACTTATATAAACTATAATCACTCATATGCTCATGGAAACAATATATATATATATATATATATCTTTAATCTGTGCATCTGTGACATCTGATTTCTACTCTACACAATCTGTGATTACAATTATTTTATTTCATTCTCTCATATTTCTTTTTGTGTTTTCTCTTCGATTGATAAAGATCACTGTGTGGTTGAAATATATCATTGTTTAAGTGCTTTTATGTGTTTCTATTTCAAGACTACAGAGTGGACTCTTACCAAGGTAAGTCTGTCAGTCTCCTAGACCAAAAAATCTAAATAATCTTTACCAACCAAAACTAACCTTAATATATATATATACATATATATATATATATATATATATATATATGAACTTCATAAAGTCAGTGCAACGGAAAAACAATGGATAACGTTAAATATCGATATATATATATATATATATATATATATATATATATATATATATATATTGTAACATTTTGAAAATAGCAAGTAAGAAAGGCACTATATATATAATATAATATAAATATGTAAGTAAATTCAAACCATAAAATAAGCAATTATGAAAAAAAGAGAAAAATGTAAACATAACCTAAATTGGCAAAATCGTAATTTTTAATCAAGTTTAGAAAAATAACCACTGTAAAACAAACAATATAATAGAAACAATTAAATGTGTAACAGTTTAAAAAGAACACTAAAACAATGTAAATAAAAATAAAAGCCTAAGTGTTAAGAAAAGTGAAACCAATTTAAGAAGCACAAAAGTTGAACCAAGACGGGTATGACTAGCGTATTAAGTAAGATGCGCGCGCATTTTGAAGGCTGCAGCTGATGATTTGAACACAGTCGGAGATATAATATTTAAATGCAGTCACCTGCGAAGAAATTAAAATCTAGTTATTAAGAACATGAAATGTACAAAAAGCAGTGAATACAGCATCCGTAAAGCCGGTAACAACAATTAAGAAAAAGAAATAGTTTGTTTTAGCCATTTTGAAATGCGTAGTTAGCGTGGCTTCAATCCTACACACCTATTCAAGCTAGACGGACGTGTTTCAGAGTTGGCCAGCAAAATTTAACAAATTCAACTTAGTGTGGGAGTGTTGGTCTGGAATTGAATTAACACTACGGAATACTTACAAGAAGATAAATTAAAACTATTTATTTAAAAAAGATATTATTAAATATATGATAAAAGGCTGAAAAGTGGAATCTGCAATCTAAAACACTTAAGTATCTAGGCTAGATCCATTAATACATTTTGAAATTTTGCAATCAGACATTTATAAAAGAAAAGAAATTAGAGGAATTTATTATAAAATTAAACTATAAAAGAAAACATTTAGAGAAAAAATTAAGGAACAATTTTAGTTAGAAATAGATTGATTTGTAACATAGTGTATAACATTTATAGATTAGATTTTTTTTGTTCTTGTACTTTAGAGTGCCAAATAAGATTTCAGTATTCAAAATTTAAAACCCACCAGATAACCCGAGATTAAGAGAGCTTGTGCTAAATCAAAATTAAAATCAATTTAGGCTAAATTAAATAAAAACTATTGCTGCCCAAAAGAGAAATACAATTTAGAATAATAAGACTTGTAATAAAAGAGGAAACTTATAGTAAATTTGTAAAACTTTAAAAAAGAAGAAAATTTGTAGTTTATTAATAAAACTTATAATTGTTAAGAAAGTGTTTTTTTTATGGTACATTAAACTTGTTATAAAAAAAAGGAAAGTTCTAGAAAATTTATTTATCTTAAAATAAATTAGAAAAGTTAATAACCTACCATGATTGAAATTATATTGAAAAATACATTTTAAAAAACTTCATTCATAATATCATACTAAAACAACAACTTACAATATATATATATATATATAGGAATTTTTTGACTAGATAGGAGACTGACAGACTTACCTAGTGGCAATAGTCCAGAACTGCAATCCATTGAAAATAAATAGACACACACAAAAACACATTGCACTATTGAAATATTTTGATCACACAATGATCTCTATCAATCAAAAAAGAAAAGACTGAAGTGAACCACACATGCCTATAAATATCCAAATGTCACAGATGCACAGATTTATAGTTTATGATATAATCTTCTTTTTTGATTGATAAAGAAGTGTGATTTTTCATTGTGTGATCGAAATATTTCAATAGTCCAATGTGTTTTTATGTGTGTATTTATTTTCAAGAGATTTCAGTTTTGGATTATTGCCACTACGTAAGTCTGTCAGTCTCCTTTCTAGTCCAAAAACTTCTAAATAAGCTTTAGGCTATACTAGAACTAACTTTATATATATGTATCTTGATATTTCATGTTGTCCATTATTTTTCCATTGCACTGACTTTATGAAGTTGATATATTACTATTGTAAATACTTTTATCTACCACTAAGTGCAATAATTTTACCTTGTTGTGATGAATATATATAGAATATATATATATATATATATATATATATATATATATACAAGAATATATATATATATATATATATATATATATATATATATATATATATATATATATATTTAGGTTAGTTTTGGTTGGTAAAGATTATTTAGATTTTTTGGACTAGGAGACTGACAGACTTACCTTGGTAACAGTCCACACTGTAGTCTTGAAATAGAAACACATAAAAGCACTTAAACAATGAAATATTTCAACCACACAGTGGTCTTTGTCAATCGAAGAGAAAACACAAAAAGAAATATGAGAGAATGAAATAAAATTTTAAAAAAAATTAAAAAAAAACCTTGAGTGATCACTCAAGGTAAAATCATTGCACTTGTAGTGGATAAAATTACTTACAATAGTAATATATTAACTTCATAAAGTCAGTGCAATGAAAAAACAATGGATAACATAAAATATCAGAATATATATATATATATATATATATATATATGTATATATATATATATATATATATATATATATATATATATATATATATATATATACATATATATATATATATATATATATGTATATATATATATATATATATATATATATATATATATATATATATATATATATATATATATATATATTGTAATTATTTGTTTTATTGTAATAATATTTGAATGAATTCTTTAAAATGTATTTTTTCAGTAATTTTATTCAAGGTAGGTTAGTAACTTTTCTAATTTATTTTAAGATAAATAAATTTTCTAGAGCTTTCCTTTTTTTATAACAAGTTTACTGTATCATTTAAAAACACTTTCTTAACAAGTATAAGTTTTATTAATAAATTACAAATTTTCTTCTTTTTTAAAGTTTTACAAATTTACTATGTTTCTTCTTTTATTACAAGTCTTATTATTATAAATTGTATTTCTCTTCTGGGCAGCAACTGTTTTTATTTAATTTAGGATAAATTGATTTTAATTTTGGTTTAGCACAAGCCCTCTTAATCTCGGGTTATCTGGTGGGTTTTAAATTTTGAATACTGAAATCTTATTTGGCACTCTAAAGTACAAGAACAAAAAAAAAACTAAGCTATAAATGTTATAAACTAGGTTACAAATTAATTTATTTCTAAGTAAAATTGTTCCTTAATATTCTCTCTAAATGTCTTCTTTTATAGTTTAATGTTTATCATAAATTCACTGGTTTCTTTTCTTTTATAAATGTCTGATTGTAAAATTTCAAAATGTAGTAATGGATCTAGCCTAGATACTTAAGTGTTTTAAATTGCAGATTCCATTTTTCAGCCTTTATCAAAATATTTAATAATATCTTTTTAAATAAATAGTTTTAATTTATTTTCTTGAAAGTATTCTGTAGTGTTAATTTAATTCGAGACTAGCACTTCCGCACCAAGTTTGAATTCGTTAAATTTTGTTGGCCAATTCTGAAACACGTCTATCTTGCTTGAGTAGGTGTGAAGAACTGAAAACGACGCTAAGCCACGCTTTTAAAATGGCTAGAACAAACTATTTCCCTTTTTTAATTGTTGTTACCGGCTTTACGGATGGCGTATTCACTGCCTTTTGTACATTTCATGTTCTTAATAACTAGACTTTAATTTCTTCGCAGGTGACTGCATTTAAATATTATTTCTTCCGACTCAGTTTAAATTTATCAGCTGTTCTATTCACAATGCGCTAGCCTACCCGTCTTGGTCAACTTTTGTGCTTCTTAAATTGGTTTCACTTTTCTTAACACTTAAAGGCTTTTACTATTATTTACATTGTTTTAGTGTTCTTTTTAAACTGTTACACATTAAATTTTTTCTATTATATTGTTTGTTTTACAGTGGTTATTGTTCTAAACTAATGATTAAATATTACGATTTTGACAATTTAGGTTATGTTTACATTTTTCTCTTTTTTATAATTGATTATTTTATGGTTTGAATTTACTTACATATTTTTATTATATTATATGTAGTGCCTTTCTTTCTTGCTATTCCAAAATGTTACAATATATATATATATCGAGACAGTTATTTACTATCAGCTGCAGAAAATGTGGTGACTGATTTTTTAATTGCTGTAATTAAAACTTAGACATGTTTTAAACAATTTCTTCTTATGTGCTTTCACATTTTTTCTCCATTTTGTTTACATTTTAACCACTTTATACAACTGTCAACTCCTATTAGTCTATAATGTGGCTCTACTGCATAATATGTTGATAAAATCTTGAGCTTCAATCTTTGACATAAAATAAATTTAAGACCAAAAACTATTTGTGATATAACAGTTGTTATTGTAATTCTTGAAAGATTTGATTTGTGTAGACAAATTTTGTTTTTGGACAAATAGTTTTTTTATATTTTAGCTTTTGTATAGCAACTCTCATCATAAAAAAAGATTGAATTTCAAGTGGAATAATTATTTTTTCATTTTGTAAATTTTGTCATTTTGTAGATAATAGGCAAGAAGATTGAGAATTTTAAAAAAATGCATATTAGAATTTTTATTTTGGAAAATTTAAAATAATCCTCAGATTTGTAAAGAAATTTAAAGGTATAATTAAAGAATAAAAATATGGTACAACTCAAATATACCATATATTATATTTGTGAGTTGTACCATATTTGTATTCTTTAATTATAACTTTCACTCACAAGTCAGCTCGAATATTATTTGTAAATTTTAAGGTGTTATACCTTTTTATTATTTTGATCCTGGTCTTGGCAAAATAAATTTTATAATCAATGTTTTATAATGATAATTTTAGGCTTGAAAATTGTGTTTTGTTTTGATAGATTTTAGAGAAGAAATCAAATGCTATAAAAGGTTATTTGATTCACTAATATAAAATATAGCTTTTGTTCAAGCTTTCTGTAACAATAAAACTCTTTTATACTCCTTTTTATTTTCATTTATCTTGTATTTACCTTTCTACATCATTTTTAATTAATAAACTTCTAAATAAAAACTTCAAGAATGTATAAATTGTTTAAATGACAAGGTGATGTATTAGAAGATAAGTGACGAATTTCTATTAAAATCGACTTTTCATTTTCTTTGGAGCTGTTTTATTTATTACACTGTAAATTAGGAGTAACACTAATTGCAATCTTTTCTTTTGAAGCAACCTGAGTCGCAAAAAATGAAGAACTAAATCATTTGCCTTATTGGTTGAACAAATACTATATGGATATTCTAGAAGGACGAAATTTGCTGTCAAAATGTGAAGAAGGATTGCTTTTGAAATTATGAAGAAAGACGCCAACAACATACCTTAAATAACATCAAAAATACCACGGGTTGCGTAAAGGTTTTATAGAAAGTTTTTACATTAATCTTGAATTAGAAAATAATGAAAATTCTATTGGTCTAATAATACATTTAATCTTGCTTAGAAAATGGACTGGCTACACGTAGGGCCAATGAGTTATTTGATTTGTTATTACCTGCAGCGAAGAAAAGAAAATGCTACTACCATCTGAGGGACTTTTTCTTTGCATTTAATCTATATTTATTATTATAACGTATGCTATTTTGTATTATGTACATGTTACTTCCTAAATGGTTATTTTTCAACTTATATGCTTTTTGTGCAGAAGAGACAATGCTGTGGAAAGCTCGCAATTTCGGAGATTCACAATTGTTCAGTAATGCACAAAAAATCAAGACACCATCTTGTGATCATTTAACCGAGATATCTTCAAGCGTTTAATTATAACTAATTATTTATTTATTATTTAGCTGAAATACAATGTATTTATTCCCTTCATTTCTAGTGATATCTTTTCAAGTGTATTATTTTATTTTAGTAAAATTAAAGATTCAAAGTAAAAGATAAATGATCCATTGTAGAATATAAATATAGTAAATGTTTTAGAATTAATTTTTCAGTGTGTTACTATTATCTCTTTTTTATAATTTTCATTACACATAAAATTTTTGTCAATTTTTTACAAGTTATATTTTACACACAATATTCACTAAAATAATCTTACCATAAATGGGTTTTGCACTATTAAATAAATCACAAAATATTGATTGAATGTAGAAAAAGTCACATTTATGTGTGGGTTTATAAATATTAAAAAAGTAAATATTTTTTCAAATTTCCAACAAATATTATACATAGAAAGTCATTTCAGTCATCTTTGTATTATTAAAATAATACCATCTTAGTTTTTTATACAAACTCTCCTTCCCCATTTCTCTATTGTAATGTTTGTTTTGTGCTTAATATTTATGCATAGAATTTATGAATTTATGCAAAAATATTTGATGAATTTAATTATGTTTAGACTGTTATTAAATAATGTATTATTGTTTTTATATATTTTATTCACATGTTATTTGTATTATTCTAAGCATTCTGTGAGAGAAGAAACATATGTAAATAATTAGGTAATTTGTTATAGTTAAAAGCTGTTTCATTTTTTTAATTAACTCATCGAACTAGTGGAGAATATTGTTAATAGCAAAATTGTTGGTAATAAAGTATATGTTGTTATTTTAGGGCAGCTAATCTTTTTACTAGCTTTAAAATATTTGGTTGTTATAAAATTAGTTCAGAATAACACACTTTCTGTAAGGTTTCAAAAATATTTCAGTATGTAAAATGATTCAGGACTTGCAATGTTTAATTGTTAATTTTACAGTTGAAGTAAAAAAAAATTATATAAGTGAATAAAATTACTCTGCTAGAATAGTAAGAAAGAGAAAATGAATATTCTATTATTTGTTTCAGGTTTTTTTCTCCAATAAGTTTGAAGGGAATACATTTATTTAGTCTACATCAATATTGTAGCATTTTGGTACCGTTTTTATTTCAAATTTTTCTTATGTGCATAATATACTTGATTTATGTTGGAATTTTGAAATATTCATGCAAAACTATTTTGACTGTTTATTGTAATCAGGTAAAATACTTTTGTTAAATTATAAAATTAACAAAAATGTAGTTTTTAGACAAAATTAAATGTATATTTTTTGTGGTCTATTCTACTTATTTGGTAACATCAACCAAATAATTAGTTATATATATTTCTTTATATTTTGTTTAAGTGTCAATTTATATGTATTATTTTAAGGTTTTTAAAAACAAATGCCATCATTTTATCGACTATTTAGTCCACAAGGGCAAATCATGTAGAAATTTGTTTTGGTTTTCATTTAGAATATATCTCAATAAGCAAATTGGTTGTAAAAATAACAAACCTAAAAAGTTCGCCATATTTTTAAGAATGTTTGGAATTTAAAAAATAATGATGTCAAAAATTATTGCTAGACTATTGTTATCATATTATAAAATAAATACTTTTTAAGTAATTTTTTTCATAATTGTAGTTTGTGGTATAAGTCCTGCTACTTACAAATTTATAAATTACAGTTGAACTCAGTTTTAGCATTGTCGGATAGACCATATAATTACTGGCATTACATCTGGGTAACACCATGCAAGAGTCAAAAAATGCTTTAAATACAAGGGAGGAAATGCTATAAATAACAGATAGTCTGTGGGCATTTGAAAAATTATCACAAGGTTTATAAAAGGATTAGATTTATTCAAAACATATAATACTTATACGGAATGGACAGATACGTGTCAGTTAAAACAAGTTCACTTCAACAGCAATGAATCACGCCTGGCCTTGAGAGCAGCCATATCACAGCAATTTTATTCAAGCTGTTTTTGTCGTTTATCTTCTTTTGTAGCATTGTAGAAGTTCCCGATTGGGCTCAATTTGTTCAATGTTTGGGCTTTCTTGCTTCAAAGTACATTTCTATGAATTGTTACCACAAGCTGACAAAAAGTTTTGTAAGCAAAGCTAAAACATTATTGTTCTTATGTAACTTTGTTTTCTAAATATAATTGTGTTCTGTAATTAGAGTTAATATTTACAGTACATCTGTAGTAAATATTTGTAAAAATATGTTTTATAAACTATCTCAACTCTGTATTTAAATAATTATACATAATTTTATTATTTATAATAAATCATTTATTTAAACAGTTAAACCAAATAATTTTGAATAAAAATCTATTTTTCTATACTCTTAACAATGTTGAGTGGTAGTGTATTATTAGTTCAGGGATTCCAGAGTCTTGGCATAAAAAGAAAAGAGCACCTATGTACATTAATTTATGACAATATACATTTTGTGTTCTTTCCTTCTCCAGTGCTTTATTAATAAAAATCACTCAGTTGTATGAAAACTTTTGATTGATATCTAAGCTTTAAAAATATTAGTCAGATTTCTGTGGAATAGTCATCTTCACTTAGATCGTCTAAAATTTATAAAGATGTCATTTTGCTGACTAAAACTTTGTATAATGTTGGATTTCATAATGCCATTTCAATTGTTTTTAAGTACAGTAAAAGCTTGATTAACCGTCATCGTTGGGACCATGGTCGTGACAGTTGAGCGAATAGACGGATAACAGAAACACTGTATTGCCACTCCAAAACTTAACCTTAATCAATTATATTATATACAGATATCACTCTCACAGTAATGTAATATATTTAGGAGCAAAAAGAAATTAAATACGATTGTAATAGCAAATAAAACTATTTTTTACATGATAAAAAGATCCACACAGTAGCTATAAATGGGGCAAAATAATGTACAGTAATATAAACTTACAGGTGAAATAGTTCATGTATCTTAATAAACAAAGCGAACGCGTCACTGTGCACCTTAATACTTTAGCTGCCAACCACAATATCGGCGTTTTTGCGAAGAATTGCCAAAATATTTCAAGCCTTTTTTAAAATAAAGTATACTTATTCTTTGTTTACCTATCATATCTAAGTACGAAAATGCGTTTCTTATCATAATATTTATTAAAACAATGTGTCGGGCCAATTTGCCTGACCTAGTTTTTTTATAACGTAAATGATACGAAAATAAACTCCGTCCGACCAATTGGCCCGACGTTGTTTTTTATTTAATTATATTTTCTTATCTGTGCAAGTGTCTTAATATTTTTTGTAAGCAATAAACAACAAAACCACAATTTCATGTTCCGGTTACCCACATAATAAGCTGACTGGCGAGAAAAGTGTTTTGGTGCTTATCACGAAGAGATGTAAACTTGTCACATGTCATTGATTTGTGAGTTTATAAATATTTTGTATATAAAATGGAAGTGTAAACATAGGCTTTCTCTGATGAGTAATGCTTCAGGTCCGATAAATACTATCCAAGAATTATAACAAGTAAAAGTTTTAAAACCAAATAATTTATTTCCTAAGGAATTTACATTATAATTTACTTCCTAGTTAGGATGCATTTATCTAAGTGTATCAATGTTTGTACTGAACTTAAACCAAGTCCGTTTTTTAAGAATTATTTTACAACTAAATATTTAGTAAATATTTTTGATTAATTTTTTTGGTTTTGTGAAATTTTGAAAATAGTAGTGAAAATCAATATAATACTTCATTAAAAATTATTTATTGTATTAATTAAGTATATAAAGGTAAACTTCTTCCAATGAACCATTTTCTCAGTTGGAATAATCATCTCAACTTCACTAAAGTTTTTAACAAATAAGTGTGGGCCGTAACTCCTGACAAAAAGCTGCTAGAATAACATCATGTTTATAATGCCGTAGGCGTTTATCTATGAAACAAAAACCATCGTAATTATATCTGTAAGTATTGTGAAGCTTGTTGTTTAATACTGTGCATTATTTTTCCCAAAAGTAGCAACACCAGCTGAGTAGTATGAATAATCATAAAACGTTACTAGACAACAATGTCAGGCCTATTGGCACTACGGTATTCGGTTCAGCCTACCGGCCGTCGGCGTCGGGTCAATTAGTCCGACAAGGCAGCTAAAGTTTTAAAACACTTTGTTATTATTGTATTATTGCAGCAATGACGGTTTAACGAAGTTTTACTGTATATTGAATTCTATAGATGTTATTTTACAGAAGTCTTCTTCAATTTGATTTGATATATAGATGCCCGGTCATTCATTTTTTGGTTAAACATAAGAAGCACTGCTAAGTAACTAAATTTTACTATAACTTTCTATAGCACTAAATGTCACTGGACCACTATCAAGATGACCAATTAGCACATTATGTGTGGATGTATCATAACCAATGCATCGGCATTTTATTACCTGGAAGGAATGACTAACATACCTGATGCACATAATAGGTTATGTTTATTGTCAGTTTAGTGCTAGATTTCTTCTTTATCTAAATGTTTATTGTTTTCTTGAAATAATTTCTGCAATCAATTTTTACAAATTCTGACTGACTTTTTGTAAAAGAATGATGGTGAGTATGTAAATATTTTGTATAAAGAACTCAAGTATAAAACGTATTCTATCTCTAATACAAAAATACTTATAGTATCAATAGACATCCAGATGACTATAGACACCACTTTAATGATGTAGTGCCTCGGTTCTGATTGGCTATACGCTCGTAACTAACGCCACATGCTAATCTAATGCAACATTTATGATGTGTAAGTGGTAGCCGTTACAGACTGAAACTGACTTTACAGTAGAGTCAAATAAGATTTTTTGAGCTTCTGTTAATTTTAAGTAGGCTAAGCGGCAAGATTAATCAGCTAATCCTCTGGCGTTTAAAAATACTTCCAAGTCAGCATTGCCAGTTTCATATAAGAACTAAAATGTTGATCGAATAGATAGAGAACTATTTAAAGGGTGGCTTTTTGATGAGTTTGTTCCCGAAACTGAAAGTTTTTAAAAGCACAGAATTTGCCTCAAAAGGCTATTTTACCTTAGACAAAGCATCGTTGCATCGTGATGAAGATGTAAAAAAACATCAATTGTGCTTTATAGTTTCCCGCAAATATTACAAGCCTAATTCAACTGATGTATCAGTGTGTTCTGGAATGTGTAAAAAAAATATGTTACATTTTACAATCTCTGTTGGAAGCGACTGAAAAGGAAGAAACCGTTGTAGGCTTTGTAATAAAAGTACATTTAAGGGAGTCATGTACTGGATAGCCCATCCGGTTATGTAATTGTTCCACCCATGTTCATACATTATATAAGAAACAACTACTATTTTTTCTGAAGGAAAATAAAAACTCTTATTTAAATATATTTTATAATACAGAGTGATGGAACTAAACTATCACATTTCCTAATATTAGTTGAAAATTAAATGACTGCTCAAGATCAGAGTCTTGCCAACTGTTTGTTACAACCATAACAAAAAATCTGGATTTAATTAGTAATCTAAGTGACCATTGGAGTGTTGGTAAAAGTTTTATTTTTGTTCCTTACAACCTAGGCCCTAAAGATGATTAATTTTGAACTACCTCTGTAACAAAAACCAAATAGCTAATCTTAAACAATTTTGTTCAGATTTGGGCTTTTTACTGATAAAATATATCATAATAAATGCTTGGAAACTCTGTACATGTTTTTTTTTTAACAAAATATATATTTTTTTATTGATCATAAAATTTATTAAGTTTTTTTAATATAAAGAAATCTAAAATACTTTCCTTCAATGTTATGTATTTTATAAACAGTTAAGATTAATAAAATTTCTGTAAGGGTAGAAAAATGAAGTTTTTTATAATTGATAATTTCACTTGAGTAAAACTGGATGATTTGCTTAATAAATTATTCTGAGTATAAAGTTATGTAAAGTTTAAAATATCACCATTAATTCTATACTTCATTTAAATAGATATTGTTGAAAGAAAAATTAGAATTGTATACTCATATTAAAAAAAATTGGTCATTTTTGTATCACAAAATAAATATTGTGTCTCACCATGTCTGGGAAAAATGTATATAGATAGTTCACAAAAAAAATTCTTAGTAAGATATTTGCTCCTTTGATGACAGATTAAACTCTGTTCATAAGCAACTGTCAAACAGTTAACATTATACTAGTTAAATATGATACTAACAAATTAGAACTGTAATTTTATTTGAAAACCAAGGAGTAATGATAATTATCCTTTACTTATTTGTAAAGTTTTTATTTTCTAGATGACGTCAAATTTTTGTTGTTTCTGTAAGTGTTAAGTAAATGTTTGGGATCTAGGGATTATAATTTTGTATGCATGTGACATTGAGGGAAATTTTTTGATTTAAACAGACAGCTATAGTGAATATGAACTGAAGGTAGAAAGCCGCCAACTTAAATCCCTCAAGAATATGTAAAATCCAATTTAATGATATCTTGAATTTTCTACCAAAACAATAGACTTGCATGACTTTAAAACGTACGAAATAATCTTATTTTCATAACAGGACTTTCACTTAATGAGATAAATAATATAAAAAGGTTGTATCTACAATAATATACAAAGATTTAATGACCTTCGACCAAACCAACAATCTTCATGAACGTTCTCAAGACTACATACTAAGTTTTAAAAAACATTAATTGTTAAGTTGACTCTTAGTTGTGGTGTTGCAATCTACTTTTTGCTAAGAAAATTTCATATGATCCATTATTTTATTTTATTTATCTCGCAACAGAATTTTTAATAATATGAACTCATTTAATAAAAAAACATGCTCATTAAAAACAAAACATTTATTATGGGCCCACAATATTCAAATAAGGGGGGGGGGGATTGTGGTGTCTAACAGGTAACATGCTATTCATTAAATCGTAAAAAGTTCTGATGGCCATGTACCATTCATTTCAGTTTATAGTTTAAAATTTTTTTTACAATCTGTATGCCAATTTCTTTTCTTCATGCCAAACAAATGTGTTACAGCATATGTACCACCTACAAAGGTAGGGTTTGTTGTAACAAATTTAACATTCTGGGTGGATGCTTAACATATCTGAGGATAAACAACACTATTTTTGTTTTTTTAATGATTAAAGTTTTTACATGTGCTTTATAAATACTATCCTAATTCAGAGTGCTACTATGACATATTCTGAAATAACAATAAGGTTATTATTTATGTTGGTGAGGTGGTTACCTTTTCATTTTAGTTTTGCAAGTGTGTAAATATCAATAAAAATTTAGTCGGAAATATAAGTTGACACCTTGGGAATCAACCTTCTGGAACAGAATACATCTTGCAGTTTTTGTTTTGTACATCTTGAGGTTTTTCTATAATTACACTTTTGCTATTAACTTGGCAAAAAACCAATACTTACTGATATTTTTCAGCAGACACATTTCTCATTAGGTCAGCAAATTGTTCAATGCTGTGTGTCACTGACAAGACCATTGCTCAGGTGTGAGTGGTGTGTTATTGTTCATAGAGTAGTTTTGCCAAGTTATTAAAAAAATTGTGAAAATACACCTGTTCCATCCTCAGGGAGTCAAGCTACTTTCCCTCTTTAAACAAGAAATAAGTAGAGTTCCTTGTAATCATCTTGACTTCACTGATTAAACTATAATTAAATAATACTTAACTAAATGAATATTTAAGGACTTACTTGATGACCCGTTTCAAAACGATCATTCCTTTTTAACAATCGAAACAATAACCTCTACGGGACTTTGCTCAGTAAAAGGAATGATTATTTTTAAACGTGTCAGCAAGTAAACCCTGACGTATTCACTTAGTTAAGTATATAAGTTGAAGACAACATGGAATAATAAGAACGTATAGTTATAGATTCGTTAAAGTAGGAATTATAGTCTAAAGAGAATATTTCCAGTAATGTGTTACTAAAACATTAAACCAGGGCAAAATTGGAGCTGTGTGGACATGCATTACACTTCACAATTTCTTGGAGAGGGATTCTTCTTGCAGTAGGAGTATCGTGTACTTCATTCATGCTGTATTAGAAATGTATTTCTTGTTTTGGAGAAAATGGTATCACTATAAATATTTGGTAAATCTCCAAATATGTACAAGTAGATGGAAATTTTGGAAATTATTTGTTTTTTTATGTTCAAGCAATTCTATAACAAGGTGGTATGTGTCTAAAACAAAAAAGTAAAAATTGTCATATTGAACAGTTATTATCTTTTTCATCATAATAATTACTCTCAGCATAATAATTAATGCAGCTCTAAAGTTGCATACCTGGAAAAAGAAATAATAAAATTGCTAGGCATAAAGGAAAGCCAGGAAAATATATCATTTGTTGAAAGCAACAACTCGTAACAAATGTTAAACAATAAACTTTTTAACACTGTCAAACAAATTTTTCTATTGTATCATTCAAGATGGAGAGATTCAGTTAAATTGAAAGTTTCTCTTTCAACTACCTATATATTAAAATAGAAGGAAGAAAGAGAATAAGGAATAGTATTAGGTGATACTTAAATTTCAGATTGTAGGTCACATCCAGACTCCAAAATTATACTTCAGGCTCAATTTTTTTAATTCAAAATTGGGGACTTACAGGCATAAAGTTTGTATCTTTGTACATTTTAATTTCATAAACTTTTCTGTTGCTTTGTGTATTTAGCAGTTACAATTCATAGAAACAAGTTGTGGAATTCTATCTCCTAGTAGTGCAACGTGAAAGTTAGAAATTATATTATTAAACTAAGTAAAAACTTCTCAAAATTACAATTTATGTGTATTTACAAAACGTTTACTATATGAAACATATTCAATTGCACTTGGCCATCATCACTGTACGTCAGAAAACTATTACACTCAACTGTAATACATAAAATTTTATATTCTTACTAAAAAAAAAAACAAACTCACCAAAGTAGTGTGACAGAATTTTTTTTTTAACTCTAACAAAAGTTAAAATAATAAAAACAATTAATCACTTTAAGATTCACAGACCGTAATGGACTACAAAATTCAAGAATAAAAACATTTTACACACAAACAAATATTGATTAAATAATTCCAAAATTTTTTTTGTGTTATTTCATGTTAACTTTGAATGACTTATTGTTTTTTTTATTGTAGTTACTGTGTTAATTTGGTTATATTTTTCTGACCCTCACTAATAGGGGGGGGGGTATTTTATTAATTTTTTCTGACTAATTCTAAGGTTGTAATCTAGTTTCAGGCTTGATAAGGGGAACAAACAAGCACTGATATTAAAATAAATATTTAACTTACTGATTTAACAACTGTATTTTCCTTCCTTAAAAAAAATTCAAATGAGTGCCTAAATAAATATAAATCTGTCATCTTTGATTTAGGAATTTTGTATTGCTAATTCAATTTGTTCTTGGTAAAAACACATGATAATAATATAATAAATTACAAATTATACATACATAAATCTAAATATTATTTATTACAATATAAGACAATTGGTTTGGAATTAGATTTTTCTTAGTAGACTGTATATTGAATGTTTTAAAATTATAAACAGAGTATTATTTAAGGGCTAGGTCAGGATCAGTCAAATGTAAACT
Organism: Prosapia bicincta; assembly: GCA_036971475.1. NCBI lineage: Eukaryota > Metazoa > Arthropoda > Insecta > Hemiptera > Cercopidae > Prosapia > Prosapia bicincta. The sequence goes on from JBAIZL010000001.1 coordinate 328,282,425, forward strand.
ATTAATAAGAACAATAATAAGTAACTTATTAAGTTTAACAAGAACTTGGCATATGTACATTTCTATATCAAACGATCGTTCAAATTATCTCTTATCGGTTTTCCTGAAAATTGGTATATAGGAAATGTCAGAGCCAAAGAGCTGTGTTGTTCCATTGTTGTTTTAGTCGGTGTGACAGTGATTAATTAGTGTATTCACCAAAACAGTATTTTTCAATACTAAAGATGTCTCAACCAAAGAAAACAAATTTGTTTGGCAAAGGAGTGGTGCTCATAAGCCAAACTAAATGGATTACTATGAATGTGTTTAAAAAGATATCTTCTGAAAATAGAGTCAAAACCAGCTAATCAGAAATCCTCCAAAAAAAAATCCAATTTTTGTGGACGATAAAGCTCTATATCAATAATATCACTCCAAATTCAAACAACAGAAAGTCAATATTGGTGACATAGCTAAAAGAAAGAAACATTCCGTATTCTGAAGCAATGTTAAAATGTGAACTATATGAGTTAGTTAAAATGAACAGGTCACAATATGAGTATTATTCTGATTGCTTATTAGAACATGAAGGTTATAAAGTATTAAGACTGCCACCTTAGCACCCAGACTTGAATTCCATGGAATTGATTTGGGGGAAAATAAAAAATGAAATTGTCATAGATAACATTATGTATGATTTTTTGGACTAGATTTTTTTCCCCTCCTAATAGCCTTATCTCTTTTCCCCTGACAGACTTATATAAACTATAATCACTCATATGCTCATGGAAACAATATATATATATATATATATATATATATATATATATATATATATATATATATATATATATATATATATCTTTAATCTGTGCATCTGTGTCATCTGATTTCTACTCTACACAATCTGTGATTACAACTTATATTTATTTTATTTCATTCTCTCATATTTCTTTTTGTGTTTTCTCTTCGATTGACAAAGACCACTGTGTGGTTGAATTATATCATTGTTTAAGTGCTTTTATGTGTTTCTATTTCAAGACTACAGTGTGGACTCTTACCAATGTAAGTCTGTCAGTCTCCTAGTCCAAAAAATCTAAATAATCTTTACCAACCAAAAATAACATTATGTATGACATTCTTAATATGAAAGCAATGGTTGAACAGAAGTTAAGCGAACTGGGTACAGATTTTTGTAAAAAAAATTTACGTTCGTGTATAAAAAATAGAAAATTAATCACTAAGCACTTGTAAATATTTACACACTTGCCTATAGTAGCACTTACTTATATTTGTTGAGAACGGCCGTTTCCGTTTTCGGGAGATGTGTCCCATTGTCAACTCAGACCGTAACTGCTACAGTCTGAGTTGACAGTGGGACACATCTCCTGAAAACAACTGTCCTCAACAAATATAAGTAAGTGATACTATAGGCAGGTTTGTAAATATTTACAAGTGTTTAGTGAAAACTAGTAGCTCACATGAAGATGGAATCAACAAATAAGAAAATGAATATTATAAGACAGACAGAGCTATAGGCATGCAATTAGAAAGTCTAATAATTACAAATGATAGTGATTGAAAGTCTTAAAGGGACGGTAAATGGTCTCCAGATGAAATTGTGACATTATAAATAAAACTATAACTTATAAATAATGATTAAATTGATGTAGCCAATACTTTAACCAAAAGATTTTTAGTGAATTTTCTGGTTTCTCCATACTGTAAGTTTATATGGTCGAAGCCTAAAAAAGCTTCTTTTTGAAAAAAGAGCGACCCCCAACATAGTGGAATGGTTGACGTTTCCTTGAAGGCTTTTCACTAATGTCCACCAATAGACAATAAAATAGTTGAAGCCAATGCACAAACGCAAGCATCTAACTTGAGTCATAACTTCTACAACCGGCCGAATTCCACCATTTACTTCTTCTACCTGCACAAACCATGCTTACACAACTTCGACAGCCAGTACTCTCAAGTGCACATCTAAATTTGTTTAATTCTATTTAAATGGCTGATTTACCATCATATGAATTAAAATTTTTTTAAATATATCGTGTTTTAGAGAAATTTAATTGTCTCTAAAGGACTTTGCAATGGAACAAGATTTCTTGTAATGGATTTGTACAATATTCTTTGACTATATTAGAGCTAAAACTATTAACATTTGTTGATTCCATCTTCGCGTGAGCTACTAGTAATCACTTACAACTTTTTTAAAAAATGTTTTAACTTGCCTATAGTAGCACTTACTTTTTTTTGTGTTGAGGACGGCCGTTTCGGGAGATGTGTCCCTTTGTCAACTCAGACCGTACGTTGACCCGGAACGGCCGACCTCAACAAGTAAAGTAAGTGCTACTATAGGCAAGTTTAAAACATTTAAAAGTGTTTAGTAAAACTATTACTTGAGATATTATTTTTCCACTACAATTTTTCAGTTATTACTGGTGACTTTTCAGAAACTCTCTTTGTACATATATCAAGAATTACATTAATTTTCATCAAAAATGTACTTGGATATACTTTGCAGAGACATCAATTTCCCTTGAAATCAAGTTTTGGTACTTCTGTTTTTAAGACTCATGGGCAAACATTTGAATTTCCTATGATTTTATTACTGGTAACAGTGTTTATGCATGGTGTTATATATACACCCTTTTATAGAAAAAAAATGGTTTGAAAGTTTTTTTACTTCAAAAGATCTGTAGTACCTGTGTTGATGATTTTCAAGTTAAATTGAAGAACTACAATGTTAGTCTACCAATACCAAATGTTTATATTTGTGGAGATAATATACATAGATAATTCTAATAATTCATACATAAATAGATTCATTAACTATTGCTATGAAAATTATTGATTTTTATTTTTTAATTCATGAATCACTGACGTCCATTGAGGAGATTTTATTAATATGGTAAGACTACTATTATTTTATTGAACACTTTTTATATACATAGATGTCTGAAAAACTGTGAAATTATTTACAATTGGATATGATTTATTTTTAAAAACATCATATATACAAATTTCTATTAACTTTCTTCGAATGTAATAGGCAACAAAATCTGCAAAAATATACAATTGCATAACTAAAATTTTCGTTTATTAAAATTAAAGTTTAGAAAATAAATTGGACTAATTAGTGTCAAGTAGGTCGAAATTTATAGTAATAATTTAATTCTTGTAAATAATAAATATTTTTAAAGAATTAGAATAAATAGAACATATTATATGCATTACCAACAAAAAATAAAAATAGGGGGAAATTGCAATAATTGTATTTAGGTGGCTATGCGATTGTCCTCAGTCATATGTTGGTAACCTCTCCGTCCTCTTGCATTTGCTCATTTCTTTTCGTCACTGGTTAATACTAGAAATACGTTTTGTTGTTGAATTGTAAAGCAATATTAAAAATGTTAAATAACTGTGTAAAATCTTTGGGTAAACAATTTGGCCAACAAGTAAGTTAACAGAAGATTACTTAGTTTAAAGACATGAAACAAAAAATATAAGTTTTCCAATGTAGTATTGCCTTAAGCCATAACGTATAAATTTAACAATTACTAAAACAGTCTATTAAAAAAAAAACATTTTCTCTCTATTCCAGACCAAGTTATTTTTCGTTTTGTAAGATAGTAAGTCATTTTAGTTAAGTAACTAATATTGATTTTAAGGTTTCAAATGAAGTTGGGAGGTTAGTTCTCTCGGTTTTCTAAACATCATTAAATTAAATGAATGTTTTGTAGCAGTATGAGAAGGTTTTTAGTCTATTTAAAAAATTGTACATTTATTTGTAGTGTTAAAAAAATAAAGTTATTATGTTTTGTTTTATTTATAATATATATATATATATATATATATATATATATATATATATATATATATATATATATACATTTTATTTGTTTAAAAATACAAATTAAAAGTTATTTTAAACAGTCTTTTAAATATTATCAGTATATAAATTGATGTGTAATTAATAATTTTTGTTAATCCAGGAATTTATGTGACTCAATTTGTTCTAAACAAAACTGAGTGCTTTAAAATACGGGAAACATACCTACTGCTTTAAAGTTGCAGTAATGGTTTTAGGAACATAACCATACTTGACAAACGTAATCCTGTAACAAAGAATTGTATACACTACATTGCTGTTTACCTATATTAAAATATATGGTTAAAATGCATAAGCTCGGCACCATACGTTATTTTGGGAAATTGTTCAAAACCACCAAATAGGACGATATCCACAAGAATTTTTTTTTATTGAAGTGGGAAAGTTACTTTTTTTCAATTTTAAGTAGGGTAAAAAGCTCAGCCACAGCACTGCGCATAAGGTTGTACTTATCGGCCGCTGTACTTCACGCAACCTTACGTGTGTAGATATTTGAGAAACAACGTTTTGGTTTAATTTTTATACATATATTTAAATATACTTATAAAGTCTCCAGTTAGGATAGATTTGGTTTTAAATTTATACAATACTGTTTACCTATATTAAAATGTACCTAACAAGTGTCAAGTCAGGTTACATTTGGTTTTAATTTTATACATTACCTAAATGGTTACACTTATACAATTCTATCCAAATCGATCCTGACTGGATATTTCAATATAAATATATAAAATTCACCTTCTTTGGCAGTAACAAAAATAATAGTTATCAATATAGCTTAAAGACATGTTTTTGTTACATTAAGTTTAGATTACTAAAACACGAAATACAGTTGTGACATCACAAAGCATTTGTATCACTCCGCGCCTATTCACAACTTCTACATCAGTGCTGAATTTTTTACCCTACTTTAAATTGAAAAAAGTAACTTTCCCACTTCAACAAAAAAATTTTTTTGTGGATATCGTCCAATTTGGTGGTTTTGAACAATTTCCCAAAATATCGTATGGTGCCGGGCTTTAGCATTTTTACTGAAATTTTTCAAACTGGCTTAAGATTTATGAAAATCAGAGATTTTGTTGAATATGGGGGAGGCCATTTAGAATGTTATCAGGTTTTTTCTATGGTGTACTAGATTGTGTCTAAAATGTTGAGAATATTTATTTTGAGTGAACTGGTTAGATTTTTTTTGTCAGTTTCAATATTATTTGTATTTAGTAGGTATTTTACAACATAACCATTAGCACATATATTACAGGATATTTTTATGTCAGATTTTCATCTGTAACATCTATAAATTAATATCTCGTATTTACAGGTTTTGACATTTGTATCTTACTGACGTTTGACAAAAATCAAAAAACGTGTAGAATAATTTAGGCATGTATAAACAGACATCTATACTACATTTATTTTGCCACTTACTACTTGTCATCAAGTCATTATTGTAGCAACGGAGGCAGCCTTTATGGAGTCTGTACATATATGTTTTACGTGATTTCTCGGAACCGTTAGACACTATCACCTCGGTGTGTTGTGATTTGTTTTTTTAGTCTGTGTATTTCGATATCCATTGAATTTAGGCGTTTGATATTGGTTACACTGTTGTTAAGAATGTAAAACTTGTATATGTGATTCCATGTTACACCCATATGAATGATTGCAAATTTATCATACAAATAAAAATTTTGAATCTTCTTAGGCTGTAAAACCACTGAAATAATTTGTTTTTTCATTCTTACATACATTAAACATTTTTATTTAAATAGAGTTCTAAACAATTTGAAAATTTATTTTTACAAACTAATTCCGCATTAATGATAGTCTATTAACCCTTAAGTGCATACTGTTGCAGAAATACAACAAACCGTATTTTTGCTTTCTAATCAATATGAATGAACTTTAGGGATTCTACTGCATAGTGTAGTATTTCAGCAACATACTATGTAACACTTAGTTAATACAATGGCTGCTTGGTAGCGCTAGTGTATCATTTGTACCATGTGTATCTCAGGTGACTAGTCTTTGAATGTTTACCGTATTTGCTCTCAAGTACAAGTGTTTATTTTATAGTTTTTTGTAGGTTTAGTGGTTAAAAAAAATAATGAATAGTTACAGTAGTGTTTAGTGAACTAGTGTGTGTTTTTATTTACTTAAAATATAAAGCATAGTTTTTTAAAAGTGCTCCAAACATTTGTTGCATTTATACAACACCATGCAGTAGAGATACCTAAGCCTGACAAACATAACCTATCAACTATAAACCTAGTTAATTTTGAGAATTATATTTCGTTTAAAAAATCATGTATAGGAAACATTTTAATAGTAAACATTTAACTGATAATGAGCTAGAGGAATATTTAAATGAATTTATTGAAAATGGTTACAACTCTGATGATGGTTTTGAATTAGGTGCTAGTTCAACCAGTAGGAAAAATTGAAAGGTATGATAGAAAATTAAAGAAAAGAATTTAAATTTCTTGTCCAAACATTGTCAAAGAATACAATGTTTGTATGGGTGGAGTTGACAATATGGATGCTTATGTGGGACGATGTCTTATACGCGTCAAAAGTCGAAAGTGGTATTTGAGAGTAGTATATCACAAGATAGATATGACAGTGATAAATGCATGGCTTCTCTATAAAAGAGTGAACATAGAAAAAGGTGTAGACAAAAAAAAACAATTAATGACAATGCCTGTCTTTCGAAGTGAATTAGCAGAGACATTTTGTAATTTCGGAAGCTGCATAACACCAAAACGTGGCCGTCCTGGCAGCATCAATGTAGAGCAACAACTTCAGGATAAAAAACGGAGAGGACCAACACAACATGTCCCAGCAAAAGACATGAGAACTGATAACATAGGCCACTGGCCTGTGTGGACAAACCGGAATAGATGTAGAATGCCGGGTTGTAAAGGGTTTTCACAGAATAAATGTGACAAGTGTGGGGGTGTTCTCTGCTATAATAAAAGTAATAACTGCTACAAGGATTTCCATTCAAAATGCTATTTCCTGGGGAAATTCAGTAAATCATTATAATTTTTATTTGTTTTTAAAAAAATAGAATTCACTTTTGTTTATTGAAGCTATTATTAGTTTTATAAAATTGATGTATGTAATATTTTTATGATGATGTATTTAATTTTTTATAAAATTGATTATAATTGCAATATAATATAAGTTTTCTACATATTTCTAAAATAATTAATTTGTTTGTAATTTTTATTTTTAAAATGGAACAAAATTTCTTGATTTTGTTAACAAAATTTGATTTGTTAATATTTAATTATATTAAAAACATTAAGAAAGTTAGGTAAGGTATTTTACAATAATTGTAATTACCATTTTACATCAAAGAATAACATATAAATGTAAATATAGTGTAAGCTAACAATATTGTAGTTGGTGATTCAGATAATAAAAAGTAGGTGTTTGTGTGCATGTTGTTGTAGTTCTGCAACACAAGGTTTTTTTGAAAAAAATACTGTAAAATTAATTGTATATTTTTTCAAGTATTTTTCCTGTTACTTACACATATAACTATATAAGAACAATTTTTTTCAATTAAAAATAAAAAATCATGCATTTAAGGGGAGCAACGGAGGCAGCCTTTATGGAGTCTGTACATATATGTTTTACGTGATTTCTCGGAACCGTTAGACACTATCACCTCGGTGTGTTGTGATTTGTTTTTTTTCAGTCTGTGTATTTCGATATCCATTGAATTTAGGCGTTTGATATTGGTTACACTGTTGTTAAGAATGTAAAACTTGTATATGTGATTCCATGTTACACCCATATGAATGATTGCAAATTTATCATACAAATAAAAATTTTGAATCTTCTTAGGCTGTAAAACCACTGAAATAATTTGTTTTTTCATTCTTACATACATTAAACATTTTTATTTAAATAGAGTTCTAAACAATTTGAAAATTTATTTTTACAAACTAATTCCGCATTAATGATAGTCTATTAACCCTTAAGTGCATACTGTTGCAGAAATACAACAAACCGTATTTTTGCTTTCTAATCAATATGAATGAACTTTAGGGATTCTACTGCATAGTGTAGTATTTCAGCAACATACTATGTAACACTTAGTTAATACAATGGCTGCTTGGTAGCGCTAGTGTATCATTTGTACCATGTGTATCTCAGGTGACTAGTCTTTGAATGTTTACCGTATTTGCTCTCAAGTACAAGTGTTTATTTTATAGTTTTTTGTAGGTTTAGTGGTTAAAAAAAATAATGAATAGTTACAGTAGTGTTTAGTGAACTAGTGTGTGTTTTTATTTACTTAAAATATAAAGCATAGTTTTTTAAAAGTGCTCCAAACATTTGTTGCATTTATACAACACCATGCAGTAGAGATACCTAAGCCTGACAAACATAACCTATCAACTATAAACCTAGTTAATTTTGAGAATTATATTTCGTTTAAAAAATCATGTATAGGAAACATTTTAATAGTAAACATTTAACTGATAATGAGCTAGAGGAATATTTAAATGAATTTATTGAAAATGGTTACAACTCTGATGATGGTTTTGAATTAGGTGCTAGTTCAACCAGTAGGAAAAATTGAAAGGTATGATAGAAAATTAAAGAAAAGAATTTAAATTTCTTGTCCAAACATTGTCAAAGAATACAATGTTTGTATGGGTGGAGTTGACAATATGGATGCTTATGTGGGACGATGTCTTATACGCGTCAAAAGTCGAAAGTGGTATTTGAGAGTAGTATATCACAAGATAGATATGACAGTGATAAATGCATGGCTTCTCTATAAAAGAGTGAACATAGAAAAAGGTGTAGACAAAAAAAAACAATTAATGACAATGCCTGTCTTTCGAAGTGAATTAGCAGAGACATTTTGTAATTTCGGAAGCTGCATAACACCAAAACGTGGCCGTCCTGGCAGCATCAATGTAGAGCAACAACTTCAGGATAAAAAACGGAGAGGACCAACACAACATGTCCCAGCAAAAGACATGAGAACTGATAACATAGGCCACTGGCCTGTGTGGACAAACCGGAATAGATGTAGAATGCCGGGTTGTAAAGGGTTTTCACAGAATAAATGTGACAAGTGTGGGGGTGTTCTCTGCTATAATAAAAGTAATAACTGCTACAAGGATTTCCATTCAAAATGCTATTTCCTGGGGAAATTCAGTAAATCATTATAATTTTTATTTGTTTTTAAAAAAATAGAATTCACTTTTGTTTATTGAAGCTATTATTAGTTTTATAAAATTGATGTATGTAATATTTTTATGATGATGTATTTAATTTTTTATAAAATTGATTATAATTGCAATATAATATAAGTTTTCTACATATTTCTAAAATAATTAATTTGTTTGTAATTTTTATTTTTAAAATGGAACAAAATTTCTTGATTTTGTTAACAAAATTTGATTTGTTAATATTTAATTATATTAAAAACATTAAGAAAGTTAGGTAAGGTATTTTACAATAATTGTAATTACCATTTTACATCAAAGAATAACATATAAATGTAAATATAGTGTAAGCTAACAATATTGTAGTTGGTGATTCAGATAATAAAAAGTAGGTGTTTGTGTGCATGTTGTTGTAGTTCTGCAACACAAGGTTTTTTTGAAAAAAATACTGTAAAATTAATTGTATATTTTTTCAAGTATTTTTCCTGTTACTTACACATATAACTATATAAGAACAATTTTTTTCAATTAAAAATAAAAAATCATGCATTTAAGGGGAGCAACGGAGGCAGCCTTTATGGAGTCTGTACATATATGTTTTACGTGATTTCTCGGAACCGTTAGACACTATCACCTCGGTGTGTTGTGATTTGTTTTTTTTCAGTCTGTGTATTTCGATATCCATTGAATTTAGGCGTTTGATATTGGTTACACTGTTGTTAAGAATGTAAAACTTGTATATGTGATTCCATGTTACACCCATATGAATGATTGCAAATTTATCATACAAATAAAAATTTTGAATCTTCTTAGGCTGTAAAACCACTGAAATAATTTGTTTTTTCATTCTTACATACATTAAACATTTTTATTTAAATAGAGTTCTAAACAATTTGAAAATTTATTTTTACAAACTAATTCCGCATTAATGATAGTCTATTAACCCTTAAGTGCATACTGTTGCAGAAATACAACAAACCGTATTTTTGCTTTCTAATCAATATGAATGAACTTTAGGGATTCTACTGCATAGTGTAGTATTTCAGCAACATACTATGTAACACTTAGTTAATACAATGGCTGCTTGGTAGCGCTAGTGTATCATTTGTACCATGTGTATCTCAGGTGACTAGTCTTTGAATGTTTACCGTATTTGCTCTCAAGTACAAGTGTTTATTTTATAGTTTTTTGTAGGTTTAGTGGTTAAAAAAAATAATGAATAGTTACAGTAGTGTTTAGTGAACTAGTGTGTGTTTTTATTTACTTAAAATATAAAGCATAGTTTTTTAAAAGTGCTCCAAACATTTGTTGCATTTATACAACACCATGCAGTAGAGATACCTAAGCCTGACAAACATAACCTATCAACTATAAACCTAGTTAATTTTGAGAATTATATTTCGTTTAAAAAATCATGTATAGGAAACATTTTAATAGTAAACATTTAACTGATAATGAGCTAGAGGAATATTTAAATGAATTTATTGAAAATGGTTACAACTCTGATGATGGTTTTGAATTAGGTGCTAGTTCAACCAGTAGGAAAAATTGAAAGGTATGATAGAAAATTAAAGAAAAGAATTTAAATTTCTTGTCCAAACATTGTCAAAGAATACAATGTTTGTATGGGTGGAGTTGACAATATGGATGCTTATGTGGGACGATGTCTTATACGCGTCAAAAGTCGAAAGTGGTATTTGAGAGTAGTATATCACAAGATAGATATGACAGTGATAAATGCATGGCTTCTCTATAAAAGAGTGAACATAGAAAAAGGTGTAGACAAAAAAAAACAATTAATGACAATGCCTGTCTTTCGAAGTGAATTAGCAGAGACATTTTGTAATTTCGGAAGCTGCATAACACCAAAACGTGGCCGTCCTGGCAGCATCAATGTAGAGCAACAACTTCAGGATAAAAAACGGAGAGGACCAACACAACATGTCCCAGCAAAAGACATGAGAACTGATAACATAGGCCACTGGCCTGTGTGGACAAACCGGAATAGATGTAGAATGCCGGGTTGTAAAGGGTTTTCACAGAATAAATGTGACAAGTGTGGGGGTGTTCTCTGCTATAATAAAAGTAATAACTGCTACAAGGATTTCCATTCAAAATGCTATTTCCTGGGGAAATTCAGTAAATCATTATAATTTTTATTTGTTTTTAAAAAAATAGAATTCACTTTTGTTTATTGAAGCTATTATTAGTTTTATAAAATTGATGTATGTAATATTTTTATGATGATGTATTTAATTTTTTATAAAATTGATTATAATTGCAATATAATATAAGTTTTCTACATATTTCTAAAATAATTAATTTGTTTGTAATTTTTATTTTTAAAATGGAACAAAATTTCTTGATTTTGTTAACAAAATTTGATTTGTTAATATTTAATTATATTAAAAACATTAAGAAAGTTAGGTAAGGTATTTTACAATAATTGTAATTACCATTTTACATCAAAGAATAACATATAAATGTAAATATAGTGTAAGCTAACAATATTGTAGTTGGTGATTCAGATAATAAAAAGTAGGTGTTTGTGTGCATGTTGTTGTAGTTCTGCAACACAAGGTTTTTTTGAAAAAAATACTGTAAAATTAATTGTATATTTTTTCAAGTATTTTTCCTGTTACTTACACATATAACTATATAAGAACAATTTTTTTCAATTAAAAATAAAAAATCATGCATTTAAGGGGAGCAACGGAGGCAGCCTTTATGGAGTCTGTACATATATGTTTTACGTGATTTCTCGGAACCGTTAGACACTATCACCTCGGTGTGTTGTGATTTGTTTTTTTTCAGTCTGTGTATTTCGATATCCATTGAATTTAGGCGTTTGATATTGGTTACACTGTTGTTAAGAATGTAAAACTTGTATATGTGATTCCATGTTACACCCATATGAATGATTGCAAATTTATCATACAAATAAAAATTTTGAATCTTCTTAGGCTGTAAAACCACTGAAATAATTTGTTTTTTCATTCTTACATACATTAAACATTTTTATTTAAATAGAGTTCTAAACAATTTGAAAATTTATTTTTACAAACTAATTCCGCATTAATGATAGTCTATTAACCCTTAAGTGCATACTGTTGCAGAAATACAACAAACCGTATTTTTGCTTTCTAATCAATATGAATGAACTTTAGGGATTCTACTGCATAGTGTAGTATTTCAGCAACATACTATGTAACACTTAGTTAATACAATGGCTGCTTGGTAGCGCTAGTGTATCATTTGTACCATGTGTATCTCAGGTGACTAGTCTTTGAATGTTTACCGTATTTGCTCTCAAGTACAAGTGTTTATTTTATAGTTTTTTGTAGGTTTAGTGGTTAAAAAAAATAATGAATAGTTACAGTAGTGTTTAGTGAACTAGTGTGTGTTTTTATTTACTTAAAATATAAAGCATAGTTTTTTAAAAGTGCTCCAAACATTTGTTGCATTTATACAACACCATGCAGTAGAGATACCTAAGCCTGACAAACATAACCTATCAACTATAAACCTAGTTAATTTTGAGAATTATATTTCGTTTAAAAAATCATGTATAGGAAACATTTTAATAGTAAACATTTAACTGATAATGAGCTAGAGGAATATTTAAATGAATTTATTGAAAATGGTTACAACTCTGATGATGGTTTTGAATTAGGTGCTAGTTCAACCAGTAGGAAAAATTGAAAGGTATGATAGAAAATTAAAGAAAAGAATTTAAATTTCTTGTCCAAACATTGTCAAAGAATACAATGTTTGTATGGGTGGAGTTGACAATATGGATGCTTATGTGGGACGATGTCTTATACGCGTCAAAAGTCGAAAGTGGTATTTGAGAGTAGTATATCACAAGATAGATATGACAGTGATAAATGCATGGCTTCTCTATAAAAGAGTGAACATAGAAAAAGGTGTAGACAAAAAAAAACAATTAATGACAATGCCTGTCTTTCGAAGTGAATTAGCAGAGACATTTTGTAATTTCGGAAGCTGCATAACACCAAAACGTGGCCGTCCTGGCAGCATCAATGTAGAGCAACAACTTCAGGATAAAAAACGGAGAGGACCAACACAACATGTCCCAGCAAAAGACATGAGAACTGATAACATAGGCCACTGGCCTGTGTGGACAAACCGGAATAGATGTAGAATGCCGGGTTGTAAAGGGTTTTCACAGAATAAATGTGACAAGTGTGGGGGTGTTCTCTGCTATAATAAAAGTAATAACTGCTACAAGGATTTCCATTCAAAATGCTATTTCCTGGGGAAATTCAGTAAATCATTATAATTTTTATTTGTTTTTAAAAAAATAGAATTCACTTTTGTTTATTGAAGCTATTATTAGTTTTATAAAATTGATGTATGTAATATTTTTATGATGATGTATTTAATTTTTTATAAAATTGATTATAATTGCAATATAATATAAGTTTTCTACATATTTCTAAAATAATTAATTTGTTTGTAATTTTTATTTTTAAAATGGAACAAAATTTCTTGATTTTGTTAACAAAATTTGATTTGTTAATATTTAATTATATTAAAAACATTAAGAAAGTTAGGTAAGGTATTTTACAATAATTGTAATTACCATTTTACATCAAAGAATAACATATAAATGTAAATATAGTGTAAGCTAACAATATTGTAGTTGGTGATTCAGATAATAAAAAGTAGGTGTTTGTGTGCATGTTGTTGTAGTTCTGCAACACAAGGTTTTTTTGAAAAAAATACTGTAAAATTAATTGTATATTTTTTCAAGTATTTTTCCTGTTACTTACACATATAACTATATAAGAACAATTTTTTTCAATTAAAAATAAAAAATCATGCATTTAAGGGGAGCAACGGAGGCAGCCTTTATGGAGTCTGTACATATATGTTTTACGTGATTTCTCGGAACCGTTAGACACTATCACCTCGGTGTGTTGTGATTTGTTTTTTTTCAGTCTGTGTATTTCGATATCCATTGAATTTAGGCGTTTGATATTGGTTACACTGTTGTTAAGAATGTAAAACTTGTATATGTGATTCCATGTTACACCCATATGAATGATTGCAAATTTATCATACAAATAAAAATTTTGAATCTTCTTAGGCTGTAAAACCACTGAAATAATTTGTTTTTTCATTCTTACATACATTAAACATTTTTATTTAAATAGAGTTCTAAACAATTTGAAAATTTATTTTTACAAACTAATTCCGCACTAATGATAGTCTATTAAATATCCAGCATACTAAGAGTTAACATTTATAATTAATTGATATAATTTTTTTGGTGAGGTGTTGAGTGTTTTTCATATTATATGGAGAAAGACCTCTGTTTATCATAAGCAAATTCATCTAAGATAATTTTGAAAACATTGATGCTATTGCATTTTATAACTATGGTATTTTTTCAATTTCATCTATTGGATATCTAAATTTTTAGTTATTCAACTTGTCACAAGTTGTGCTCCAGTATTTGTATTGTAGATTTTGAGTATACCTGGTGTAGCTCTATCTGATTAAATTCTTGTTATTATTTTTGTAATATAAATACTTGTCTAAATAATTTATGTACTTATATTTTCACCAAATGTTTTTTTTTTACTAGTTAATTACACTGTGAGGTCCAAAATAATAATAAAAGGCTATTGATATTGATTGTAATTTTTTTAAAGTTATAAATTGTTTTTGTACGGACAAAAATAAATTTAGACCGATTATTATGTTTATTTATTTGTTATTTCAAGTAGGTTTAAATCTGTTGGTGTTAGAGATAGAAATTCTATAGGATAGTCAGTAAAACTATAGTCCTAATGATGTTGGTTTTATTATTATTTTTTTTTCACTCTATTCAATGTGTAAAACACGAATATCAACTTTTTCTTCTGCAGGAAATACGGAAAGTGACTTTTTTTCACATTTCAAATGTTAATCTGTAATGGCATTTAGGCCGAACCAATGTCATGGCATTTAGGCGTGAACCGGGCGCACATTAGCTACAGCGCACTGCACTATGTCTAGATTTGGTTGTAATTTAATACAACATTACTGTATTCCTGCATTAAAATATACCTACGAAATATACATTCAATATAGATTTGGTTGTAATTTAATACAAAATTACTATATTCCTACATTAAAATATACCTACAAAGTATCCAGTCAGGATAGATTTTGGCGGAAGAAAGTTAATATTTGTGTTAAAACGAGTAATTAAAAAAAAAAAAAACAATTTAAAAAGTCATTAAGACTATATTTTTACCGTACTGATGGTTAAACTACAACACTTGTAAATATTTTACAAACTTGCCTATAGTAGCAATTACTTATATTTGTTGAGGGCAGCCGTTTCGGAAGATGTGTCCCATTGCCAACTCAAACCGTAACTGATCTCAAGGTTTTCGTAGGTTAGGGTGGGGGTGGGATATTATGGATACACCCATACCCCCCCCACCATAATATCCCACCCCCTCCCTAACACCCTAACCTACGCAAACCTTGAGATCAGTTAAGGTCTGAGTTGACAATGGGACACATCTCCCAAAACGGCTGCCCTCAATAAATATAAGTAAGTGCTACTATAGGCAAATATGTAAAATATTTACAAGTATTTTATTGAAAACTAGTAGCTCACTTAAAGACGGAATCATCAAATTTCATGATTATAGTTAATGTTTCAAGAAAAGACTACTGTAAATAGCAGATTTAAGTAATAGATGATGGCTAGAGCTTTTGCATGAACTGTAACCTGTTTTTAAAACCTATAATAAAATTGTAGGCTTCATATAATTTACATTTTTGCCCTTTTTAATTTCCTTAGAGAAAGGAAATAAGGAGTATATGAATGTATCATATAGAGGGCGAAATGAGATTATTTTGTTGATTTATAAAGTATGATGTATAAAGTAGTATGTTGTTTATACTCGTCAAAGAAATTGTTTAATTTATTGCAAATGAAGTACAAAATGTACTTCATAGAATTAGACACGAATTTATCTGTTTTAGAAGTTTTCTGTGATATTTATTAGGTTTCATGATACATTTGTTTCAACTAATTATTACTGCAGATACTCTTGTTGCCATTAATTTATTCTGAAATTAAATTTTGTTATTGAATGAAAACTAATTTTTTAATATGATTATTAGAGGTTAGTTGAACTGATACTGGCAAACACTACTTGCTCAACCCCCTAAGGTAATGCAGCGAGAATAAAGAAATTGTAAAGTTTTTTTTTAATGTTAGTAACTTATATTTGAAGTAATAACTAAGTAACATTTATGTATTTAAGTCCTCATATATTGTCTATACAAAGTACTACATTAGAAACAGCTTCAGAAAATTCAGATACTTTTATTGACTTGTTTAAACTTGGAACCAGTTTTTAGATGTCGTCTTCTATTGGGCTATTAAAAGTGACAAAATAATCTAAGAAATAATTATTTGGGATTGAATTGGTTTTGTAAACTTTCTCCACAGATGTATTTTTTTTTACAAAAATCTTTAAAAACTGATATCGATATAAGAACTTTCTATATTTATATCATCATACACATTATCAAAAAATTGGACTGGAAAATTAGAAAATGGCCTGTCATTGGCAGGTGTAAAGAGGCTGAAATTTATTGTAAGTGAAAAACTTTATATTTCGTGTGAAAGAAACATTTATGTATTTCTGAAACTATTCAAATATTAACTAATACTTTTAATGTCTCTTAATAACTTAATTTTTTATATAGGCTAATGACAGATCACAGACAATTAATTCATGGTTTTTTTAACACTCAACGATTTGAATTTCTCTAGAAAAGGAATTTTGGAAAAAAATTCGAAACGTTGAGTGTTAAAAAACGCATGAATTAATTGTCTGTAATCTGTCATTAGGCTATATAAAAAATATTCAAATATTTCTAAAATTATCTTCTTCAAGCTTATTGATAAAAGAAAATTGTAAACTAAGGTTTTTGAAGTTAATTTTCTAGTCTTTTAATTAGCTCAGCTTTTTCTCTTTAATTAAACAGGTTTTTATAACTTGTGTTTGACCTATTTTAAAAACTTATCTGTATTCCATCTTAAAGAAGTCATAAAGGTCATATTTTTAAATCACTCTCAAATCATAGTGTAGTATTTTATTGTTATACATACACTAGGCTAATATTCCTTTATCAATGACTAGTATTCACAAAATTTTTTCATTCCAGTCATCAGTCTTACATTTTGAATAGTTGATAATAAATTCAATAAAAGGTGGGATGTGTATACAAATTTTCATTCAGAGTAATGCATTGTAATTTTTGATAGGGGAGTAGGGGGTGGATATATCCCACCCTGAAATTTCTGGAGTAAAAGTATGCACAAGATATCTAGAAGCACTAAATAATCTTATTAATTATGTTAATGGTTAGTTTTCAGTTAAAGGACATATTTTATCAATTAGATGGAGGCTTAACTGTTTTATTGTCATTATAATTTTTATTTTTAATTAAATTCATTTATTTTCCCCTTGGTTTAAAAAAGCAATTTTGTGTTTATTTTATAAGCTATGGAAACTGAAGCTAATCTGGTTTTGGTTGTTTATTCTTCTAACAAGTTGATTTTTGTTATTCTTGAACTTTAGTTTGTTTCCTTAAATATTGTACACACAGTAGGTTATTTTTTTTAAGGGAGTACCAAGGATCATCTATATTTGTAAAACTTATTTTTATTTGTTCATGATTTAAAAATTTTTTTTTTTTTTACTTGTTTGTGTTTTAATGTTATTTTTAAGATGGCTTTATATCAAATAGTTTAGTTCTTAGTGTTGAAAGAGCATTTTAAAATATTTTTTGGGACAGATATTAAAATAATAAAAAATTCCTTTTAGGAAACGTTGTGATACGTTTTTATAAAATCCTAGCATTAAAGGTTCTTGTAACTTTCAGGAGATATTACTTTGTTAATTTAGTACTAGATTTTATACTACAATTATGGTTGGATCTTGAAGTGACCTTACAGGTGTAGAGCATTAGAGGTTACCTTGTATTCTCTTCCCATTCTGACAACAGGATTTTCTTAGTGTATAGCTAGCTCTTTTGAATATCCAAGTACAGGTACTTGGCTTGCTGAATTCCTGATATGAGGTGTTAAAGCCTCTCAGATTTTCATGCCCTATGATCAGCTTCACCATGGTTCCGAGCCGTAGCCTACTAGAGCAAATCTATACCACTGGGTCTCAGTCTTATTATAGCCCAACGATGTATTCTAATCTTATACAATATCAGTGAACATTTGGGTCAAATTCACCACATTTGGGCGACTTCTTCAGCCTCGTTAGCAATAACGAATGGCAACAAGATTTCGATATTTATTCGAAAATATTTAATTTTTGTTCTTAAATGTTAGTCTGTACCACTACTATATCAGGTTTATCAGGCCATAAAATTAAATATAAAGTGTAAATGGTTAATTGCTTCTTCTTAAGAATTTTTTTTTAAAGATTTTGTGTTGTACATCTTGAGCTTTTTTAAATTACTTCTATTTGTATCATTTGGCAAAAAAAAAAACACTTCCTATATTTTTCACTATATGCGTTTCATAGTAGAACATTGGATTGTTCAGTGCTGTGAGTCTTGTCCATTACTCACAGCATTGAACAACCCACTGATCTAGTGTGAAACGTGTCTGCTGAAAAATATCAATAAGTAGTGGTTTTTGTCAGGCGATACAAACAGAAGTAGTTTTTTAAAACTTTTTATTGAATAAGTTTGACAAATTATAAATTTACATTAATTTATTGTGTTATTTAATTTGTTTAAAGTAATATTTGCATTAATTACTGTCATTAAAAATACAATATTGTACATCTAGATGTTCAATTGTTTATTTTCTGTAGTTGTTGCCAATACTTGACTATAATATATATAAGGGATTGTTAGGACAACTCCTGCAGAGGAAGAAACTTGTTAGGCAATAATTTCCATATGTATAATTAATAGTGTAGCAGATCTAGTTTGTTTTTATTTTATTTGTATACACATTTTTGTCTAACATTTTTCAACTTAAGAGTTGCAAAATAAACCAAGCCACTTTAAAATATTGACATTAGTTGTCACTTTTCTTCTCTATACAATCCTATAGGTACTCTAATAAGCATATTTTATTTATTCATATTTATTATATGCTAATTCTAGAAATTTCTTAATAAATATGGAATTAATAATTTAAATAAGTTTACTGTAGATTAAACTTTTAATAAATATAATGTTCTTTAAACTTGATATTTTTTTGTTGTTGCTTTTTCTGCAACAGGCAAGATGCGGGACTACATCCAGTCAGGCCATGACTATGGTAGGCAATTATATTAATAGTGTATTTTAATAGCTTTTGTTATTACTGTGAGCATGGGTGTGTTTATTTTTTAATTATTTTAAAAAAATTGTAACATTTTGCTATTGCAATAATTAAAATATTTGGCTAAAACTGCCAACTTATTGATGTTTTTAGCCGACATTATTATATCAGGGGATTGTTCCACTATGCTTCTTTACTCATGAGTCGCCTTTGTGGCTCAGCATTACACAACATGGGCGCCCATGTATAATTTTATGGAGGGGGCCAAATCTGATTCCTGGCGGATTGGGATTCCCTCCATGAGAAGGGGGTCCGGCAAATTTTGAAAAATTAAGGTTAAAATGGTGAGTTTTAAGGCACTTTAGAAAATTCGAAACTTCTAATTTTTATAGGCTTTTTTGTATCGATTAATTAATTTTTTTATGGAATGAGTGAATCTTTATTCCTTAAAATACTAAAAAATATAATAAAAAGCTCCGAGATAAAAGGAAACGCCCCTATAGTATGGCTATATTAGTAGAATATGAATGTCTGGGTAAATGGGTTGAAATAATATTGGAGTGTATAAAATTAAATTATAGTACTATGCAAATCCTTGAATTAGATCAATTATTATTAGACCTACTTCATAAATGGTTTGTTTTCCCTTGTTTTGTTTTGTGTTATGAATAAAGAAATAGCAAAGTAAAAGTTTTTCACTGGCATAGGCATTAGTATGAGTCCTATAGTAGAACAAAAGAGTGGTAGTGTAGGGTGTAGGGTACATCTCTTAAACTTAAACAAACAAGAAAAACAATAAGTTGAAAATATATAAGTAAGTATAATAAATTAGTAAGAAAAAATATATAAGTTGAACAAACAAGAACTGCTCCGGTTGAAACAAACATGTATCACGAAACTATTCAAATAATCAAATAGAGAATATAATTACAAAAGTTGTTTAAACGTACTTAATTTCTTTGTTTAAATACATTTACATTTTAATTGCTTAATAACATTGAGCAAGTCTTATGAAAAAAAAGATTTGTTCTTAATAAGGTCTGTCCAGACATGAGCCGAATCGTGAGCAAAACAGCGTGCGTAACAGCGAGCCGAGCCGCAAGCCTGGCCGCGAACAGTATTCATCCCATCGGGGTCTGTCCAGACATGCGCGGAACAGCATGCCGAGCATTGTTCCATAAGTGAGTGAATCAAAAAATCAAGCTTAAGTTTTTGATTAATCTCAGGAATAAAAAATATTATAAAATTAAAAAATTTCATTATAAAAATTTTTTCTTCATTTAAAAAAAATATTAAAAAACTTAAATGTTTGAACTTTTCTTTTTTTATCTATCTAAATGATAAAAATAATAAGATTAATGAAAGCATTTAAAGTTTTGCTTTTAATGTATGTTTATCTTTTATCAGTTTGAATAATCACTTATAATAGAAACATATATTCAACTTTTTCGCATATCAATTCAGGGATAAAATTACTTAATTAGGCCTGCATTAAAAATTATGAGATATTTAAATACTTACCACTTCTTGTTCCCATAATCTTATTTATTTTGGCTTTTTCTCTTCTAAGCGATGCCATCATCAAATTAATCTTATTTTAGACTCCTCTTTGGTAGTATCAAGTTCTTGGGCAATTTCCTCTTGTGCATAATTTTTTTGAATTTGATTAAAATGATTTAGATGCTTTGGATCCCACAAACACTCTTTGCCTCTGTATAAATCAATAAACGTCAAGCAATCTCATTCTGTCCACTTCATTACGTTTTTAAGGTTCACAACGAGTAAGAGAATTTTAAAAAAAAGAAAAATAAAAACAGATGAGTAAAGGAAAACAAATTAAAACAACGATAAGTTAAAAACAAAAGTAAATACAAAGTAAAATGTCAATAAAATAAAACGACGAGTAACAAAAATATATAACTTGACAACTTCAATGATCATACTGACTGTGTATGTTTGTGGAAATGTTCGTCTCCTCCGTCCAGACATGGGCATGGCTGGTGTATCATTCTTGCAAGCGTTTCCTTTGAAATACCAACAACTGGTGGGACGCAGAAATGCTCGCTACGACGATACTGCACTTGTGACAAGGCTCGCTGATCGGCAAAATGTTACACCATAATGCTCGCGGCTCATGTCTGGCCAGCTACAGGCCTTCGTATTTGCCAGATTACCCTAGACTAATATTTGTCTGAAAATGCAAATTGCAAATTTCTCTTTTTCTGTCCAAATTGATCAATAACTTTATCCTGGAAACTAGCACACTTTGATTTCACTCTGTTTCTGTGTAAACTGAGCAGACACAATCCAGAAAGACGGTCCTCGCCAATCGTACTACGTAGCCAAGTCTTTACACGGCGGAGTGTACTAAAGGAGCTTTTCACAGTGCAAGTTGTAGGATGTATAGTTTGATAATAAATTATCATTTCCCTCACTGCTGGATGAAATGTGGTTTCTGTGAGAACATCTTGGAGTGTTGTTTTTTCCGAAAATTCTTTAGATTTCTATAAATCGAACTATAATCTGGCCTCTCCTTCAAAGTTATCAATGTTATAGAACTCTTGAAGTCTTTTAATATCTGTCATATAATCTTCCTTAATGTGAAGCTTTTTTATTGCAAGAGGGTATAAAATTCCTCCTTTAAACGCTACCTCATTACTGTTTTCAAATCTTGTTGATAAAGACATAATTAATCAAGCTATGTAAGAATTATAAATTGATGCTCTGAAGTAATCCTCACATGTACCACACTCAACATTAAATCTTTTGGACTGCCTGCCAGCCAATCTTGGAATTTTTATGTCAATATCAAGTTCATTACAAGTACGCGTGACCTCTTTGAAAATGTTTGAGAATTCATTCGAATTTTCCTCTCTATGGCTTTTAAAAGCCCCCAGTAAATCTGTATTTATGTACTGATGTACTTTGTGAAGGTCCATATCGATACTCTGTAGCTTATTAACTGCAGGCTCTAGATAAGAAGAGTATCTGGAAATAATAATCAAGCAAATAATGAATTTTGCCGAAGATGTAGCAGTATCTAGCTGGTTGGCATGTGCTCTTGTTTCCTGACTGACATTTCGATCAGATGCAAGTGTTCCCAGGCTTTTTTTAATAGTCAGAAAGTGTTCTTTGAATAGCCTGATCGATATATTTGTGTGACCACCGTGTTTCACAGAATAGTGGAATATTTTTTATGCTTTTTCTACGTAAAACACTTTTCCTAAAAAACTGTATAACTTGTTTAATGGTTCCAACACTATTCCGAATTTCTTGAACATTATTTAGGTCATTAACTACTAAGTTCAGTCTATGTGGGGCACAGTGATAATACACTGCTTTAGGGTATTTTTCTTTTATTCTAGCCTGCACACCACTTTCATGTCCTGCCATTGTAGAACAACCATCAAACCCTAAGCCAGTCAATTTGGTCATATCTAATCCAATATTCTCAACAAATGATAAAATTGATGAAGAGATTCCCTCAGCATCTAACTGGCTTAGTTAAGAAAATCCTAAGAACTCTTCTTTCACATCAAACTTCATGGGCTCTTCTTCAACAACAAACCGTACACTGACTGATAACTGTTCTTTACCGCTTATGTCAGCAGTTTCATCTGCTAAAAGCGAAAATGCCACTGATTTATTAACTTCATCAACAATCTCTCCTTGTAAAATAGAGCCACACACATTCATTAGATCGTTCTGTACTCTGTGGGACGTATATTTTGCCCTACTGCCATGGTTTTCCAAATGATTTTTCAGCACTTTGTCACCTGAACTAACTCTGAACTGAAGTAAATCTTCAAAATTTCCTTCATTTGAGTGTTTCCCTCGAATTGATTTATCATGGGTGCCACAAAATATTAGTGATGCTAGAATGGGTCTTAGCTTTTCACAATTAGCATTTATAAGTTCATTGATCCCGCTGTCTATTTGCTCGATGATATTTTTTTTCTTTATTTCTATGGAATCAGTAAAACTTTTCGCTTTACTTATAGACTCATGATGCCAATTGCTCTGTTCATGGCTTTTAGCATCTTCATGAAAATGTTTGTAATCTTGATGAGCTCTCACAACTAATGCTCCAAATAATCTTCTTTTAAATATCGTACAAAATTTGCAAAGCCACCTTTCAATTTTGGTGAGTAGACCAACCATGAATATTTTTCAAACCAATTTTTTGAAAACTTCTATTTCTTATATTGCCATTTTTAACATCTTGTTTGAAGTTACATGTTGAATTTTGTACAATTGGATTGGTTAGTAAACTATACTTCATGTCATCTGACAGCAGTACAGATACGTCCTGATTTAGATTTATGTACTCACCTAAATCAAACTGATTTTGATTAGCAACTGATGTTGATGCTTGGGGCTGTGTATAATCAAGCACAGTCGACTCTTCAATGATAATATGATTGGAGATATTTTGGCATGGCATTTTTGAAGATGTTATTTCAGGTTCAGATGTAATTGAGTCCTCCTTCCTGGCTCTTTTCAAAGTACCACCATTATTTTTTAGCCCAAAGAAATGTCTGACATCCATGTCACTAAAATAAAACAGAAAATATTTTTTTTTTTTTTTTTATTTTGGGAGCGGGTTTAAACTGCCCGAAACACCGCTACCTTAGGTATATTGTACTTACCTAACTGATCTAGTCAAATAGCCCCTTCCCTCTTACCAGGTTTAGGAGTTTCCTGACTAGTGTTTTACCTTCAGCATCCACCAGAGCTGTACTATCACCAAAGAGGTTGAAGCGCCTCTCGGCAAGGGCTTCACATCTGTAAATGATGTGTGTGGCAGTCTCCAGTTCTTGATCGCATAATCTGCACACTGGTTCATCTTTGTAGATACCCATTTTATGCAGATGTTTCCTTAGTCCACAGTGTCCCGTGAGTAGACCTGTGGCTATCCTCAATTCCTGCCTAGACAGATAGATGAGACTCTCCTGCAGCCCCAAGGAAGGTTTTCTAAGGGTTAGCTTACTATGTCTCATCCCTTCAGCCCTGACCTAGTGCTCACAGTGTCTTTCAGCCATCCACCTTCGCACTGCAATCTTGACCATGGATTTGGAAATACCTACCGCCAGCTCCGGTTTAATCAGGGGAGTCAAAGACCCCTCTCTGGCCAGCCCATCTACGGCTTCATTTCCAAATATTCCCCTATGCCCTGGACCCAACCTTTCTTGATTTGATTGTACCTTGCCAGGGCTCTAGGTTATTTAGGCACTCCCTGACTATGGCCCCAAGTTCAGGACATTATTAACTGTTGCTCATAGAGCGAACCGCCTGCTTTACTCTCTTTTGTTACAACTGTGTCGTTAGGGTAGTTTCCCGCCCATACTTCACTGCCGCATTGTCCTTGGTTCAATGGGAGGTGAGAGTAGCATTGTGAGGACTTAATTCCCAACTACCCCAGTCCCCAGTCAGAGCAGTTATTTCTACCACACTCAACCGGTTGATTGACGAGGAGGGATAATTCCTCACCTTTGAACCATTGAACCATTGCCTTGGTCCGAGCCTGCTAATTCAGAAACCTTCTAAAATCCTTATTCACAAGTAACCCACATATCTGTAAGCCGTTCCACTATCCGCCACCCGTGGACCCGCCCGGTTGCTCAGGCCAGCTATCCGGGACGGAAAACATTAGAACTTCCATGGTTCAGCGCTAAGGAGGTTCCGGAACGTCCAAAAAGGTTCAATCGTATGGCTGAATATTTTCGGAAACGTCCACCGTTGGACCATCACATATGCGCTTCTGGAGGGGGAAATCCACTAGCTATACATTTAAACTGAAAACCCAACCATTCATAACATTCATACGAATCTAGTGGTGTAAATAGCCCTCAGATCGGAAGATTTTGAAATTTTTTATGAACATTTTTTGAAAAATTTGTGTTTAATACAATCCGAAAAAATCAATTAGTTAACGAACTCAGATAAGTTACTATAATTATATTAAACGCACAGAAAAATTTGCTCTTTGAGGATGTTAAAACTCACCATTTTTAAAGTTGGGTTAAAAAAAGTTAAACCCCTCCCATTCAGTCATCCTAGATAGGCATATGTAAGTTAATGACATGTAACAAGAATATCTACTGGAACTTGAATTGCATTTGTTAAATTTTGCAATATTTAAAGTCAATAATTTGATTCTAAGAAGAATAAAATTTAGAGCTTTAAAAAACTAAAAAACAAGAAAAACTGTGTTGAACTTCATTATAAAATTGTTGAGAGCTATTAACTGAATATTAGGCCTAATAGTAAAGTATTTTGCTACGCATTAATGGGCTATAATATTCGTACATTGAATATAAATTAGGATTATGGAGACTGTTTCCTTAAAAAAAAATGTTTCATTTAATTGAAACGTCACTTTAGGTGCGTTTGATTGTTTGATTTGAAGTGGGATTTTACTTTTATCGTATTTCCAACATCCTGATTGTATAAAAGCATTTTTGATATTTGTTTTTTTTTTCTTTCGTCATTTCATTTATTATAGGATAGGATAGTATCCGACAAATTATTTTGAGGTTGGAAGTTTTTTAAATATAGGCTATTATTTCAGTTTTATAAGTGGAGTTTTTTTTTTTTTTTAAATTTTAACCGGGGCATGACAGTCTAATATCTGATTTTACTGAAATATCTCACTATGTTCAGGGTGTTTCAGGAGGAACTGATTATATAACGCTAAAAATGAGAAAAAAAGCTTCGTTAGTGAGTTACGACTAGCGAAAGATTTCACCTGCAATTCAGTTACCCCTGTGAAATAAATCAATAAATGTATAGGCCCTACTTAAGTAAGCAGATTCAAATTTTATCCTCCTTAAGCTTTTTCTATAAATTTGAGCAATTAGGGGTAGTTTTCACCCTTGAAAATGTATTTTTAGATGGTTGAAATATTTAACAATTACAATTAGAGTATCAGACAATCATTATTTTTAATTCTGAACCAAATTTCACTCTTTTTACGCTTTTTTATAGATTTTGACAATAAGGGGTAGTTTTCACGCTTAAAAAATAAAAAAGCGCCCGTCGGCACTATATAGATTTTGAAGTAGAGATTAACTTAATCCCAAATTTGTATGCAAATCAGTCTTTTCTGAAAAATTTGCGAAGTTTTTTCCTATTTTAAGCTTTGTTTCCTCGACTAATATTAAAGATAAATCAAATTAAAACGTCGATTTCTACAATTCAATTAAAGGTAATGTAGCTTAGGCTATAACATATAATAAACTATTAAAATTAATATGTGGACAAAATTGTATGTTTTGTTTAACTTAACAGAAAAGAAATATACCTAATATCTATGTATCATATTAATATACATAGGAATTCTTTTGAAATTGATTCTTGACGTTTGTTATGTTTCGTTATTAGAAAATGTTTTCACTTACCAATTAGGCTAATAATTTATCAATTTTGTAAATCGTAACACGGTACTGTACACTATAGTCAATATATAATCTCCCTGCTTCCTACTTGCACCCAATACATCACTACAATGTCGAACACAGATGACATGCAACAGAGAAGAAATGCAGCGTCAGTCGGAAGGGCCTAGGTTGTCCTTCCTGTCACGTTTTCCTTATCATTGGGATAGCTGGCTCGCTGTGTCAGCGCCTAGAATATTAGTCATGTCCTCTTTAACTGTTTTCCTTTAATTGACGCAACCATTAACTGGTCCACATTGACATAATATGGATATTCGATAGCTTCTGACTTTAAAACCTACTTCCTTCAGTTAAGGTGTTAATGTAGCAGAATCTCATAAATATACTATTTATATTGTTAATACTGTGAAAATTTATTATAATTAAAATATAGTTCTTCCACATCAGCTGAAAATAAAAAAGAAATATTTTTACGAAAGTCTTAATAATTTTAATTTGTATTTTTCTGGGAGCTAGGGGGGCCACGGGCTGCTAGCTTATGGGCGCCCATGTTAAACAATATACTGTTCTTGTGCTATATATTCATCAACTGTAGATATTTGAACTGTGGTTTTAATCAAGAATTTTAATTTTTGCAGGAGTTATTCTTGTAATAATTTCCTCTGATGATGATTGCTTTGCAATCAAAATGTACAGGATTAAATAAAAAGTGTTTTGGGTGAAGAGATTTTATTTATTAAAAATTTTAAAACAAATGACACCACAGTTACTCTGAGTTATTAAAACCTGTATTGTTTTTTAATAAACTGTAATTGGAGTTGTCTGAGAAGCAAAAAGGGTGTTGACATGGCGTAAACTTAAATTTTGACTTAATTAAGTTTACTATATAATATTAAACTGGTGTTGAATTTTAGTGTATTATTTCCCTGTAAAGATTAATTGTCTATTAAATTCCTTTTATTAGCTCACTCTCTCCTGATATATATATATATATATATATATATATATATATATATATATATATATATATATATATATATATATATATATATATAAAGAACAAAAGTCAAAATACAAATACAAGAATTATATTTGAATTTACAATTCAAATATAATTCTTGTATTTGTATTGACTTTTGTTCTTTAATAATACACAAGAATACATATTGCGATATATATATATATATATATATATATATATATATATATATATATATATATATATATATAATAAAATAAAAACATTTCAAAAACAAGAATACTTTTAATGTATATATTATTCAAAACTTTTTAAATTACATATGATTAATTTTTGTAAAAATATTTTTTTAGATAATTATTTTCCTGAAGATGCTGGTACTGTTTTATCGACAAAAAGCTTTGAATAATATATGCAATAAAAGTATTCTTGTTTTTGAAATGTTTTTAATTTATTAACTATATTACAAGAAAACATAACACCATATTTAATATATTTATATATATATTGTTCAAATTTTCAATTGTTAATAAAATACGTTTTTATTCTTCGAATCAAGTTCAAATACATTTCTTTTAACCTATATTAGATGAGAATTGATGTTAATAAAGTTTTTTCAAATATTTATTCAATAATTAAATTATACAAATTTGGGGGACTATCGGGATTTGAACTATGAATCTTCATGTTCAATGTCTTTGGCACTGGGTCAACTATCCAAAACCAAGAAATTATTTTCTCAATGCTGTATATGAATTTTTTTCCCCCATCTGGTTGTTGTTGAAACCTCTATTGTACAACTTTTAACTGTTGCCATGGTTACCACAAAATATTATAAATAGTGCTGTAAGGGTAATAATGAATGAAACAGATAAAATAAACAAACTGGAAAGAAGCAAACAATAATAACATTTTTCTTGCTTGACTTCAGTAGGAATTTACTTTTAAAAAAATTACTTGTTTTTTTTACAGAGGGCAATTTCATTCTTTGGATTATCAAAGAAATCATACGCCACAGAAGCAACATTTGAAACTAAGGTAATTATAATTTTAATATATAAAAAGATTCTTTTCTTATATTCATTTTGCCCATACCAACTTTTCTGTCAACGTAATTCTTAAAGAATGATTAATTTTTTTGAAAGAAAAATTGGTTAATCTTAAAAGAAAACATTAAATAAATAACTTTTATATACATGTATTATTGTATAAATGGAAGAAAACAAATTGGTAGAACACCAAAGGCTATCATTCTTGACATACTTGAGACAAAATTTCAAGAAAGGAAGAAAACACATAATAACACAAAAGTCAATATATAAAGGTTAGCATTAAATGTAAAACAGAATAAGAAATGTATAAGAAGGTATGAAATAGAAATATCAACAAAGCAAAGGATTACTTAAATTGAAGTTTATTAACACATCAAAACCATGGCTGGAATTTCTTCATCATACAGATCTCTTTTAAATTTACAAGATTGCAATAATTTTTAACAAATTACTACTTACTTCATTGTAAAGGCGTCCCACTTCAGGTGTAGCCTATAGCCATGGTATATGATAGATGCACTAAGTATTAATTATTGTTTAGTATTTCCTTCCTTGCGGATACTTGGGTTCGTAGAATATCCCTTGCAGGAATCGGATAGTGACAATCAAGTAATATGTGCCAAGCGTCTCGTAGATCTACTTACTTCTTACTTCTTGGTATATTCACCCAGCTTCAGGTGTAGCCTATAGCCACGTTGACCATGGTATATGATAGATGCAATGGCCCAGTATTAATTATTCTTTACTATTTCCTTCCATGCAGATACTTGGGTTCGTAGAATATCCCTTGCAGGAATCGGATAGTGACAATCAAGTAATATGTGCCAAGCGTCTCGTAGATCTACTTACTTCTTACTTCTTGGTACATTCACCCAGCTTCAGGTGTAGCCTATAGCCACGTTGTCCATGGTATATGATAGATGCAATAGCCCAGTATTAATTATTCTTTACTATTTCCTTCCATGCAGATACTTGGGTTCGTAGAATATCCCTCGCAGGAATCGGATAGTGACAATCAAGGTAATATGTGCTCCAAGCGTCTCGTAGATCTACTTACTTCTTGGTACATTCATCCAGCTTCAGGTGTAGCCTATAGCCCTATGCTCTAGCTGCGAAAGTAGCAATCGGACAATGTATATTTTTGTATGTGTCATCCTTAGGTGGCTCTGTTTGTATTTCTACCTGTGGTCCTTGACTTCCAAATATCTGTCCAGTTGCATCGAAAATATCTTCCTAACAAATTTTCAGAAACTATAATAATGAAAAATATATCATAATTTTAGTAGCACATGCCATGTCTAAATGGTCCAATTTATTTTTTGTAAAATATTGTTGTATAAATTATTGTAAATCTGATTTTATGCCAACTGTCCAGAGAATGACATCTTTGGCTCCAATGATATAAGTGTGTCAGTTGATAGCACACAGGAGTAAAATAGTTTTAATATTCGTAGGCGTAGAAGATAACAATTTATTTCCAAGGGTGAATATAATATCGTGTATGTCTGTAGTATTATGTGGCTTACATAAGTACTCATGTACTAGGTCTCCATCAAGCTCACCAACAAACACAGCACACATATTCTGTATGATTAATTGTTGTATTTTGTATTATAATTCTTTAAATTATATGTTTACCTGTAATAAATATTACAAGATCTATGCTTTTGGTTATAGCCATTTCGCTTGCACAAACTGGATTCAGGGCCAAGTTCACAAGTGACATTAAACAGGGAAGATGCTTTAAAGTTCTACAAACAAATGCAAACTATACGAAGAATTGAAACTGCAGCAGGAAATCTTTATAAGGAAAAAATTATTCGAGGATTCTGTCATCTGTATTCAGGACAGGTTTGTAGATAAAAAATTATTATTATTATTAACAAATTGACTGCAGGTGCGTGGGAAGACTATTCCATGCAGCAGATGACAAGTTTTTGTCACCTTTTCAGTTTTTGTTTAGGTTAAAATGAAAGAAGGGAATTGCTTTTGTCCATCGGATCAAGTGAGATTATCTGACATTTTTGTCGTTCAATTCTACCTTTTTTTTCTTGTTTTTATTTCATTTCTCTTGGAAAAATTTTCATATGAAATATTATCTCATATATATTTGTACCTAAAATACTTTCATCATGAACACTGCAAATACTATTTTTTTTTCAAGTACAAATTTTGATGTCATTTAGTTTAGTGGTAATTAATACCAAATAAGGGTTATGGCTCAAAAAAACATTTTTGTCGAATTTTCAACCATAACTGTTAGATCAATTATAACTGAGGAAAGTTTATAAAGTGTTCGTGTTCTAAACCATAACGAAACTAACTTTTATGATATTTTAATATAAAACTAATTATAAAAGTGTAACGATAATTCGAGGTAGATGGACCCGAGATCCTCTCAGATTACCAAAAACTTGAATTACATGGATGTACGTTCCTGTGCACTAGAAAAAACTACAGTTCTAATGAAAATTTATACTGTAATTAAGAAAACATAAAATGGGTTATATAACTTTATTGATTACAATACTTTTATAAATTAATGTTCCTTTGGAATATATTATTCATCACGGTTGCTATATTTTAAAAAAATTGTATTTATGTGTCTTCTGGGTTTGCTTATCAGTTCGTTTTTGTGATTTGGTATCGTGTAGACGTCTTAGCAGAAGCACATCTGTTGGCTTGGAGTCTGTCTGTTGTTCAATATAGAGTAGTGCAGTTTCCAAGGCAGTCGTTCATTCACCGTGACTAATTTTCCCTTCGTGTACTGTCTTGGTCGAACCTTCATCTTTATTCTTGCACTACATTCAGTAGTTGTTGTACCATTTCAATAATCGTAACAACTGTTATCTCAAATTTGTCACATCGGAATTTTCATAACCTGAAAGTTTCTTGATAAGAAATGACATATCTGTTTCTTCTTGTGGGTCAATAACATAGTCATCAGTTTTATTATGACTCAGGGTTTTATTACACGACTTACTTGATGTTCCTTCTTTTTTTGTTCTACATTTCGGCTATCTAGTACACAACTCTCTTAACTCGAATGTTTTTTTTAGAGTTGCGGCGCTTTCTTCTCTTTCAGTTGCTTCTAAGAGAGATTGTATTTTCTTCACCTTATTTTAGTAATCATACTTTAAAAATTATTTAAACTAACTAATAAGAGCAGAGTGGTTTTGTATTGTTTAAGATACTATTCATTGACTTGCAGCAACAAGTCTTAGAATATTTTGTTATTTTAGTCTTGTGTTCATGGGTAGATTTATGTGATTTTTTTAATCCAAAAAATGAATATTTTAATAGCTCTATATTCAAAAGGTTTTGGATTGGTTTTCTTGTTTCCAGTACAGGTTTCATAATCCATCAGTAATCAAATGTGGCAGTAATCAAGTCCAGTGAATTGGCAATATAATTCGGTTGGACAATATTCATATACACTTATCACACATAAAACTAGTTCCTAAAATACTCAAGAAACATTTACTTGAACAAAATTTACAAAATCAAAAGCATTATTAAAAAAAAAAAAAAAAAAAAAAAAAAATGGACACCTAAATATCATTTGCCAATAAAGCTGAAATAATAGAGTTGAATAATAGTTGAAATGTTCTTGAAATGTAAAATTTCTAAGAAATATTTTAAAAAAATAATAGTTGTCAACTCAAAAATTACAAATTTTGTAAAACCATTTAACCTCATTTTTCAATTTACATTAAACTTTAATAAATCAAAGTGTTTTTATAAAACAACACTAAAGAAACTTCTGTTTTTTTATTTTGATTTTTTGTATAGCCAAATCTAACCTGATATATTGTATAATGTAGTGATATTTGTATATAGAAAGTAAAAGTTTGTTTTTGTTTTGTTTTATTTTCAAAATTCCTAATTTTTGGAGTTTCATTTTCAAGTGTTTTAATTTTTTCCGTGTTCCTACATCACCCAATATTGGAGATAATTAACAACTTAATTAATCACTTTAACATGAGTTTATGACTATCCGAACTTTAAAGTTCGGATAGTCATAAACTAATGTGAAAGTGATTAATTAAGATTCACTGCACGTAATGGACTACAAAATTCAAAAGTTCAACAATTAATAACTGATAAATACCTCAATGGTAGTTCATATTTAGTAGAAGTTCACTATTTTCTTGAAGTCAACGTATTTATTGAAAACTGTAATTGTCGTTTAGATTACAAATTTGTTTTGACTATGTTGTTATAGATCAGTAGGTATTTCAAGGATATGTGATTTTTTCAATAAAATTATTTTTGTATTTTCCCTGTATGCATGTTAAAAACATAACAGGCAATTTTTATTTCAGTGTCCCATTGGTGAAATTTGTATTACTCAGAGAAGGAGAGGGTTTAGTGGCCCCCGAGGTTATGCAGCATCTGTCAAAGACAAGCTGCTAGTAGGAATATAGGAATAGGGCTTTTGGTAAGCGCTGAATGTAGGAGGTGTAGCTGCAAGGCAGAACGTTTTTCTGAAGGGTACGGTAATAAGATTTTTATGCTGGGGGACTATGTAAACATTTTTATTAGTTGTGTTGGTACACTTGTCTATAAGTATCTGTGCGCTGATTGCCACTGATATTTATTTCTTTGTCAGTTGTAAATGTTTTGTTGTGGTTTACCTGAGTCAGCTATTTTTTATGATTTAATCTAAACTATACACATCACATAATGCCAACCACTTTATATTTCCTGGTTGGCTATTTAATTGTTTAAATAAATGTTAGTAATGTGTTTTCATTTAACTTGGCTCTAAAAATGGAATTTAATATAGTAAGGTTTGGATACATTAACCCTTAGCGCTCGGATTTTTGAAACATGCTTTGCTTCCCCACTTGTAATTAAATTGGAACAAATTCCTCACCTGCAGGTTGCATTATTGTTTATGGAAAACTTTGTTTTCTCTTACATGATTTTAGTAAACTAAGCTATTTTTATTCACAAATACTGTATGTACATGATTTTATTATCTTATTTGTAGTTTTGCAGAGTATGATATCTTTGAAAACAGTCTTCCGGATGAAGTCCTGGTTTTCTGCCGCATGTTTTGTAGTGAAAAACTGTTTTCCTTCTACCTCCTTTTATCTTCCTGTTACTACAAATTACACAATCTTTAGAACTATTTTTATCATTGGAAAAGATTAAATGTAATTTCCCATTCAGTCTTTCTTCTTTGTCAGTAGTTGATGGCCGACCCCTCTCACTATACGGGTTATCGTATTGGTTACCCTTATTGGGTTCCTGATATCACCAATGCGTTCCCTCACCAAGTTTTGGCGAAACTATTTTTTTTTAACAGGATTTTCTCTCATTTTTTGTTGTTGTTATTATAGATAATAAAACTATTTACTACATCTACATCTAATAGCCAGAAAAAACATTGTCCTCCACCATTTATTTGTTCGTCTCGTAAAACTGCACGGTTCATTATATTGAACAGCTAAATTTATACCACCCATAAACTGGTTATATTTATAAATATCTTTTGGTTTAGTTATTTTGTTTATGAAACTGAACTACATACTAATAAATCAGGATATCAAGTAAAAGATCAGGAATTTCAGAATCACTAATTGCACGTGAAGCCACGGCAAACTACGAGTAAACAAATAATCGGCAAAACTGTAACCTACTTGCAGCTTATAATGTAGCGGCAAACTAGATTTTGTGATGACTCACATATTCCTAGGCATTTTCAACTTAGTTCACATTATTTTCAATAGAGTGTAGCACCAAACGGTAAAAGATTGAATGTCGTGGGCTTCGCCGCAGGTGAGTTATAGGCATTTGAAAATCGTGTTGGGTGACCCCCGACATACGAGTAAACTGCAATATATGCTTGGCGGGGCTCCCCCGACAGTCGAGTGCTAAGTGTTAAATGTATCATTTAACATCTTATGAATAATTTTTGCAGTGATGAAACTGTGGCTGCATTTAATTTTCTGTTAACCCCATAGATTAACAGAAAAATTTTGATCCATGTTTCCTGTGTTTTAGAATAACTGGTTGAATGTCTTAATCTTTCATCTTGTTATTATTATTATCCATGAATATGAGTGAACGATTAGTGAGATTTTTATGTTCAACCGTTTGATAGCATTCATGTACCAGTACGTAAGATCATACAGTGGCCAGCGGGAGCATTCCTGTATAGGTATGTTCTACCGTTTCTCTCAGATTAGCATTGCCGTAAATTTACAATTTGTTTTCCTGTGTATTGTGCTGTATTCTAGGTTAAATATTTGCAACTATTTGGAGAATAAATACTACACAGAGTACATAGTCACCATTCTTTTGTGTCCAAAGTCATGTATTTACCAATCGTTTCTAAGTTTATGTGGTAGTTTACAATGAATAGGAGATTGAATAATGAAGAAGTTTTTTTGTGTCCAAAGTCTATGATTTTTCCTGCGTGTTTACAGATAGCTTCGAAGTTTTTGCGGTATTTTACAATGAATAAGTATTTTGCAAGAAAAAAGATTAACAGAAGTTTTTTAGCAAAGAAATTGTCAGTAAACGTAAGGTAAAGTTTGGTTAGCATGAGAAAATAAGTCAATAAAAAAAAATGTTAACAAATATTACTGTAATCATCTTCATCTTGTAGTAATCATCTTCAGAGGTATTTTTATAAAGAACAGTTATTTGTAAAAATACCTCTGAAGATGATTACTTTGTAGTCGAAATGTACATAAGGTTAAAATAAAATTTGTTGAATTTGTGGTGAGAGGTTGTTTTAATTAATATAAACATTTACGCCACAGTTGCTTTAAGTTGATGTTTCATCTTGTAATATGAAGATAATATTATCTCCTTGTTTTAGGAAGCTTGTGCAGTAGGAATAAAAGCCTCCATGAGGGAAAATGATGCCATTATTTCAGCTTATAGAGTCCACGGTTGGTGTTATTTGATGAATATTCCTGCAACTGGTGTACTTGCTGAACTTACTGGGCGAAAATCTGGCTGTGCGAGAGGCAAAGGAGGTTCCATGCACATGTATTCCAAAAACTTCTATGGAGGAAATGGCATTGTTGGAGCTCAGGTACCACTAGAAAGTCACAAAAATTAATAGTAGTCTGTCATAGTTAAAAAAATTAATGCATTGTTACTAACCCTCCTTAGTATATTTTTTAAAATGTAGGCTCATTGAAAAATATGAAAGTAATAAGATGCAGTGTTTATGCAAAATTTTCAAAACAACAGTCGTGTAATCAACCATTTCACTACTTATGTCCATAACCTGTCTATTTTCAAAGATGGAATTAAATCTGCTTCCTGAAACCCTGTAATTAGTTTCAGCATCACTTAATCCCTTGTGTTGTTACAGTTCTCATCAATGCCATAGATATTTACAATGTTTTTTTTCACTACAAATCTCTAATTCAATAAAAGGATATTTTTGATAGACTTGAAAAGAGTGAAAAGTTGTTTACAGCCCCCCAAAAAGAAATACTGAATCTACAAGAAAAATTGTGATTAGATCAAATTTTCTAGAAAATCAATGACATTTTATTTTTTGTTTGTTGTAGGTAAAATTTTGTAAATAATTGTTATATATACAGTTTATTTATTTGTTACCACTGATTTATTAACTTGTAAATCACTTTAACTTATCTTATTTTTTTTTGTAACAACCTGTTGAGAGATAATAATTACATGTTAACATAACTGATTAGTTAACCATCAGTAGTGTCAAATTAAATCCAACTTGTTATCTAAACAAACATACCTTTTTTAATAAATTACTATTTATTAGGAATATACTGTGGTTGAATTTAATAATATACACAAAAACCTCTTAACCACAAACTTTCTTTATTTTACCCTTATGTACATTTCAGTTACAAAGTAACCATCCTCAGAGGGATAACATACAAAGACTGGTATGTTATCATATGCTTATAATATCAGTGCCAAATATCATTAGATCAACAAGGGTCTTCTCATTTTAGGTTAATATCATAACAATACATAAAAACGGCAACGCCGACATCAGAATAGTAGGTGTCTGATTTCTTTTAATCAAGGAATTGATTTATTTAAATACAGTAATATGCATTTGGTGATCACTAAGAAATGGAGTTTTAAATAAGTCACAACTTTATCAGTAGAAGAATTCTGTTATGACTTTTCATCAAATAAAACACAGTTTTGCACCTCATATTATTCTCCTGAATTCTGTAGTCCATTACTTTCGGTAAAACTTTACATTAGTAATCATATTAATCACTTAAACAATAGTTTATGACTATCCGAACTTTGAATTTAGTAAATTTGTTAAAACTTACTGAGACAGAACGTTTTCGATCACTATTTACCGATCTTCATCAGTGTCTTCATAGTGATCGGCACATAGCGATCGAAAACGTTCTGTCTCAGTAAGTTTTAACAAATTTACTAAATTCAAAGTTCGGATAGTCATAAACTATTGTTTAAGTGATTAATAAGATTCAACCGAACGTAATGGACTATAAAATTCCAGAATTAGTAATCACTTTTATATTAGAGTATGACTATTCGAACTTTAATTTTGTAAAAACTTATTGAGACAGAACTTTTTATAAACTAATGTGAATGTGATTAATCATATTATTTCTTGGGTCTCTCAGTAAACTGGCAGCAGTTTGGAGCTATATTTGGCGTATTATTGTGGGACCGCTATATTTATTATTTTTGTTGTATAACTACTAATATAATCATAATTATAAACATTGTATAGCCTGCATTTTATTGTTTTTACAGTATTTTTTAGTAAATTGTTTTAAACCATTCACAAAGCTTTCCTGTAGCACTAAAGCAACCATCATCATTGTTATTATTAATTTTTTAGAGATGCTTTTTTATAGTTGTTTTTAGTGTATTTAAAGTGTATGGATTGTTTGTAAAAACAGCTTTTTTAGATAAGTCCATAAAAAATATCTGGTGGTAAGCAATCCAGAATCTTGTTGAGATCATCAGCAAACTTTTGTAAATTATGATAATCATGTACATTTTTGTAAAGCCGTTTAGATAGAGAATCTGATTAAGTGCTTTTAGAAAATTTGAAACACAAATAATAGAGAAGATATGTTGTACTTTTCACGAATAATTTTACTTATACTTAACCTTTCAATTAATTTCAGGTTCCTCTTGGAGCTGGTATAGCATTTGCTCTGAAGTACTTAGGCACTGATGGCGTATGTTTCACTTTGTATGGAGATGGTGCAGCCAATCAAGGACAAGTATTTGAAGCTTATAATATAGCTAAGCTTTGGGACATCCCTTGCGTTTTTGTCTGTGAGAACAATGGCTATGGCATGGGTACAAGTGTAGATAGAGCTTCAGCTAGTCCCGCTTACTATACTCGTGGTGATTACATTCCTGGAATTTGGGTAAGTAGTCCATTGTCCTTTTACCTATCCAGTTCTACCGATAAATAGTTAGCATGCATAATTTATTCAATTTTCTTGTCTAATTAATAGGTTGATGGAATGGATGTCCTAGCAGTTAGAGAAGCTTCCAAGTTTGCAATAGACTATTGTAATTCAGGAAAAGGTCCAATTGTTCTGGAAACTACGACATATCGTTACAGTGGCCATTCTATGTCAGATCCTGGTACTTCCTACAGAACAAGAGAAGAAATTCAAGAAGTGCGACAAACACGAGATCCAATCTCTTCATTTAAAGAGAAAATTATTACCGCCAATCTTGTAACTACTGACGAACTCAAGGTAAAACTGTTTTCTGATGGCTTTAAAGAATATAAATGAGTTAGCATCAGTTATTTGTAGGTTGTTACCCGCAATTAAATATGGAAAAATGTTCAGGTTTTGGAAAACTAAGAGACTTGTACACAGTGTATATTTTAATATATTTAATGTTTTCCTTATTAGATTTAATTGCTTATATATAGTTCTATAACTGTATTAAATTGGTTGTCAGCTTGAAAATTAAAATGGTGAAGAGTGATTAAAATAGCATATCCTTAGTCAGTAACAAATTTTTCCTGAAAACATACATATAACTATACAATATCACTGTAGGCTATAACTGTACAATAACACTGTAGGCTATAACTGTACAATAACACTGTGGCTATAACTGTACAATATCACTGTAGGCTATAACTGTACAATAACACTGTAGGCTATAACTGTACAATAACACTGTGGCTATAAGTATACAATATCACTGTAGGCTATAACTGTACAATAACACTGTAGGCTATAACTGTACAATAACACTTTAGGCTATAACTGTACAATAACACTGTAGGCTATTAACTTCTTCTACAATTGATTTTGTTATTAGTTCTTAGTGCAATATCTTTTTTTATAAAAATTTCTTGATTTTCATGTTAACAAATCTAATGGCATTTTTTCAAGCCACTATTATCACTTTATCTTTTGAGAGTTTAAATGTTTAAAAGTTTAGTAATCATTAGCTGTTTATTAGTTCCAAATTTTGCAATGTTAAGCTTCAAGAGGGCGCATAAACTTTAAAACGAGGGAGGGCGCTTGCGGAGATTTATCCCACACAAATAGCCTTTAACATTTAAATGGTTTACGATTTTATATTTGGGTGACTTCACAATTAAATACTATATAAATGGATTGTAAATAATTTTAGACATCATTGTTGTAAAATTTTAATTTTCTAAACGTCATATTTCTAAAAATATTTTGAATTGTTAAAACGTGTAAGCAATGTATACTAGACCGCTGTTTTCATTACAGGAGAGGTGTTTGCGGGTTATTTTTCTGTAATGAAGTAATTCAACGTCTAAACATATAAAATATATTATCGTGATAATAGGCCCTACATATAAGAATATGAAATTAACTATAATATTTAGTATAAATAAGGAATAATTTTATTAAGATATATAACCCTAAAATTAGTGGATGAGAAAAAATATTGGCTTTATAACACAACAGGCTCTAGCAGAATCTTGCAGTCTTTGTTGAAAAACCAATTCATAATTGTTCATTTGTAAGCTTACTAGTCACCACTAGTGTAGCGTGAATATTACCTACTCTCATGAGAATTATGTTTTTTTTTTTGCTGTTCTCCTTTGCCTTTCTGGTTCAGTATACCACAGCATTTTTCGTTTTTTACTAAAAAAAGCTTCATTTCTATTGCTAAACTGCACTGTAACAGCTTCCTGGCATATGTTTAGCAGTATTTTCTCTATAACATCAAAATCTGACATTTCAAAAAATTGGTGATTTTCGTCATTATCAGATTGAGCTATTATGTCTTAATTTGATTCATTTAAAATTTCATTGACTTCTACGTCAGGTTCATCATGGCAAAGAGACTCGTTTTCATCAGAATCATCATAGAGCTGTCTAACAAAATTTCCGGTAGAAAGTATTTATTAATTTTCATCTTTTTCGACACCAAATAGCATTTTACGAATTCTCTCCTTTTCAAATGAAACAACAGTAAAATGTAAAACTTAGTTACTAAAAAGACATACAACACTAAAATAATAATAACATCAAAATCAGTAATAATTTAAATCCACAAAGTCTTTTTTAATGTAAATAACTGCACGAGGAACTCTGTACAAATAACTTGTACAAAAGGGCACTGGCGGACGAAACTTAGCAATCTGACTGCGATTAACAAAGACTAAATTCACACTAATGCTACTTGGAAATAATTAACAAAAATAGGTTGGGCCATTTCCTAGAATCCTGGTTGTAGAGTTTTCAAGCTGGAAATAAACATCTGACAACTGAAAAAACATTTTCTTAACAAATAATGTTACGTGCGGAGAAAAACTCTGCATGCGCCCTCTCGAAGGCTAAAAATGTTGAAGGTTCATTTTAAAAAAAAGTAGTTCATTAGAATATCGAAATAAAAAATGTTAAAGATGACTTGATCCTGTGGTTAAGCCAATGTTGCAGTAATAAGTTATGACTAACTGCTGATTAATGAAAAAAAAAGTATTTTGCATATACTACCACTAACCCACCAAATATTTAATTAGTCCTTGTATCATTCACTAATCATTAAACATTTGTAAGGGAAGAATTAATATTTCCATTTTTTACTTATTATGTGTGTTTATATACATAGAGTGTCTCTAAGGCTGCAACATACAGAAGGCAACTGGTACGGCAACGCAACGCAAACTGAAGTTGCTTTTTCACAGCATATAGAATTGAATACACATGTTCATGGTAAAGTGATAGCAACACAACCAGCGAATGAGACAGTTTCGGTCATGGCATGCTGTAATCTTGTTTCTCACTTGTCAGCAGTATTTGTTGTGTGTGCCGGGTGATACACATGTTCATGGTAAAGTGATAGCAACACAACCAGCGAATGAGACAGTTTCGGTCATGGCATGCTGTAAACTTGTTTCTCACTTGTCAGCAGTATTTGTTGTGTGTGCCGGGTGATACACATGTTCATGGTAAAGTGATAGCAACACAACCAGCGAATGAGACAGTTTCGGTCATGGCATGCTGTAAACTTGTTTCTCACTTGTCAGCAGTATTTGTTGTGTGTGCCTTTCTCAAGAGTGCTTCCATATTTAAATAATTATTATTTTTAATTGTATTTTTTGTGTTTCTGTTTCTTTCAATAGTCTTTTATTATTCTGCTAGAGTATGTCAGAAAAAAAATATTGCTGGTTCTGGTCATGATTTGTGTACCAACTTCAAAACACTTTATATGAACCGACTAGCAACGTTTCTAATAGTAACTCAAGTTTACGTTAAGTTGCAATCACCAATTCGTTTTTGTATGTATGCAGCCTAAGATCTTTGACCGGGTTAAGTATCTCCTAAGCTGAGTAGGGTATTAAACAAATAAATAATTGCCATCTGGTATTAAAATTTAGTGTATGAATCATTACTGATTTTACCTGAAAAATGCTTTTTTTGATGGAGACCCTAAAGTTTTAAAATGTAAATTTCAATTAACCCTTTTCAAAGGGTAATTCCGAGTAGACTAAGATATATAAAAGTATATAATTTATGGAAACTCATTTCATTCCCTCTATTTTGATATGCAGTTTATTATTTTGTTTGAACAGTAATTGCAAAAGCTATTGGAATTTTTATTAATACTTTTTAAAAAATGCCCTCTAAGTTAGCAAGACTCCATTCAACGAAATAAAACCTATATTAATTATAGCCAAAATGCAAAAGTTGCCTCTACTGCAAACTTGGCATAGGGAACTGAATGGCATTCATAGTTTTACCAACAATAATTAAACGTATAAAACATATTTATTTGACCAAAGTTATTTTTTCATAAATAGGTAAATCCTAAATAATTTTATCACTCACTTCTTGCAAGTTATTTCTAATAAAATCCAGAAAGTCTTGAAAAACATTAAACAATATAATTGTTTTTTATGCACTACAAGGCTTAGTTTAAATTATAAAATTTATTTAGTTAGATGTTTATTTTCTGATTTCTATAATATAATATACCTTTTCTTTATATTTACAGAAAATTGAATCTGAAATCAAACAAGATGTTGATGCTGCAACCAAATTTGCAAAGAGTGATACAGAAGTAGAGCCTTTCGAATTAACCGCCGATGTTTATGTTAACAATTATGAAGCCTACATAAAGGGCACAACACCGTGGCAGAAATATCCACATGCAAGAGTTGGAAAGGCTGTTAATCTCTAAATTCTGATTATACATCCTCTTTATTTATTTGTTTTTAGAAATCAAGCAATCATGTACAAATATCTTGTTTTTATGTTTAAATTTATTTATTGTTTTTTGTTTGACAATAGTAAAACTATTGTAAATTGATATAGAATTTATTATAAAGAATTTAGTTAATTTTATAATTTTAATTCAAAATGCAATAATTTGTATATATTTGGAACAAGATATTATTGCTATCTTTTTTATTTTTAAAAGCATAGGTTCGAGTTTAAACAATATTCGTAAAATGATTTTGTTTCAAATTTTATGGTTTTCTTGCAATAAAGAATAATTGGGAGAGGTTAAATGAGGCATTTAGGTGGTTTTTTTAAAAATTTTGGTCACTGACTTAGATCAAATTGTTGATAGAAATAAAATTTAGCACATTAAAAGAATGGAATCAGTAAATGCTATGTAAAAAAAAAATAGTTCTAGATAAAAACCTTAGTGAGTTATATACGGTCATTCCACATGTTGACAATGCATTTAAGTTACAATTTTTATGTTTAGTACAGGTATAGTAAAAAGCATTCCATAATAAATAAATATATGGAATCCTTTTGCAGTTATTTTAAAACTGGTTTAATTTCAAATTAATTTATTTCAATAATGTATATCATTGAAATAAGAATTTTAGTTTTAGTTGCATTTAGATTTGATTTTATACATAGGTGGCATTTTAATAGAAGTATTTAAAAAAAATAATATTTATAAAGCATAGCTCTTACTCCATTTATGCTTTAATAACATTCCTGAATTTCATTGCATTTACTTACTAAAAATTAACATATTTAAAACCCATGTTTTAACTATA
Organism: Prosapia bicincta; assembly: GCA_036971475.1. Taxonomy (NCBI): domain Eukaryota; kingdom Metazoa; phylum Arthropoda; class Insecta; order Hemiptera; family Cercopidae; genus Prosapia; species Prosapia bicincta. The sequence goes on from JBAIZL010000001.1 coordinate 328,325,740, forward strand.
CATATGTATATAATATATTGTTACATGAAATCTGTACGAAGGAAAAGGTTTTATTTAATCCAAATTAAACTAAAACTTTAAATTTCCCTTTCCATTCTTCCTTTTTTCTTCCCCTCCCCAAAAAACAACATACCAAGTATAAACAACCTAGAAAGATATTCAGATTTAAAAAAATAATAATAAAACTGCAATTATTAAAACTTATTTATAATTGTAAGTAACATAAGATTTTGCTTAATATTAATGTAAATATTTATAAGAAAATTCTCTTCTATAAACATTGTCTGTGTTGTACATGATAGTGAAAATTGTATTAAATACAAAACATTGTTGATTAGGAACTGTTTATTTTTTTATATTTATATATTAAACTACCTGATACATCCATTCCTTTGGCGTATAATCTCTTTAATTTTATTCTTAATCACTCATTATAATTTTGGCGTCTATTTTTAGAACGTAGGAACAACAGATAACTATTTATGATTTGTTTTTGGAGTTTAAAACACATGACTTGTCATAAATCAAGGACCTCAAATTGTGTGTTGAATCACTTAAAAGCTGCCTTGTTTGTCACCTTTTATTGCCATCATTGAATTAATTATTGAAATTTAGTCGCATTCCAAATTAATTAGATTATGTTATAAAAAATAATTGTTTTCCATTTAATAATATTACGTCTAAATGATCAGCCCCTTAATAAAAAGTTATTAATCTAGATTTTTCAACATCATGGTTTATAGATCATGGGTATTTTTTAATCTTCAAATAAAAATTGTGGTAAACAGTGAAAAATATGTTTACAAACTTATTTAAAAAATTTATAAAGGAAGAATAAACAAATTCCAGAGTCAAGAATTTAAGGCAAAGACAATTGATTTGGAAGAATATTAATGCAAGCAGCGAACATACCCCCTGTAATCTATCATTTTCAATAATTTAGCACAAAGTCCAGAAGTTAAAGATTTATAAGTGGTTACTATACATCACTTTTATATTGAAGCCTGAAAAAGAATATGATGTACATCAAATTTATAAAATAAATTGCAATAAAAAGGTCTTGCCATATATAGGAAAATAATAAGTAGCATAGTGGTTCAGTATTATTATAAGGCAAATTTAGACTAAATAACTATTTATTAAATCACATTTTTATGGCTGCTATTATATACACACTTTTATTTATATCAGTTTTCAAACAGCATTTTAATCAGGTCTAATAATTACTACCCGAGTTCACCAATAATCTACACTCAACACTTACTACTAAAGTTATTAAAAAACTTACCACCGCCTCCATATTCAACAAAACGTTTATTTATTGATTTGCCGATTTACTTTGTAGAAAGCTCTTGACTTTACCAGAAAGGTGTGGGTATTGTGCGCTCTAGAGTGAAAGGACTAATATGCATGTCAAACTGTGTGTTGTAAATCATGGGGGGGCCTTCATTATACTGCTCCTTAAAGACTTCTATCCTAGAACAGTCATTCCTGGCTGCTGTGTTTATAATTTGCCTTAGGGGATATCCTCGATCTTCCATCCCTCCATGGTTTGCAGATGTAGACCAAGATGATATCAAGTCCTTGAAGATCTCTTCCTCTTACACTTACTAGTCCAATCATCAAATCCACAGCCTAATCTTGGGATAACAAGTTTCTTGATTCCCAACTGAAGAAGATGATTCCGTAATGTACCAGGATCTTTACTAAGACTTGACCTTTGGTACTAAGTAACAAATATTGATCTTCATTCTGAGATGCTGGAGTCCAGTTCTTTTTTGATTCATTGAAACAAGATATTAATATGCTAAAATTCCTTGGTGGTATTAATTTTGACAGAACTAGGATGCAGTCCATCACTCTCCTCTTAGAATTGCAATGGTGCTTGTAAATCAAGCTGAATACTACCTCTACTTCCCAAGGGGGTGGATCCTACTCTTTCAAAACGACATCATATACTTCAAATCTCATGCATCGTCTTCAAAGCAAACCAAAAAATTCATCATTCAAAATAGTTTTCAGTAAATCCACTCAAATATTATTATGATGGGCATATAAACTTTGCATATTCAGTATTCAACTTGCAAACTTAGCATATTCTGAAGAACCTATGCTCACAACTTCCTACTTTATTTGAAAGATCACTGCTTTCTTCCTCCATGGATGATAAAAATCCCACATTTCGATTTCTCCTTGTCTAATTATATAAATTTAATACTCAGGATATTGTTTATTTTCAGGAGTTTTTGGAAATTTACAGATCCCAAAATCATGTCAAATTATTATCACAAATTGTAAAATTTTAATTTATAACAGGACAATGGTGTTGGATATGTATTTTATGCGTCAAAACACATCTACATGTATGGATTACCCTCAGCTTGTAGTGTTTTTACAGCAGAACTTTGCTTTCCTTAAAGCACTCTGTATAAATCTAGATGTTCACACTGCCTTTTGAGTTCAGACTCCAAAAGTGGTCTTCAGGATGTGATCTCTATGTACACTGAGTTTTTATGGCTTTTTTTATAGCTTATGAATAAATCATAAACCTATTTGTTATTTATTAAATATTTTATCATTACTACTATATAAATCGTTATTTTCATGTATATTTATTGTTATTTATATATTTATTTGCTAGTTATTTTTTAAAGATTTTATTTAATGTTTTGTTTTATAAAATAATTTTGCTTGGCTATGATCACCAAATTTTATTTTTTTCAGAAAAAAATATTTGCATGTGGTGAACACAATAATTTTTTATAGCATAAAAAAATCCTTACTTTTCACAGATAGTGTAGCAAATCATTAACAACTACAAAGATCTTCCAGTTGAATTCTGTTAATGGTAACAATTACTTTGACACTAGTTGAGTCTGTCTTTTACTATAATTTTCTAGAAATCCGTGACTCTTCAAGCAGGTCTAACCTAACCTATTTAATACAATTAGAGAGCAATTGTTGTGTGAGATGAGCTATTCCCACAACTTGGCACATTGCCCTCTATCATCAGCCCAAGCCTAATTAGATTATTTCTCATGCCCCCACTAATTAACTGACATAATTGCTCAGTATGTTTTTAAAAACACATTAAATATAACTAGTTCTCACATAGTAAAAGCTGGTTATTCTGCATAGATTAGCATTTGTATAATAATTTTAAATTATAGATACTTTTATATGTGACATAGTTTTAAAGTATTGAACAAAATTAATTATATATTATAAGTTACGCTATAGTTACTTGTAATTTAATCAGTGAATTCAAGATGATTTCAACAAGCAACTTTAATAATATATGTTAAATTGGTATTATTACATGAGATACCACCTAAAAGATTTATAGTCTGTCAAGAATTTAATATCACGATATTTGATAATCATTAACAGTAGACAGATTGTAAAGAATTTGGTATAATGACACCTGTTAATTGCTAATCATTATAAATTCTTAATGTGTAAATAATTTGGTGTAATGATACTTCACACTAGCTAATTATTGCAGGATTAAAGTCTTTAAGCATTTGGTAAAATGAATCCTAATACTTGTAATATGTTTAAGGTTAATGACAGATCGCAGGCCAATTCATAGTAATACAAATACACTCTACATTTCGATTTTCTATCCGAAATACTCTTAAAGAGCTAAAAGCTTACTAATATAATATTAAGCCATAATTTACAGTTTTTACATTCATAAACAATACTTTTAACATAATTAAAATCAAATATTTCATTATTCTTAATAAATACATGTATTAACATTTACGAGTCAAATTGCACTACTTGACAAGTCAAATTTTGATCAGAATTAATATAAACAAAACACAGATACCAATTTGACTTAATATAAAATAGATAAACTTTTAGCTCTTGAAAAGGATTTCGGATAGAAAATTGAAACGTAGAGTATATTTGTATTAGTATGAATTGGTCTGATCTGTGATCACAACAAAAAGTTATTAACAGACATTAAATAAAACTTTCTAATCCCTTACATGGTTGTAGTATTTAAATAATATGATATAATGACATTTAATACTTGCTAATCATTACAGGTATAAGGTCTAAAGAATGTGGTATACCTGATATTTGGTGATCATTACAAGTTAACAGATTGTAAAAAAATGTGGTATAATGGTTCTTAATATTTGTTAATACAGAATTATAGTTTGGTAAATATAGTGGTAAAAATGACACCTGATACTTGGTCTACTTAAATTAAAGCACTAAGGTCTGTAAAGAATTTGGCATAATTACACTTGTTTGTTTATCTTGGCAAAAAACCACAACTTATTGATTTATTCAGCAGATGCATTTCACGCCAGGTCAGGCATTTTTCAATGCTGTGAATTACTGACAAGACTGTTGCTCAGGTGTGAGTCTGTAGTGTATTTTTGTTTTGTGGTGTGTTATTGTTCATAGAGTAGTTGTTAATTATGTGCTCAAATATAGTGTTTGATTGGAAGTGTGTTTTGTCATTTAAAATGTGTTGTGGATAGTATTTATGGTGTTTATATATCTCATAGTTTTCTACTGTGTAAAATTTTTTGCTTTTATTGATGTAATGTTGGATTTTTAGATTGTTGTCTATGTCAGTCTGTGAGTGTAGTGTATTTTGTATGTGTATGGCAAAATTTGATGTGGGTTGTGTCTTTCTTGCCTGTTTTACGTGTTCTTCATATCTTGTGGTAAATGTTCTCCCTGTTTGTGCTATGTAAAAACTGGGACAGTTGTTGCATCTAATCTTGTATACACCTGCCCTGTCATAAATGTAATACAAGATTACGTGCAACAACTGTCCCAGCTTTTATATAGGACAAACAGGGAGAACATATACCACCAGTACGAAGAACACGTAAAACAGACAAGAAAGACACAACTCACATCAAATTTCGCCATATATACAAACCACACTACACTCACAGACTGATATAGACACCAATCTAAAAAGCATACATTACATCAATAAAAGCAAAAAACAACAGTAGAAAACTATGAGATATATAAATAAATACTATCCACAACACATTCTAAATGACAAAACACACTTCCAATCAAACCCTATATTTGAGCACATAAAGAACAACTACTCTATGAATAATAACACACCATAGAACAAAAATACACCACAGACTCACACCAACACAACACATCTGAGCAACAGTCTTGTCAGTAATTCACAGCATTGAAAAATGCAATGACCCATTCGAAAAGAGTCTGCTGAATAAATTAGTTGGGTAAATGAGCTCTGCTAGGTTTATAGTCAGTAAACATATTGTTTAATGACTTCTTATAATTAAGTTTCACCAAAGGTAATGGACTAGAAAATTCAAAAAATTTAAATAATCAGTCTTAAATAAATGTTAAATGACTTCTGATACTTGCCAATCATTACCAGTTTATTGTCTGTAAAACATTTTATATAAACACACTTGATTCTTGCTATTGTTTACAAACATAAAGCAGGGGACTCCAACCTTTTTTTACTCAAGGGCCACATTGAAAACTTTTGGAGGAAAGCTGGGCCTGCAATAATTCAGGGCAGAAAGTCTAGCCACCCCCCCCCCCCATACACCTTTGACGTTTTTTCTAATCAAGAGCTCAGTGGTGGTTTTTGAGAATTTTGTTTGCTTAGTTTTTTAAGTTGTTATATTCCCTTATATATCTTTGTTGTTGGCTAACTAAAATTCTTTACTTGATTGTAAATAAAACTGCGTCAAACAAATATAATTGTATTTGTTATAAAATAATAATTGTTCTTTAGGAGTTTTCAAGTAGGTCTAATGAAAATACAGGATGATAGCAAACCAAATCTTTTCAATTTGCTAAAAAATGTACTTTATTGAATTTTAAAGAAAACTGGAAAATACACTAGTTTACAACATGTGTAAAGCTTAAAAAAACAATTATTTTTTAGTGAGACGATTGCATTTGTTTGTCACTTAAAATTTCAGCCCATTTAGGATCAAACTTTGAAGTTCCGAACATTAGGATTGATTTCAAATGCTCATCTGGCAAGGACGATCTGTATTTAGATTTAACAAGCTTCAAGTTTGGAAAAGTCTGCTCACACTTGTAGGTAGATCCAAAAAGAAAACATTACTCGAGCATGGTTTTTAATGTTTTTAAAGTCTTTTTCTGGGAGAAAACTGTAAAATATAAGTAGGTTACCTATAAGTAGGTTATTTGCTATAGATAAATACTCCTGATTCTTGCTATTTTTACAGGTTTATATTGTGTAAAGTATATGGGAAATAACTCATATTGTTAGTAATTATACATTTTTAGTCTCTATTGAATTTGGTGTAGTGAAAAGGTATACTTTTTAATTTTTCATGTTTATTGTCTGTAAAACATTTGTTATAAATACACCTGATTCTTGGTATTTTATACAGGTTTTTACTGTGTAAATTATATGGAAAAGTGACCAGGATTCTTGGCAATTATTACACTTTTTTAGTCTCTAATGAATTTGGTGTAGGTGCAACTTATACTTTCTAATTATTACTTGTTTATTGTCTGTAATTATTTTGGTTAAATGACTTCTGATACTTGCCAATCATTGCCAGTTTATTGTCTCTAAAACATTTGGAATAAATACACCTGATTCTTGCTATTTTTACACGTTTACTGTGTAAAGTATATGGAATAATGACACATATTCTTGGTAATTATAATTATTACACATTTTTAGTTTCTATTAAATTTTGTTGTAGGGACAACTTATACTTTCTAATTTTTACTCTTTTGTTGTCTGTAAAACAATATGGTTAAATGACTCCTGATACTAGCTAATTACTACCAGTGTATTGTCTGTAAATAATTTGGTGTAATGACTCCATAGACTTGGTAATCATTACCAGTTGCCGTCTGTAAATAATTTGATTTAATGACTCCTGATACTTTCTAATCTTTACTAGTTTATTGTCTATAAAACATTTGGTATAAATACATCTGATATTATAGTTTTAATACCTGTTGGAAATTTGTTATGACTCGTGATATGTGCTAATTACTTTAGGTCTACAATCTTTAAAAATTGTTTGTAATGACTCCTGAAATTTGCTATTTACTGTATTACTAATGTGTTGTCTATAAAACATTCTATATAAATGCATCTGATATTTGCTATTTTTTACAGGTTTATTGCCTGTTGAGAATTCGTTATAATGAAATGTGATACTTGCTAGTCATTTTGTTATTTCGACATTTAAATTTCATGCATTAAATCTGAAAACATTTTATAAACCCAGAGTGAAATAACTGTTTGTTTGACAGACATGTAACAGAAAAGAATATTTTTTAAATCAAATTATTGTAGTTGCTTGTTGTAATAATTTTGTATATGCTCATAAATTATATGTAATTAATTGAGTAACTGAGGGAAAATTTTTAACTTACTTGCTGACGCGTTTCGAAACTAGTCAGCAAGTAAGTTGAAGGTTTTCACTCAATAAATTATTTTTCTATCTAGATTTTGCTTCATTACTATTTGACTGGTTTTTGGATTGGGGAAGATTTTGTAATTAACTCTGATAACTACCTTAACTTTATGCAGAGTTTTAAAGTAAAAATTATTTGCTCATTTTCACAAATAATATTTGTTTATACATTTGGGTGATTCATTTTGTAATACATTTTATCAGTAATTATGTTGTAGCCATTCTACAAATTATGCTCATCTTAGTTAATTGAATAATAATTTTAAGAAAGATATTAGTAAGGCTTACAGGTTATGATATTGAATTCCTGTCTTTTATCATTTATTACAATGTAACTTATAATAAAATGGTTTTATATATTTTTGGAGTTGCCTGGACCTCTTGAAATACACAATTTTTATTTTGCTTCAAAATTGGCAAAAATGTATGTAATCTAATGTAGCTAAGTTAGCTGTGGATGTTGCTCAAGTATAGCAAACACTTCATAGTTCTTTGTTCTCTGTCTAAGCAATATTGTAACGTTTACAAATGTAATTCTTATTAACTAGATTTGGGTTATTAAAAATTTACAATATGGCAGTTGGTGGAGTAGAAGGGATTATTTAATAATAAATGAATGTAATGGGAAACCTTTATTAGATGCAAACAATGTTAGGAATAAAAATTTGTTCAATTCCTTTTATTAGTTCTCCCTCTTCTTATATACATCTTGTTCAAATTTTCAATTGTTAAGAAAATATTTGTTATTCATCTGCTTCAGGTCGAATATGGTACACCTTTTTAACTTGTAGTGAATGACAAATTGATGTTAATTATTTTTTTCCAAATATTAACAATTAAATTTAATTAATTAAGTTTTGTAGCGAGAAAAACTTTTTACAAAAAAAGTCAAGTTATATAATATAGTTATTTTGCCTCGTTTAGCTTTAAATAATTGATAACATAAGATTTCATAAAACAGCTGATTTTATGTTTTAGGTTATGTGGTAGAACAGCTGTTTAATACATAGGCTATGTTATTTGATTAATTTTAATTGTAATTATATATTTAAAAAATTACAAACAAAATTTTTCATTGTTGACCCAAGTTGGATTTGATTTAAAAATTTTTTGTTTATATTACTACTTTGTCCAGGCGAGCCAAAAGAGGAGAGGTTTCACTTAAAAAAAACCTCGAAACTGAGTGCAAGCATTGTGCTATAGGTTGCAGCACATGCATAATGTTCACACAGTTCATGGCCGCGCCACGCCTTCCCATTGCATACAATAGTAGTTATAATTTACTGGACTGTTGAGACACTTTTGTTTTTGACTGTATCCACTCGTCACTGTGACTTGCGAGTTTGCAAAGCTGCGCTGTAGTGTCACTAGCACTGCAAAGCTTGTGATGCAATTGTGGTCAATAAGATCACCATCTTCGTATCTTATAAACTTTGTTGTAACAGCTCTCAGTCTACTGTCCTCTAGTTGTATATAAAATCTATCTTTGGAATTATAATATTTGAATTTCCTTATGATAGTTTGAAATTAATATGCAATTCGACGCCTAACTGGGTAGTTTAAAGTAGCCTAACTGTTTAGTCAGGGGTTTCTAATCATTTGTAAAGACTGTACTCCTTAATAACAAATTAAAATTGTGCGTACCCCCTTGTTGTGGGGGTCCGTTGAATTTAAAACACTTTTTACATAAAAAACACAATATAATTGGGAATATATTTGAAACGCATTACATAAAATTAATGAGAAGGGTGAGCTTGCTTCTTTTTACACAATTCATCATGTCCGGCTCAAGTTTTGTTAACTACAACGTTAAATCGTCCCCAACATTAGGCTGGTTTCTGTGCTTACTTTTTATGTATGTTAAGCTCGAAAAACCTCTTTCACATTGCTATGCAGTTTAAAACCCAATAAGCATCTTTACTGCTGTATTTGAAAGCTCTAGTTACTCCTTTCCAACACCGATCCAAAAATGTAGCACTGAAATATTTTCTTTAAAGTCAATCTTTAAGTTCAATCAGTAGTTGCTTATGGAATGTTCTCAGGTTGCTCAAAGTTTCATCAGCATCAAACTAAACGGGTTGGTTAAAAATAACTCGACCACTTAAGTACTCAATTAGATTCCATTATTAAATTATAAAGTTGCATGATTACGAAACAGATAGAAAATTAAATCTTGTTGCTGTTGATGATGAGCTGGTTGTTAATTACTTATTACACTTTTGCTATTACTTGCGACCAGAAGTGATTATTAGTGAAGATTAGAAGTGATGATCACACATACGTTTCGAACACATCACTTCTAACTTTCAAAAAAAAAATGGTACCGAAGAAACACAACTGCAGCATTCCTAGCGGCAAAAATACGAGGTTGAAGAAGTCGTAAGACGAAAACGTTTTCTACAAGTGTAAGTTAACAATTTAACAAACTTTAGTTAACAAAAAGTCTGGTCGCAAGTAATAGCAAAAGTGTAATAAGAAAATTGAATGGTTTAGTGTTTCAATAACCTGCCTCGCGTACCCCCTGAAAATTTTCGCGTACCACTGTTTGTACCTCCTCTTGCCGTAACAATTGCTTATACGTTGCTCATTTACCTAAATGTAATATTAATGAAAGAATGATTTTTTACCTAAATTCTTAACAGAAGACTACAGCCTAGCACATACAAACAGCAACACGACATATGTCCATCTCTAAACTTATATAAGTTTATATCTCGAACAGAGTTTTAATTATTAACTTTATTTTGATAAAATTAGAAAACAGAATAATATATGTAAAAAAGCTAGTTTAATGTAAGAAAGTCTATCAGTAAAAATTATTGTAAGTTCAATAGTTTTTGCTTTGATGTCCTTTAAAGTGTTAAACATATTTTTCTTGAAAATAATTATAATTAATTCAGTGATTCTCATAACCTTTCCAAGTGTGGACGACGTTAAGTCACGAACGTTTTCTGACAACATTACTTGTTTCTCTTCCAATTTATAGCCTTACAAAACCAATATAATTACGTTTTAAATATTAACAAGACTGTAGCACCTTCTTTTCAATGGGAACTGCATAAACGTAAACCGTTACTTGGGAGGGGGGGTCACGAAATAGGTGGAACATTATAAACGCTAAACACAATTCGACAAACAGTAACCTAATATAGGGGTTTCTCAAGCGGTGGGCGCAGCGATTGTTATGGGATGGTGGTCACAATATAGGTGGAACATTATAAACACAGTCCGGCAAATAGTAACTTAATGTTTGATTGAGGGTACAAGAAGTGGCTGGTAAAAGGGTGTTCACGATATAGGTGGAACATTATAAACACATGCCGGCAAATAGTAACTTAATGTTTGATTGAGGGTGCAAGAAGTGGCTGGTAAGAGAGTGTTCACGATATAGGTGGACCATTATAAATACTACCCGGCAAATAGTAACTTAATGTTTGATTGAGGGTGCAAGATATTTCTGATAAGAGAGTGTTCACGATATAGGTGGAACATTATAAATACTACCCGGCAAATAGTAACTTAATGTTTGATTGAGGGTGTAAGATATGTCTGATAAGAGAGTGTTCACGATATAGGTGGAACATTATAAATACTACCCGGCAAATAGTAACTTAATGTTTGATTGAGGGTGCAAGATATGTCTGATAAGAGAGTGTTCACGATATAGGTGGAACATTATAAATACTACCAGGCAAATAGTAACTTAATGTTTGATTGAGGGTGCAAGATATGTCTGAAAAGAGAGTGTTCACGATATAGGTGGAACATTATAAATACTACCCGGCAAATAGTAACTTAATGTTTGATTGAGGGTGCAAGATATGTCTGATAAGAGAGTGTTCACGATATAGGTGGAACATTATAAATACTACCCGGCAAATAGTAACTTAATGTTTGATTGAGGGTGCAAGATATGTCTGATAAAAGAGTGTTCACGATATAGGTGGAACATTATAAATACTACCAGGCAAATAGTAACTTAATGTTTGATTGAGGGTGCAAGATATGTCTGATAAGAGAGTGTTCACGATATAGGTGGAACATTATAAATACTACCAGGCAAATAGTAACTTAATGTTTGAATGTAGTTGCAATAAATAATATAATATGCCGGTTGAATATCGAGACAACAGATTATTTACTTTAGACTCGATATTCAACCGGCTTATTATTTATTCAATAATTATCTCAAATAAACATGAATCTATGTTTTAGTTTTAACATAACTGAGATTACGTAAAACTGTGCGGAGGTTCGGATATGTTCGAGACGTTTCCTGTAGCAGAGATCAGCTGAGTTTTTAGTACGCACAGCTATGTTGAGTCACGCTAAGAGGCTTATATAAACTATATATATATATATATATATATATATATATATATATATATATATCGAAATATGTATTCTTGTGTATTAATAAAGAAATAAGACAAAATACAAATACAAGAATAATTATTGAATTTACAATTAAAAGCTTTTCGTTGGCAAACAGTACCAACATCATCAGAAATATTAAAGAATTAAAAGCAACATATATGCAAACTAGATCAAATAAACAGCGCTGCACAATCTATTACAATGTTGTCAAACTTTTATTTTGCTGCCCTAAGATTACAAACACTGAATATCGTATCAAATTTAGATTTTACTTGTATTTGTTCATTTATCAACTCATTATTAGTATTATATTTATGTATTTCTAAAGCCTCATAAATATTCATTCTCAGGCCTTTGTTAATTTCTTTTACAAGTATCATATTATCTATTTTAGGTAATATGTGATTATTATTAATACAATGACTAGCAAAATTTGACTTATAAATTTCTGGCTTTATATATATATATATATACAACAGTTTATAAACTTCTTAGTCTAAGTTCATCCTCACAATATTGTAATTCCATTCTAACTATAAGTCCTATTACTACACAATCTTACACTCTTTTGTCACAACACCCGTATTACACACATGTATTGTATGTAAAATGGCAGATTGTCGATCGAAAAAAAATCAGTCAGCCAGTCCTAATGTTAAAAAAAACGCTGTTCCCCAGAATTAAATCCTTATACCGTCCCATCCGTGCAGAAACCTCTCCTGAGATCCAACCCTTAACCAGAAGCGCTTGATCCCTACCCGCAGGCAGTGTCGCGAGACAGACGTTGTATAGCCTCAGGGCCACCAAACCCCCTTATACTCTGACTGACTGACGTTTATAACCCTTGAATTATTTAACTCCTATAAGGAAATCCTCTCCTTATATATATATATATATATATATATATATATAACTTTGCATCACTGTTTTCTTGTATTTACTTATCACTTTCACTATATGTACTTAATGGGCCACATTCACCTATACAGGGTACAACATAAAAGGAATAACTAAAACACTATAAATAATAATATTAACATAGCTTACAAAAACACAGGAAACATAATCAATAAAATAAACCAACCGGAAAAATATGTCCCACACTTAATAACGGAATATACAAAATCGAAAGCCCAGGCTGTAATAAAATATACATAGGCCAAACAAAAAATAATTAAAAAAACAGATATCAAGAACACCTAAATGCATACACCAAACCTTAAACTTACAGCTCAAACTTAGCTACACACGCAATCAAAATCAAACACACATTCCCCCCCATTAGAAAACGTACACCTAATAAAAAAAAAGTACAAAATGGGCTCAAAATGACAATCTGGGAACAACTACAAATTTAAAAACATAAAAATATTATCGTAAACGAACAAATAAAATTAAAAAACGATAAATTATTCAACCTAATAGACAAAATTAATCCCAAGACAAACTAAAAAGGTTCCCACAATGCAGTGAATCCGAAAATAGAATAATAACTATACACCACGTGACAACGGAAATTCGACACCTGGCAGTCTTCTACTACCCCCGTTCAGTGATGCTCGATAAGGGAGATACTATCAATCTTTGAAAGTTAACTCGCGTAAATACCAAGTAAGATTCTTGTTTAAGTACATATAGTGAAAGTGATATATATATATATATATATATATATATATATATATATATATATATATATCATGTTCAAATTTTCAATCGTTAATAAAATACTTTCTATTCTTCCATTCAAGTTGAAATACACTTTTAAAACTTGTAGCTGATGACACTTCCTGTTATTAATTTAATTTATTCATTTTAGTTTTATTTGGGGGAAAAACATTTCACAATAGGGGCAAGATATGTAATATAGTTATTTCTTCTAATTTGGCTTAAAATAAGTGATAACATATGATTACATGAAACAGCTGATTTTATGTTGTAGGTTATGTTGCTTTATTTATATTAATTGTTATTATTTAATAAAAAGTAACTAAAATAAAATTTTGCTTTGTAAACCAAAGTATGAATCGACTCTAATAGGTTTGTTGCTATTACTGGTTTCAGTGTTAGGTATAGTATAGGTATAGGTGTTGCTAATATCTCTTAACCAGCCAAATTGTTTGAAACCACTAATGTTTGGCGATTTCATTCGCCATCTTGGAAATGAGTTTCATCTTGTCTTTATGAGTTATTAAATGACTTTTTTGTTATAAAGTCAGTGTTTTCGTAAGTTATGTTGGTTGTTGCTTTTAAAGAATATTTTGTATGAAACGTAGAGAAATGCTTTGAAATTAAATAGTGGAAGGTTCAAATTTTATGGTCTATTATTGGTCGTAGTTAATGGACGTAAAATTATAGGAGTATTATGTTTAATGTTTGCGGTATGAGTCATGCAGATTTTAACAGTGGAAAGCTCTGCGGAGTGCTTCTAACTATACAGCGCTTGTTGATGGGTGCTTCAACGTTGTTTGCATTGCTGGGCTACGTCATTCTGTACAAGGAAAGCAGACAGACTACTTCTCTAAGAAGTGCTTTAAATAAATGTTGCAGCAATTCTAACAAGCGAATGTACGTTGTCGACAGATGCAAACTGTGAAACGCGTACTTTTGCAAACAAATTGTTATTTTTTATTTCAACAAGTTTATTTATAAATATAATATTAATTATTGTTTAATGAATGAGTAATACTACATTTCAAAATACTACGTTACTTTAGCCACTGCCAGATCTTGGCATTTCTGCCATTCTCCTCCTAACCTCCCAGTACAGACAATGCTGGCTTCGGTCTTCCACATCTTGCAATGCTGTGCAATTCCGAAGATGTGGAGCGTCCATCTTTTGCAGTTGCACAGGGGGCAAATATCTGAGGCTACTAATCCTCAGATATATATATATATATATATATATATATATATATATATATATATATATATATATATCCTCCTATATATATATATAGGTGGGCTTGCAGATAGTCACGGCCCGTAAGCATTCTGAATCTGGCAACAGCTTCCTCCCTAGGTAGGCTATGTGGTATTAGCACTGTGTGCGCCAGGCCCCTCCATATCTTTCCAGCGCTTATTTCATTTTGGATTTCCCTTGTTTTTTCATTAATTGTAGATTCAATCAGGCTTCTTGCTGTCAATGGAGATATAGTATTGTCAGGCTGTGATAAGGTGTTACCTTTCTTCGCTAGCTGGTCTGCGAGTTCATTTCCTTCAATGCTGACATGGCTAGGGAGCCATTGCAGCACAATGTACCACCCTTGTTCAATCATCCCTGACAAGGACTTTCGTCCATTCATTGTTTGTACACAATCGGTGGAGGTATTACTAGTTATTGCAATTATAGCAGCCTGTGAATCCACGAAGAATACAACTCTTGCCGACTTTCCGGAGATTGTACAAAGTATTTCGGCAGCTTGTACTATAGCCGCAATCTCACCATCGAAGTTGTTGACATTAATTCCAACTGGGCTGCAGCCCTCAAAGTGGTCGCTGTAAAAGCCAACATTTCAAGTTTGCAATAGGTTTCTTAGTCAGAGGCGAATGTTAGAGTATTCAAAGCGGTTTCGCCTAAATTTCCATCGGGTTACCTCAGAGTCATATTCAAATAATAACTAAGGGATGTAATTAATTTTTTAATTATGAGAATTAAAGATAGACCGGTAGTAATACAATGGATATTAAACTGAACACCACAACACAAGTATAACAGTCCTACCTATAGAAATATATATATATATAAAGAACTAAGTCAAAATACAAATACAAGAATTATAATTGAATTTACAATTTAAATTTAAATATAAATATTAAATTCAAATTCTTGGTTTTGTATTTTGACTTAGTTCTTTATTAATACACAAGTATACATATTGCGATATATATATATATATATATATATATATATATATATGATGAATAGTTACTATCAGGAGTTCATCCGTTCATTCTGCAGTCCATAAATTCGCAGTTCCGACGTTTCGCTAGAATCTCATCCAGCATTGACGAGGTGAACCCAACAACAGTAGAAGAGCTCTTGACCTATCAGGTTACGGATGTACTCCTGATAGTAACTATTCATCATATTTTTCCATCCCTGAAGGAATACGTATCAGCATATATATATATATATATATATATATATATATATATATATATATATAATAAAAGAATCGTTGCCCTGAGTGACTGACTGAGAATCAACGACTAGTCGAAACTCTGAGAGCTAGAAACTTGGAAATTTCTCTGTACCATACCGTCTACGTTTATAACATAGACTCGCACTAAGAAAAGATTTTGCAAAATGTTGATTTTAAGGTTACAAATTACAAAATTCCATGGGAAAGTATACTTCAAGTATAATTTCAGAAGCTATGCCTGTTCTATAATCAGTATAAATTCTTACGGGAAAACAGGCTAGCCAGATGTTTAAATACTATGGGGGAGGCTGGTGTACATTCATAGTATATATATATATATATATATATATATATATATATATATATATATATATATATATATAATGTTTTCTTGTTTAATAATCTAAAACATAGGTTATTCAAATACAAGAATATTTATTAATTTATATTCAAAGCTTTTCGTCGGTAAACAGTACCATCATCAGGAATGAATAATACAATAATGCAAGATATAGGCCTAAAACATATGTTAAATTAGAAATAGAATTGTTGCTAAATTTATACAAATTGCCAAGTTATTTTGTTGCTGTAACATTATAGACATTAAATATAGTATCAAGTTTAGAATGTATTTGTATTTGTTCTTTTATTAATCTGTTATTATTACTTTATTTATATATTTCGAATACTTCATATATATTCATTCTTAATCCCTTTTTAATTTCTTTTATAAGTTTCATATTTTCAATATTTGGAAATTGGTGCTTATTATTAATACAATAATTTGCAAAGTTTGATTTATGTATTTCTGGATTTACATAAGAATTTAAATGTTCTTTATATCTTTCTTTTAATTTTTTCTTGGTTTGACGTATTATAGTTTTCGCATTCTAATTTACAAACACCACCTTTTTCATGCATATTTTTTGTTTTATTGTTGTTATTTATTATGTTTATCATTTTGTTATTAGTTTTGTATACAATTTTGATATTTGAATTTGTAAATAATTTGGTGATATTTTTTATTTCATGGCCTATAAATAAAAATGAAGTATATATTGTATTATTGTTATTATTTTTCTAAATTAAACTATTATGTTGTTTATTAAAAATATTATAATTAGGTTTGTCAACATTATTCTTTTTATAACCATTTGCTATTGCAATTTGATTTTTTTCTCTCATTTTATTTTCTTCATTCATGGGGATTTCATGCATTCTATATAATAAGTTATATAAAGCAGCCATTTTTTGGTTATATGGACGATTAGAATTATTTGGTATAATTTGGTTTGTCAAAGTCGGTTTATGGTATATCATATATTCAAATTTTCCATTTTTTTATTATTGTTAAATCTATAAAATGTATTATATTATTTGTTTCAATTTCATAAGTAAATTTGATTCTATTATTAATTTAATTTATTTTATCCAAAATATTTGTTAAATTTATATTATTATTGTTTGATATATACATTCCATCATCTGCATATCTAAACCAATTACCATTTTTATCAAATATTTTTATAATTTCATTTATTTTATTATCTAATTGTTGTAAAAATATTTTAGATAATATATTTGATAATGGCAAGCCCATCTTCTTAATTATAAATTTTGTAAATAATTTTGATTTAATATTATTTTGAGTGTATTTAAAATTTCGAATGTTAATTTTTTATCTTCCTCTTATTTATGTATACATTCTATTGTTCTGCCACGTACAAATTAAAAAAAAGAATTACGAATACTTTTATGAAAAAAATTTTTAAATATATATATATATATATATATATATATATTAAATATGGTGATATGTTTTCTTGTAATATAGTTAATAAATTAAAAATATTTCAAAAACAAGAATACTTTAATGAATATATTTATTCAAAGATTTCGCCGATAAAATAGTACCAGCATCTTCAGAAAAATAATTATCTAATAAAATATTTTTACAAAATTAAACCATATGTGCTACCCATAAATATTTTATTAGATAATTATTTTCCTGAAGATGCTGGTACTATTTTATCGGCGAAAAGCTTTGAATAAATATATTCATTAAAGTATTCTTGTTTTTGAAATATTTTTAATTTATTATATATATATATATATATATATATATATATATATATATATATATATATATATATATATGACATCTGTAATAAATATCGATATTAACAGACTTTGAATTGTAAAAACCAGACAATAATTATTACATTTTTGCTGCGTAGGTGTTTCTAGAGTCAGTTCTTCCAAACATTTAGTAATAATATCTCCGACTGGGAAGACTACTAATATAGTTTACAGAGAAGTTATAAATAGGAAGTAAGCGTATTCTTAAAAACCTTTACGTTTATGAACTACATAACTTTAAACATTATTAATCATTACCGAATAAAATATAAATATTTACTATGTAGTTTTAAATAGAGTATTTATTGAAATAATATAATATTTTCAAATATTTTAGAAAAATTTTGCATTCTCAAATAGTCAATTACTAATCAAATCCATACCATTTACATAATACTTTTTTACAATTTTTTTGTTTACATTTTACAAGAACCATGATAAGTGTGAATGATGAAAACAACAGAATGTAATATTATACATCTGTATAAATATATCTGACGTGCTGTATCATGAAAATAAAAACAGCAGTTAAACATTTACTTAATAAATAATCCGCTATTATAACTTTGTATTTCCATTCCATAATCATTATCAATTATCAGTTGTTTTTAAATTGATTAAATTAACCTATAATGGCGGATTAACCCGCCTAGGGCGCTAGTATTACTTAACTCTACAAGGTTATACAAGAAGTATAAGGCCCCACATGTAACCTAACCTTACATTTCGTTGAGCATGCCACCATCAACAGAAGACAAGCATACAATGAAATTACAAAACAATCTAATTGAACATATTTTAAATATGTAAATCCTCTTGACTACAAATAAAACGTTTTATTTTAATGCGTAAATTTCGTTCGCAAAACAATCATCGTCAGAGAAAATTATCACAGAAGTAAAGTTATATACTCATGAAATGAACACAAATTCAACAAATTTGGTTAAGAGATTTTATTTATGTAAAATAAAAATTAAGCCATGATTGCTTCAAGTTGTTAATAGTTGACTGTAGTTTCTTAGGTTTATTATGTAAGTTCTCTGAAAGTTTATTATGGGTTCACCGTCTGATAGAAATTACATCGTCATCTCAATGTATGTAATACTTCCGCCTACCCCCTCTTAATTGGTATCAATATTAATTGTTATGGTACTTACGTATTATTATACGGAGGCCACTATTAAGTGTGTCATTTAAATGTGGTAAAATGCACATTGTCCACCCGTAATGCAATGTATATAAAATGAATCAAAAACATGTCCTGAAGTTATGCTACTACTACTACTATTACTACTAGCGCTAGAGCCCGGGGTGGGCCTTGGCTTCCTTAACAATGTCCCGCCATGTACTTCTATCCTTAGCCTTCTGTTTCCATGCTGTAATGCCGAGTACTCTTAAATCTTCCTCAAGGTCCTGTAACCATCGTTTTCTTGGTCGGCCAACTCTTCTTTTGCCAATCATAGTGCCATGTAAAAGTTTGTTCGGCATTCTATTGGTGGGCATTCTTATAATGTGACCCAACCACTCTAGACGTCGCGTTTTAATAAAATTGACCACATTTGCGTCTTTGTATAAGGAATACAACTCGGCATTAGATCGAAGCTTCCACACACTTGTCTGTAAATCGTGGACCGAACCATAAATTTTTCTTAAAAGCTTACGCTCAAACAATGACAACTGATTTTTCATCGCGGCGATTAAAGTTCACGTCTCCGCTCCATACGTTAGGACTGGCAGAATTAAGGTTTTATAGAGTCGTACCTTAGTGGTTTGAGACAATAGCCTACTTTTAAAAAGCTTTATATTTGCGAAGTTTGCTCTATTAGCTGTCATTATTCTTTTCTGGACTTCATTTATTGTTTTATTTTCATCATTTACTTCCGAGCCCAAATATGTGAAACATTTTACTTTTTCAAATGAATATCCATCGATATCTATAGTAGTACTGCTACGCCCTCTGCTTG